>CAMTDV010000016.1:8212603-8632603 GCA_947069175.1 Scalesia atractyloides
AAACGAATTCATATTAATCTATACATATAATAAAGTAAATCAATGATTGGCACATGTCATTCATTGGAGTTATCTATTGTTTGGTTTTCCCGCCTTTATCTTCCATTTAATTTTTAATTAAAATCTTTATCTTCTACTTAATTATGGATAATTATTATTAAGTAAAGTTAATTATTTTATCGTTATCTAAATAAAACATCAATATCTATCTATATTTATATCTAGCTATATCTATGTATCAAAAAAAACATAGCTGACTTTGTATTACTAAGTGACTACGTGATTTTGAATACCTAGTTCGTGATTTCATTATAGTATTTTATGTGAAACACACTGAGTGATTACGTTATAAGTATAATTGTAATAATATTAGTTATAACCAATCATATTGAATGTGTAATCAAGTAATGGATTTATATTGAAAGTGTAATCACGTAATGGTTTATGTTGAATGTGTAATCAGTAATGGGTATTCAAAATCACGTAGTCATGTGCTGGGTATTCAAAATCACGTAATCACGTAATGGATTAATGTGTATTCAAAATCCTTTAATTTATTAAAGAAACTATAGCAATGGGCTGCTCGAATTGAAGAGAATGAAATGCTCGTTAATACAGTGTAATTTGTTTTTTAAATATTAACGTATGAAAAAGTTATAACCGTTTGAAAATCAACTGGGGAAGTTATCTCAAGTGAGAAGGACTAAATTACCCTTCAAGCCAATACCACTTGTCCTCAAATCCTTGTCTCATTGGCTTCGTATGAAAAAAGTGTCTTGTATGGGATCCTTTCTTTACATGTTCATTGATACCACTAACTTCATTGCATGCATTAAGTAAAATTTGTTTTGTTTTGTTTTATTTCACAAGCTTATCTCTTCATTAAATGGATTTAAATTAATCCATATATTTTTGATGTGTTTTAATTAAAGATAAAGATTAAAGATATATTTTTAGAGATGATATGGTGTTTACACGTGTTATTATATAAATTATTTATTATAATGAGATGGAGATAAGAATAGGATGACGTCAGATATAAGACTAAATTAGATATTAATATATTATGTTTCAATTAAAGATAAAGATTAAAGATATATTTTTAGAGGTGATATGGTGTTGATATGTGTTATTATTTAAAATTAGTTATTATAATGAGATGGAGATAGGAATAGGATGACATTAGATATAAAATTAAATTAGATATTAACATATGGAAGAAGATAGTAATACATGATATTAGTTGTAATCCTTTATTATATGTTAGATTATTGTTTGATTTATAGATATAAAATTAAATTAGATATTAACACATGGAAGAAGATAGTAATACATGATATTAGTTGTAATCCTCTATTATATGTTAGATTATTGTTTGATTTATAGTTTTTTTAATTTGTGTTAATTATTATTCTATCAAACCTCTTGTTTTAGTGTTAAGACTATTATTATAGCCTTTATCTTTATTGCTATTATCTTTTTATAAATATGTATAACTTTTCTCTCTACATATATGTATAACTTTTCTCTCTACATGCAAGACGTAAGTCAATTTTTCTATCATTTTGAAACGTCTGTAATTTTTTCATACGATTTTTTTAAAAATAAATCACCATAGTAACGGGTATATCTTATCTTTAATAAGAGTTTGATATTGGTATATAAAAAATATAAAAATACTTTTTTACTATATTTTCATGCAGTGTGTTAATCGTTCTGGTCATTTTATTTTTTAACTGAGCTTTGGTCATTATATTTATTACTAGGGTTTCTATACATTGTGTTATTATCAGAAGTTATAACGTACACAATGTATGACACAATGAAGATGTTTTTTCTATGCATTGTGTTAAAGGTTGTGCTCATTGTGTTTTTCAATGTTTTTGGTCATTATGTTTTTTACTAGAGTTTCTATATATTGTGTTATTATCAGAACTTATAACGTACACAATGTATGACACAATGAAGATGTGTTTTCTATGCACTGTGTTAAAGTTTATGCCGATTGTGTTTTTCAACGGTTTTTGGTCATTATGTTTTTTACTAGAGTTTCTATACATTGTGTTATTATCAGAACCTATAAGAGAATGTTATTCTGGGTTTTATTATTGTGGTTTTATTAGCAGAACCTATAACACAATGTATGACAAGATGAAGATAATTTTATATTTGCGGTAATTATTGTGTTTTTTAAACTAAGTGGGTTTTCTATACATTGTGTAACAAGTTCTAGTCATTGTGTTTAGTTTGCTATCCATTATGTTTTAGTCTACTGTGCATTGTGTTTTAATTATCTGCTGTCAATTATGTTTTTAGTCTACTTTCCATTAAGTTTTTAGTTTGATACTCATTATGTTTTACGTTATGTCCACGTATTTTACACAATTCGGTTTTCGATTTTTTTAAACGTATAACAAGAGAGTACTAATATTAAAAATAAAAAGACACTCAATTTGTGGTATAATTAAAAAAAGACAAATGACGTAGAAAAAAGTTACGAAAATTTACAAAATTGGAGAAAGATGGCATGTGACTTGCATATGCATATTTTTTAGCATGTGAGAACCATGTGCGTCTTGATTTTTTTCTCTTGGACGGAAATATCCTTCTCACTTAATTTCTCATAGACCCTTGTTACTCTGTGATAGTTTCATACCCTTTAAATTTATATTAGCTTTTATAAATAACTTAACCCTATATTCATATAACATAGAGGATAATGATGTACTAATAAAGAGCCTTAGTTCATAGTCCTTTTCATTTTCTTAATTTGGTGTGATGGTATGATTTTAACATTTGATATATAAACATGTAATTTTTGGTTGTTTGGGTGGTTCAATTTTTTGCTGGCCCGTTTCTATACTCGTTCAGAACTCAGAAAGTTATAATGCAGTTAAGGATTTTGGTTGGGTTGGTTATAATAACTAGGTAATTCCAGTTAGTTCTAGTGAAATTTGAGATCATGAACCATGAATGGCTCAAGTGTGTTGGAAAAAACCGGATAAAAACGTATCAACACAACGGTTTTGTGAAGAACTCCTCACGACTCTTTTATTTAATAATAAAGAACCAAAACAAAACAACCAAAGAATTACATATTTTAACACATCTATTTATACTAAACTAATTACTTGCTAAAAAGATATCCTAAACCAATACGAACTCTAACACTTATTAACCAATTAATAAAATTACAAGATAAACCTATTAATTCAAATTAATAATTATCACTAAACAACTAATCAAATTAATTATTTTCTTCTCTTTATCCGCTCACCCATCTTTATCTTTCTCCCGGTTTATCTCATTCTAAAATTTTACCTGAACCATTAGGATTAACTCTTCAAAGTGCTCGCAAGTCATAAGATTTATGCCGTAATTTAATTTGGTGAAGTACTAAACATGTTATGCAACAAATCAACACCATCACATCATGGTAACTTAGCGTTAAGATCGTTAAAATTATAGAGATAGATGTAGGGGTCATCAACATAATTGTCATTGTTTTTTTTTTAACCGACAAACTTTGGTCTATCTCGACCTTTATATATGAATCTTCTATAATAAAAGGTATATGATTTTATTGCTCCATAACAACACACGTAAATAGAACTTCAAAGAAGAGTGGAAATATGTGTTAGGTATGAATATTCATGTGGAATTGGCATTTGATACATTTGTATTAATGATAATGGGACACTTCTCTTAACAATAAATGGGAGGTGAACATGTTGCTAAATTTAAAAAATAAAAATCGCAATGAATTATCATCATCTTATATTGATAGTCAAATTCAAAAAATCAAAGGGTGATCAATTAATACACATATTCAACGGATATTCAATGAACAAAAAAATGTCCAAATTACATAAACTAGATGCAAATCCTCCGATTATAACATGTGTCTCAAAATGATAGCTAAAGTTAACTAAAATAGCAATAAATTCTCATTATCTCATATTAATACCCACAATTCAAAAATCAAAGATCAGTAATCAATTAACAAACATAATCCACGAATATTCAATGAACAAAAAGTGTCCAACTCACATATACTAGATGATAATGCTTCGATAAAAAAAATAATAATAATATTGTTATATTTAAAAAAATCGCTTAAAAATAACAATATTGATGTATTTCCCTATATCTAATCTAATCTAACTTCTAACAAAAGACTACAAAAAATGTCACATGTCATTCTCTCCTTCAACCTCATAAATTTTATTAATATTATTTAATATTAATATATATAATAATATATATATATATATTTATCATTTATTTTTATCCTTATCTTTATCTAAGATTAATAAATAATTTCAATTTTCAATTTACACCCTTTGTTTTTTTACTTTTAACCCAAAATTTTCATCTTTTACAATTTAATCTCAACTCTTTTTTGTTTTCAGTTTTGATCCACTATACTTTTCATCTTTCCCAAGTTTTTCGTTTCGTTCTAAATTTTGTGAGTTAACACACCACAACGTGCGTGTGAGGTTTAACATATTTTCGTATATTTTTCCCGTTTGACTGGTCTGTCGCAACACATTTATTTTTCTCTGTTTGACAAGTTCGTCCAACGCACAAGTCCTGGATTGACTTAGTTATTTTCTTCTATCTTTTACATTTCGGTTTAATCTTTGCAACGAGCGTTCGTGATTCAAAGATTTTACGTCTGTTTTTATCTCGGCGTTATTTTTTATTTATTTTGTTTTTACGAGCTTTTCCGGTGTTGGTGGTTGCTGACAGTGGTATAGCATTGATACTACTTGACATAATTTTACGACAACCGTTGTAACGCAGTGGCTTAATACTAGTTAATTTACAAAATTTCTCCCACGCTAAATTACGATTCAATTTCTTTTAATTTTATTGGTCCACTTTTTTTTTACCTTTTATTCAATTTCCTTACATATTATTGGTCCACTTTTCTTTCTTTTTTTACCTCTTTTTCACTCTCTACTCTTCATTGTTAATTTTCCTTAGCATATTATACAATACACTCGTAAAAACTCATATATATTTACAAACTTCATTTAACAAACCAACTCTATTTATGTTTTTCTCTTTTATTCCGAAATGTTTATTTTTATCGATATACCGACATGAATTATCTAAAGGTTTTGTTCTTTGTATAAGGTTTCAAATATTACAAACGGCCTTGCCACAACGTATGAGTTTGCGACGGTTTCTTTTTTTATATATATAAACTTCGGATAAAGTTATGTATGTTATTAATGACCTTTTCATCATGCAAGTTCGCTGAAATGTTTCAACTTATTCTTTTTATTGTTTTACGCCCCCACCACAATGTGGGTCTCGAAAACTAGTTTATATTAAAATCGCAATGAATTATCATTATCTCATGTTGATACCCTTAACAAAAATATTCAACGTATATTCAATGAATCAAAAAGTGTTCAAGTCACATAAGTAGATGATAATGCTCCGATTAAATTTTGTGTCTCAAAATGACAATATACGATAGGTAACAAGTCTTTAATATGTTTATAGTATGTTAGACGATTGATTAATGATAAAGTATCGCAGTTGTAGAAAACCTTATCTACATGAAAATAAGATAATCCTAGCAATTTATAAATAAGTGTGAATCAAATAAAAACTTAACATAATATAGAGTTAAAGCATTTACAATTGATTCTCTATTTTATCTCTATAGTTACACTAAGGCTAATCGGTGTGGGGTAGCGCTCCATGGCACATTGGCGTGATGACGCCCCCAAATCGGCCCGCTGTCGCTAAACTAGGGTGCTATACCCCTCTCAACCGGTTGCTTGGCGAGCGTCGAAGCTTGAAAGTTGGAGGTTTGATGGTGATGACCGTTGCCAATGGTCATAATTAAAAAAGAAAAGAAATATAGGGTTAAGTAATGGATGAATTGTTGGATATTTTAGTGTAATTGGGATTGACTTGTTGACCAAAGTGCGTTGTAATACACATCAAGCAAGTTAGGAGGTGCGGGAGTGCACGTTTTTTTGAGTTGTTACAGTTTTAAGTGTTCGTGCGGAGCCCCTAATCAATGGGGGACGTTCCAAGGGGGTTGAGCTGCCTGATGACAGTTACCAGGCCCTAATCTTCTAATTTTAAAATATCTCTTTGGTCTCATTCCATGGTTTATACGATTTCACAATCAATCACGTACTAGTTTCTGTTTTCAAATTCTGAGTTATATCCGATTGGATTTTTTGGGAGAACCACCTAAATAATTCATCTGAAAGTGATTACACGCCTCTCAGATCATCTGTTGTATTCTAAATCCCCCAACATGAATTGAAGTAAGTTTTGTGAACAATAAAGCTCGGCCACCCCGGATACATCCATAGGCAAAAGGCCACTCATGCCTGCGAGCACATAGAGCGTTGGTGACCTGCTCGTCATCAATTCCAGGGAAACCCCCCGCCCCGAAGGCTCACTGTGGTAATACCTCTGGCTCACTTATGACATTTTGTCACCAACAAGACTCCAATCAGCGACTTCACTTAGAGAAAAAATTTTTCTAGCAGTATCCGGGTCTATCATAATTTATCCTTCAGATTTATCATAATTTCGTTTCAGTCCATGATTGTATCCTTCAGATTTTAAAACACCTACAATTGGAGCCCATGATTGTATCCTTGATAATAAACCACAATTAAGCCCATGATTTGAGAATATTTTTCTAGCAGTATCCGGGTCTATCAGCCTAGTTTAAGATTCAAATTGTTGGTCTTGGTCCAACCTATAAGACCAACCAACTCGAACCAATCCAGACCGAAACGACATATTGTAAACCTGGTCCAGTATGCATCCATTTAAGATTTTGTATATACGTGGTCTACGTAACTCCGTTCATTTCGTTCCTCGAACTCTAAACATGCCTAATCGAATGAACGATAAAGTAGTCAACTTATTGATTATAAGAAAGGAATTACTCATAATCAGTCCAACCACTAAACCAATTATTAGATTCAACCGCCACTCTTCAAAATTAACCGGCTCACTGATCTAGTGTTAGTTCAACTCATGCCAACCGAACCGGTTAGAGATACAATTCCCAGTCCACCTATTACATTCCAGTTTTAATAATGTTGCTTATATCTTATATAGATATATTTTCCATGAACACAACCCATCATGGAATTTCGTGGGAAAAGTGTCGTCATTTTCGTTTGTAGAAAATGCGTAGGAAATTTCGGTAAGAATAATAGCAGTTTTCTAGTAGTGTAAGCATAAAAAAGACAAACCGTTTCATATAATTTAACAAACTTCTTGCCAGCATCACTCATTTATATATCAATTATACTACTAACTTGTCCTTTCCATCTAACAAAGTCTGACAAAGCGACTACACTTTTTACAAACAACACAAGGGGCAAGAATGACATTTACTAACATCCTTCCTAACACCCTTTAGTCCCAAATAATCAATGTCTACTAACTTGATATTAGTATGCCTTCTCTTATACATATTCTTTCCTTTACTTCGCATGTTCTCATATGCTTATTCCCTTTAATGGACTCCTCAAAATAATATCTGGCTCGCTGTGTAATTCAACAGAAGGAATAACCTGGACCAGACTACCTAGATGTTGTCTGGGACTGGTTCCTTCTATTGCATTTTCAACGAGCCGGTTAACCATTTCCAAGACCTCACTCATCTTTGGTCTTGCTTTCGGATTCCTAGACAAACACTTGTTGGCTACAATGGACAGTCTTTGTGCTGTTTCCATCGAGTATTTACCTTCTAACCTAGAATCGACTATTAGCGAAAACTTCGTAGAGCTAAGATAGGGTTTCACCCATTCTAGAAGATTTTGTTGCTTCTTGGGTAGGTTACGATCCATTGGACGCCTACCCGTTATAAGTTCATATAGAAAAACACCGTAGCTCCACACGTCACTTTGGGATCTGAGTCTGACCGGTTTGGATATACTCTGGAGCTGCATATCCCATTGTTTCTACAACCTGATCACATAATATGTCAAGATCATGCGCTAAGACGATTAAACTAATTTGTTCATATTTTTCGACTTTCTTGATAGAAAAATGACAAATATAAACTATATATTTATTCCTTTTTCTTTTATTTTTAGTTTTTTAAAACATAGAAAATGAATATTCTTTTTGTTTTGTGTGCTTTTGCAATATAATGTTATGTATAGATCCTTGTCATAGAACGTACAGCTGTAGTGACATGGGTTCGTCCTTCTTGGGGACCTAACCTAGCTAAACCAAAATCCGAAAGTTTGGAGTTCCATTGATCATCGAGAAGGATGTTGGAAGATTTGAAATCTCTAAAAATCTACCAACAAAAATTAAAGAAAACAAAACTATTAGCCAAGATGCGCGTTTGGATAAGTTGTTTGAAGTGTAATAACCTACTTGAAAGTCCATTTTTTCATGGAGGTATGTCAAGCCACGAGCCGTCTCTTGAGCCACTTTAAGTCTCATGGCCCATGAAAGAGGTTCCTTGGTCCTTGCTATAAATGATGTTCAACGCTTCTATTGGGCATGTATTCATAAACTAGAAGCCGTTGGATCCCCGTTCATCATCTTTTGCGCAATAGCCAACGAGCTTCACAAGGTTCGGGTGCTCAACCACCCCAAGAACATTTACCTCCGTCACCCACTCCTTATGCCCCTATTAACCACAAATCAAAATTCATTACACAAATATATTATTTGCAAACTCCATGTTTCTTGTAATATGTTAGGGCTGTAAACTCGCTTAGTTGGGCCGAGTCAGGATGAGCTCGAGCTTGGCTTGTTTACAAACCGAGAAGAGTTGAGTCTTCTCATCTATATTAATGAGCTAATATGTTGAGCTCGAGCTCGACTCATCTAAAACTTGAGCTTTGGCTCATTGATCAAGGCGGCTCATTTATTTTTAATATATCTTTTTACACATATTGATATGTACAAATACAAAACAATATATATACACACACGCATATTAAATAAGCTTGCCTGTAAACCCCGTCTGCCGAGCTGCTTGACAGCCACATGAACCCTTTTAGTCTGGTCTTGAGGGGACTTGATGGATCCCAAGTAAACACACCCAAACCCACCCTCGCCAATTATCGAAGACCGGCTAAACCCATTGGTGGCCAGCTTGAGTTCAGAGAAAGTAAATTCTTTAAGGTTACTTGGCCTTTGTAAACAGGTTGGAACATTAGCCCTTCGGGTTGGCTCGGTGCTAACTTTAGACACAGATTGAGAGCTCAATCCGCTCCATGATCTTCCCTTAGATAAAGAAGTAACCGTTATCGATTTTGATGGCGTTATTGGTGTTACAAAATGCCATGTTCGTACAGTTTTCTAGTAGTGGCTGTAAAATCAGTGGATTATAATTGGCAGTGTTTAAGGAATATATTCAAATCTACACACACGCGCGGCACACATACACAACAACAATAGAATATCCAAGATTTAACATAAGAGCTTACCTTAAAATGGTATGAATTCAATCTAATATTGGGATCAAGATAACAACACCATATATATAATCAAGAAATTAACATAGAAGAGCCCAGATTGATTAACTACAAATTATGTCATCAAAATTGTACAGGAAACACAAAAGAGAAAGAGATGGAGTAGCTGGAAAAGAAATCTACTCGGGTTACCAAATAATTGAAGGAGTAAATGACAAAGGTTTGTTTGAAAAGTAGGAAATATGTCGTTTTGATTAGTTGACACAATATTACATGACATTATATACATTCCAACGATAGTTTCGCTTATTTTTTTATACGGATAACGAAGTTTCGTTAAATATTTTTTATTACTTTTAACAAATTAAGAAAAGTTTTTTTATATAATATAATAATAATAATATGATTAAAGCATGTATATTTTTTAAACAAAAACTAAAATATCATATCGTAACTTGTAAAATATTATGCATACATATATGGCAGAGGCGACTCTGGGAATTTATGTACTTTATTCGAGCTCGAAAAAATATATTATTATTTTTAGGTTAGAACCCCGTGTATTACACGAGTTGAATAAATAAATATTATCATAAACAAATAGTTTTAAGAAATATAATATCGTTAATTTATTGCTTATAATTATTATGAGATTATGAGATTGATAAATAAATTAGTAGATAGTATGTTGTTACTAATATATAAGTGAGTGATACATAACATTCTTTGGAAACCCGTATATTACAAAGGTTGAATATTAACAAAAGAAAAATATGAATATAAAAGTTTTTAATCAATTATTATACGTGTATTACAAACTCGTGTATTACACGGGTTGACATTATTTGGAATCGTGAATTAGTTAATTATTAAAAGGGTAAATTTCTTTAATTAATTATTAAAAAACTATTTTTAGTTGTAATATATGACAAACTCATTGCACTGTATTACAATTAACAACATATTTCAATTAAATGTATCCATTGTTTATTGTGTTATATTGATACTTTAATATTTGTGGGTAAATATTATAAATATGTATGTTAACATTCAGGTACTACACAAACCTTTGTAGAGATTTGTAACTAATTAAACTTTTTAACCTTTTTAATTAATTAATTATTTGAAATAATTTATTAGTTAATTTTATTATTATTGATAAGTGATATTTATATATTAATTAATTGTTAAAAAAGTTTTAAAAAGTATAAATATTTTTTGTTAGGTTAAGGGAGAAAATGTCATGTAACATTAATTGAAATACTTTATTTGAATTTAGAAGATTAGATTTTGATATATAGATTAGATAGATATAAATATAGATAAACCTAAATATAAATAGATATTAAAGTTTTATTTAGAGTTAAATGCTTGGTTGGTCCCTTTGGTTTGCAAATCTTGCAGACTTGGTCCCAGTGGTTCACTAATTACACACTTGGTCCCAGTAGTTTCAAATTTTGCACTCGGGTGGTCCTTACCATTAACCTTTGTTAGATTTCTCAGTTAAGTATATGCAAAATTACTATATTACCCTTGAAATGCAAAATGCACTCGGGTGGTCCCTTCTCCGGTCATCCCTCCGACTATATACCACTTACACCGACACCCATGTTCTTCCGGCGACACCACCCTGCAACCTACCTCTCCTCTTGAACATTCAACCCACAACAGCACAGTAAGGGATGAGAGAGAGAGAGAGACAGTGAGAGAGAGGGGAGCTGCAGCGGCGCAGCTCACGGCGGCGGCGGCGAACCCCACGGCCCGGAGCGGTAAAAGACGACAGGAGCGAGGATTTGGTTCGTAATGTTTTCAGATCAGTTTGGGTGCTCCAGTTTGTGTTATCGGGTTGGGGGTTTCAACGACGGCGGTTCTTGTAGCGACGGTAGTGGTGGTGGTTCACGGGTTGGGCGGTAGGGTTGGGTCGGGGTAGACGACAGAAGTAAACATAGAAGAAACAGAACAGTCTGCTGTTAATCTTTTCTCTGCAACTTGAAGCTCTGTTTCTCTACTTCATACGGTAATCATCAATAGCTCCAATTTTATTCATCTAGATTCATGTTTTCATGAAATTATCTTATAAGGTAGAGTTCTATTGCTGATACTGAACTAAAGTTCTATTGCTAGATTTTGTGATTAACAATTGTGTTAGTTTTTTTTTTCTGAAGAATTGAGTTTGAATGTTATTAATTTCGAAAACCAGATTGATATAAAACTAGTTATATCATAATTGATAGAGTTAAAACCCCCAACCACAATCAAGCTCGATTTCTGGTCCCTGGAGGACCATACAACAACTTCTGTCGTCTACCATACAACTCACTGTCTTCTCTCTCTCTCTCCTGCAGTCTCTCTTCACCTGTATGCTGTTGTGGGTTGAATGTTCAAGAGGAGAGGTAGGTTGCAGGGTGGTGTCGCCGGAAGAACATGGGTGTCGGTGTAAGTGGTATATAGTCGGAGGGGATGACCGGAGAAGGGACCACCCGAGTGCATTTTGCATTTCAAGGGTAATATAGTAATTTTGCATATACTTAACTGAGAAATCTAACAAAGGTTAGTGGTAAGGACCACCCGAGTGCAAAATTTGAAACTACTGGGACCAAGTGTGTAATTAGTGAACCACTGGGACCAAGTCTGCAAGATTTGCAAACCACAGGGACCAACCAAGCATTTAACTCTTTTATTTAGATAACGATATACTAATTAACTTTAATTAATAATTATCCATAATTAAGTAGTAGATAAAGGTTTTAATTAAAAACTAAGTAGAAGATAAAAGTGAGAAAACCAAAAAATAAATAACTTTAATGAATGGCACGTGTCCCTTCATTGATTTATTTTATTATATGTGTAGATTTTTTAAAATCAAACTACTATTGGTCTATTGGGCTCACTAAACCTAATGCCAATAAGCTAACTTCTAAACCATAAAATTGATTTGTAAGTGAGCCTGTATTGAAATTGGTATGAGTCTTCTATTTAAAAAAATACATATATATATTGATTTTTTTTCTAAAACATGCGTGCTCTTTGAAATTACGGACCTTTTGCGGTGGTCCTCCCACCCACCATAAAGGCTGACATGTATATAGGGGCCGGATCCCCTCGAGTTACAAAAACTTGTGAAATATGACATCCAATTTAGCAAAAGTACTTGTCATTTTTAGGTGTAAAGTACTATTTCATTAGATAATTAAAAAAATTATGTTTGTGAAAAATTACGTATATTTTACTAAAATTCTGCGTACATGTAAATCTATAAGAGACATGTGTGGCATCTATTTTAGTTTTCCTGCCTTTCTATCCTACTTAGATAATTATTTTTTAATTAATATATCTAAAACTTCGTAAATCATTTATGTGTATACTTATATTTATCTTCTATTACATATAAATCTTTATCTCTATCTTTATTTTATCTTATTTTTATCTCTTGTTTATTTGATATTTTTCTTAATTATTACGTTTATTTTTTTCGCTTATTAATAACTAGGTAGTTTCCACCCGCGCGTTGTGGCGGGGAACCAACCTGTTTAAAGTAATTAAGAATCTGGTTATTGATTAGGATTTATGTTTCATTTAAATATTTTCAGTACAATAAGATAAACTATTCATAAACCCAAAACTAAATACGTGCATATCCGAATGATGACATTCATAATCCCACGTTATAAATTGATAATGATTCATAGGTTGCTAGAAAAATACAATAATAAGGTTTAGAATATTTTAGTTATTTTGTCTAAATAACATTAACTTGTTAACACATATTTGTATGTAATTGTTAATTTATGGACAAGAAAAAAAAGGCTCATGATCCTTCACTTTTACTTTAAAATCTAAATTATTAGTTAAGATATGAAACAAATTCATGTTACAATTTAACCCGGAGTCAAATATGTGGATATATTGGTTCTTCTAATTGAGAGTTAACATAGATTCTAATAAGATGACAATTTTTTGTCTCGATTTTTCCAGTTTTAACTAAATAACAGGATCACAAATCTTGTGAGCTCCACCATCGCCTCCTACTGTTCATAGCCCTTTGGCCACTCACACCTCAAAAAAAATGTACTTAAAGGCTCTTTAGCGCCACCGCTTCCTTCGAATAAACAACCACCCAAAGGTTGCTTTTTAGTATATAATATAACGTGTTGCAGCGGGTCGGTTTAAGCGTAGAGAAAAAACATGTAACAATAGTATATTTTTACATGAGCGCCGAATGGTTTTAAGACGTTTAAAACAACCGGTTGGTTTTTAAAAATAGCGTTACAAAATTTAATGTTGAATCGTAGATAAAACTAACTAATGTGTGCCGCTAATATTATTTAAAACTAAATATAAAAAGGTAAAGCATGTAAAAAATCACGATGTCGTAACGGAAAATTCGTTTAAAACTTAAAGTTGTAACTTTATTAAAGTTCAGGGGATATTGTGTAAAGCGATTTAAAAATGCTAAAAATAACTTTATTAGATAAAATTGGTTAAAGAACTAACAAAACTTGAGATGGGTAAAAATGTAAGAACCAAAACCTTTGTGGCTATAAACATTAAAAAAAAATATATTTTGTCTAGTTTTACATAACAAATACCACTCAAATATGATAAAATTACCTAAATGCCATTTAAAAGGAATGTCAATTATATGAGAGTCAGTGTCATTTTTGTAATTTATATACTATAATTTATCAAGTTTTCTATGCATAAGTTCTTGTAATATATGTTTTGGGTGATTTTAAAAAAAAATGTTAAATTTTACTTTTAACCCATATCTTTGAATGTCTTGCCATTTTAACTTTATAGGATTGATTTTTTACTTTAAAACCATAACTTTTCTTCTTTTATAATTTAACCTCAACTTTTTTATATTTAGCTTTGCTCCCATAAACTTTTCATCTTTTGTAGATTTTTGTTTTACGTTTCGTACTATATTTTGTGAGTTACCACGAAGAAATGTGTGTATGTGGTTCAATGTTTTTAAATTTCCTTCATAATTTTGCGAGGTAATACAGTGCAATATCCATGTGTAGTTCAAGATTTTACGTCTATTGTTTTTCATTTCATAGGTTCGTCGCAACGTGTGAGTCATTGATTGACTTTTTAATTTTTTTTATATTTTCTATCTTTCGGTTTCTTACAATTTTAACCTCACAAAAATGATTTTTTTTACTTTTAACCCAAAACTTTTATCTTTTGTAATTTAACCGCACAAACTTTTACTTTCAACTTTGGTCTCTTATACTTTTCATCCTTCCCAAATTTCCGTTTTACGTTTCGTACTAAATTTTGCGAAAGTAACACAACGCAACGTGCGTGTGTGTGTGATTCAACGTTTTTACGTTTCGTTCATAATTTTGCGAGTTAACACGGCGCAACGTCCATGCGTTGTTCAATGTTTTTACATCTATTTTTTTTTCATTTGATAAGTTTGTCATAACGCATGAGTCATAGATCGACTTAGTTATTTTTTTAAATGTTCTACATTTCGGTCTGTTTCTTCGCTTTAACACGCCACAACTTCGACGTTGGTGGTCGCTGATGGTTGTGTGACACTGGTGCAATTTGACATTGTAACATTCGTCGTAAAACGGGTTTTGAAACCCGCTTCGTTTTATAATCAAATAATCAGTTATAAGTTCGTTGCGTATTTATTGTGCCGGTTATTTTAAATAATACATAATTAATAAATATTTTAGAGTTTAAAAACCATAATTAATCAATAATAATAATAAAATTAAATAAAAGAACAAAACAGGGTAGCCGGGTCTCGAACCCGGGTCTACCGCGTAGACACACACACATCACACCACTCCACCACACACATTTTTGTGTTTAATACTCAATCAAATAACACTTATGGTAAAACCAAAAATCAAAACCTGTAAATCAGAAAACTCAGAACCCGAAATCGCCGGCAAAAACGAAGACTCCGCAAATGTTGCTACTTTCCCTTGACTGAAACGCGTAAACTGATTTCGACATCAGTTATAACCGTTGCTTAACACTCAATTTAGTCAAAACCGTTTCCTTTGAGAATTGAAATCCTTGACCGCGAATTTTGGCCTCTAATTCGAAACCAATCGGCCTGTCCCCCTTATAAATACCCACCCAAACTCCTTGTAAACTTTTCGCTCAGAACCGCACTCTCTTCCTAAGCTTTATTCCTTTCATAGCACGTCGCCGGAGATTTTCGCACTCGCCGGAATATCACCGGAAAACCGAAGCTTTACTCCTAATCGGTATAATTCTCAACTCTTTTTGTAATCCATTATTCAGCATTATTAATCTTAATCAGTCAACCAGATTTTGGTTCAAACAATTTTCGGTCGGGTTATAAGTTCTGTGTTTTTTAAAGTGAAGAAGATGAAGTTTAAGATGTATACTAATATAATTAAAATCGGGTATTTAACGGGTTAGACACACAGTCCAGCGGTGGACTGTGGCAATTACAAAGCACACGTCCCGAGTTCGAGTCGCACATGTTTCCGATTTTCTAAAATAAAGCCAACACTTTTTAAACTTATTCAGATCAATTCACAGTATATATATAAAATGAATATAATCCAGTGTTTATACAGATTAGACACATAGCCCAACTGGTTGGGTGTGTGCACTCGAACCACAGATCCCGAGTTCGAGTCCGGGTTCTGTAACCAGATTCGGCCATATTAAAACCTTTTTAATAAAAACTAAATAAGGTTAAAGCTAGTTAGTATATATTATATAATTAAAGTAGAGAATATTTCGGGTTGGACACGTAGCTCAGTTGGTAGAGCTGCGTGCACATATACGGGAGGTCACGGGTTCGAACCTCACTCGCCGCCTGAATCTCATGCTATCCGACCGGTCAAACCCGGTCAGACCTGACAAGGTCAACATTTTTTAAAAAATCTGTTTTCTTTTTTTTATTTATTAAATTGAAAATTATTTAAAAATACTTAAAAAAATAAGATTCCTAAGGTTAAAAATTTGCAATAAACTCATAAAAATAAATCTAAAAATCTCATTAAGAGCACTAATTAAAAATATTAATCTCAAATAAAATTATTTATTTATCGAATTATTTCGTTATTATTTAGGTTAGTTTTCCCTCGTCGGTTGAATCATAATCAAGGAACGCACCCACTGTGAGTGAACCTCTACCAATTCCCCATTTTAATCATGTTGTGGGGTGTATCATGTGTCGTACTATTCTTTTATCTTATTTAAACACTGGTGCATACATCATATCCGTGATCAAATGTGTATTGATTATTGTGTGAATTATATGTAGATTGAATTTATCATTTCAGTGCACACATTTCATTAGGCCCATCAGTTCCCCGTGGGATACGGTGTCACACCCCGACCCGCAACGGAAAAGGTGATCGGGGCATAATTGGGTTATCATCAAAGCTCATGACATTTATTATATGTTTCATATTCATTAATACAATTTAATGGAAATAAATTATACAACATCTTCTAACTATCAGTCTAAGCTTCTTGGTTCTCTTCTAAGGCATATCCTATGTTTTCCTTCCTTCAACCTGTTCACCTGTATCATGTGTAAAAAGGTTTTTTTTGGATCAACATAATGTTGGCGAGTGAATCCTATGGAAAACATTTGAACAATTTATTTAAATTGATTATGAAATATGTGCACAACCATACATGAGTAAAAATAGATGTAACTTAATCGGCAATCATAAAATGTTAAATGAAACACTCATGAATAATAATGGAAACAATTAAAGGCACGCGATGCTCAACTCGTCTCTCACGAGGAACTGAGGGGCCTAATGAATGAATTGCATAAACATGATAATATGAATAACACAACTACAAACAATATAAACTCAATGAAAACACACATGAACAATAATGAATTTGAATTGAAGCACGCGATGTTCTACTCGTTTCCCACGAGGAACTGATGGGCTTAATGTATGAGTTTCATGTAATTTGACAAACGGAATATAAGTAAATCACAACAATAAATCAATCTAAGTTTAAGTCACGATGTGGTATGGCACAAGTTTAAATAAATAAATTAATTATTTCATAACACATGACACACCCCAAAACGTGTAATTTAAAAGGGGAAATTGTAAGATTCACTCACATTGGGTGCGTTCGGTTGATGACGTTGATTGCACGCGAAGTGGTTTTAACCACAAGTGAGATTAAACCGACTGGTTTTACTCTGTTTTCCGGCAGAACTCCGGCGACAGAATCCTTTTTCCGGCGACAAGTCTCTTGCAGCAGAGAGTCTTCCGAAAGGTTACAAAGGTTGTGGGTGACTTCGGTGAAAGTTTAGGGGGTTCAGTAAACTCAGAGATTACTGATACGGTTTTCCGGCGAGGTAATAAAAATTTCCGGCGAGTGAGTCTTGTGTTTCCGGCGACTAGCGTTGAAACAGAGAGTGAGTGATGAGAGTATGGTTTAGAGGTGTGAGAGTGATGAGATGGGTTGTGCGGGTTAAACATCTTGCGGACGTCGGTTATTTATAAGTGTTTTCCGAATCGAAACGAGTCGGTTCCAAAGGTAGGTTCATGATTGGCGTAAACATGGAAAGGAATTACAAATACACGTCCCGGTCAATTAGGATTCATGAAAAAGGAAGGATTTACAGGCTGTTTACGCGTGAAGTTCTTTTGGGCGGCAATTCACTGAATTTGACTTCCTAACTTGAATATTTGAATTAATTGATTCTCTTCATTAACAGAAAATCAAAGTGGCGGAGTGGTTTATGGTGTGTGAGTTAAGTGTTTGGTTGAACCGGTATAGACCCGAGTTCGAAACCCGGCATGATTAAAACATTTTTATTTTGTTATTTTTATCAGTTTTTCAAAAACTAAATATATATCCCCGCATAATAATTGATTACGGATCGTTTAAAATTATTTTGGGCATTTAATTCGCAACGAAAAAATTTGACTGACTGTTCGGTTGATAAACGGAGCGGGTTTGGTAAATCCGTTTTTGACGGATGTTACAGTATCCCCTGCTTTTTAGAAATTTCGTCCCGAAATTTAATTAGGGATATAATTGACTAAAAGAATGATGGTGTTGAGTTTGCCGGTTACATTTTTAGAAGAAAATTAGGGTTTAGGTTTTTGTTTGAGGCGGTAACGTTCCTTGTAAAGGTTAAGTATCCTAATACAGGAATCGCTTTTTGTTGCCTACTGTATAAGTATTGTTAAGCAGGAATGATTTGCTAAAATGATATCATGCATAAGAGTTTGAATATGCTTAGGGTTATATCCTAAGGCAGAAATTCTACAATCTACACAAATAAACACCACAACTAACAATTGTATCCACATTCTGATAGCATATATGTTTGAATGGTGACAGTTCCTCTCTCGTTCGTTATGATGGAGAGGTTAGTCTATATAGAAATGGATCACAATCCAATTTCTTTAAATAGTGAGATGATATAAATGTAACATAATTTCAACCAAGGCAATACTAAATCCTACATGGAACTTCTCATAACCGCCTGATAATGCCTCTGATCCTTTGGCAAGAATACTTATATATAGGAAGTACCAGCGGCGTATCCACCATATTCTTGCCAAATTTTCATTAGTTTTATCCACAAGTTATGATTAGTTACCAAGAAACTAATAAATCCTACATAAAACTTCCCATAACCGTCCGATAAGGCCTCTGATCCTTTGACAAGAATACTTATATATAGGAAGTACCAGCGGCGTATCCACCATATTCTTGTCAAATTTTCATTGGTTTTATCAGTGAATTATGATTAGTCCTACAACTCTACAACCAATACAACAAACATAAAATACTGAAATGAAATATATCTATGTGATCAAGGCTCAATCGAACGGAGCCGATCGTATTGCATGTACTGAAAATGAAATGGATGTGCGCTCAAGGCTCAATCAAACGGAGCCGAACGTATTGAATGTACTGAAATTGAAATTGTGTGCTCAAGGCTCAATCAAACGGAGCCGAGCGTATTGCATGTACTGAAAATGAATAACTTAACCACACAAACAGCCTATGCATGGAACCTCTCATAATCGCCAGATATTGCCTCTGATCCTTTGACAAGAATACTTATATATAGGAAGTACCAGCGGCGTATCCACCATATTCTTGTCAAATTCTCATTGACTTTATCCGCGTGTTATGATTAGTTCTATGCGACTTTATATCAAACACAACAACCACAAGATACTGGTAATGAAAAAATGTATGTGCGATCAAGGCTCAATCAAACGGAGCCGATCGTATGTATGTACTGATAATGAAAATAAATGTGGGCACGCCAGGTTCACGCTCATAGGTAATGGGGAACAGCTCACGCTCATAGGTAATGGGGAGCGGCGGCCTATGAAATTGCATGTACTGAAAACAATATATATAATATCCAATAATTTCTCTAACAGTCTACACATGGAAAAACATAAAACTAAACGATAGGAGTTGAATCTGGATCTTCGGCGAAAAGGACTAGCTGCGTATCTTTGTTTGGGCCGTCATTATCTTCGACAGGATTGGCGTTGATATTGAAGACTCTTCCTCTTGTTGGTGGCATAGTGGTTGGGTTTTCTTGGTTTACTTGGTTAACTGGGTTTGCTTGAGCTTGGGCGTTTATGATGTTAACCAAACGAGGGCATGTGTTCCTAAAATGGGTAGGGTCGCCACAATTGAAGCAAGCTCGAGCATATGGGAACATGGGGTATTGGGGTTGATGATAAGTTTGGGCCATGTTTTGAGTAGGGGAAGAGGTTTGGTCTTGAAAGGTGCGACAAACATTGCTCAAATGACCATAGCGTCCACAAGTTGTACATAGACGACAAAGTAGGGTAAGGGGATGGTGATAAAAACAGTTGTTGCATAGAGGGTGAGGTCCAAGATATGGTTTCTTATTTGGGTAAGTTGAGTTGGGTGCCGCTTGGGTGATTGGGATAGCTCGGATGGGTATGGCGTGAAAAGCTGGGTGATTTCGTTGAGTAGCAGCGAAGAGTCGCCCGACTCTTTTTCTCTTAGGATTGGGTTGAGAAGGGGATTCGGGTTGAGTGGAGTCGGAGGTTTCAGTCGATGCTTTATCCTTTTTCTTCTCCTCCTTGAAGTCTTTGTTTCGGATTCGGTTCTCGGTGAGCTCTGTTGCTAGCTCCATTGCTGCTTCCAAAGTTGCAGGCTTGGTACTTATTACAGGGTCTTGAATCTTTGACGGAAGACCATGAATGTAGTGCTCGATCAAACGGTAGAGGGGAGTGAACATGTTGGGAACCATTTGATGTAATTCGAGGAACCTTTTGTTGTAGGTGATGTGGTCTCCTTCTATTTGCTTCAATGAGTAAAATTCATCTTCTAACTTCTTGATTTCGCTCCTTGGGCAAAATCGTCTGGTCATGATTTCCTTCAATTCGTTCCAAGTTAAGGACATAGCATCTTCAACACCTCGTTTGGCCTTCTCTGTATTCCACCAAGTAAGTGCTATCCCATATAATCGACCGGTAGCATATCGCACTTTGCGATCGTCAGGGCAATCGCAATTTAGAAATGTGTTCTCCATTTCTTCAAACCAATGGAGAAGAGCGGTGACGCCTTCAGTCCCTTTGTATTTCGGAGGGTCGCATGATTTGAAATGCTTGTAGGTGCATTTAGTGGTATTTGGGGAAGAGTTGAAAATGTTTTGGTTTGCTTGATTGATGGGATTATTGGTAAGTGCTTGTTGAACTTGGATTATAATATTGGGTATTACGGCAGCCATTTGTTGAGCGATTTGGGTAGCCATGCGTTCACGGGCTTTTCCTGCTCTCATTTTCCTACGAGCGAGGCTAGAAGACATCTACAAGGAATACATGTCAAGAGTATGAGTTGGATGCCTTTGGGATCGTGGGTCGGGTTTGGGATTGAACGTTCATAAAATAAATATAGAAAAATAAATCTACTACATCCATAGGATGTCTTGGGTTTTGCTTGCTGTTAGGCCCTTCATGCCGCCATACTTTACCTGTGTAATCATGTGGGCCCCCATGAATACCGGTTTTTCATATGGTTCGCACGGTTTCTGCCTGGTTGCGTTCACAAAACCCGGAGAAAATCGAGAGATATGTATACAACGTGTGATGTTCGGAATGTGTCCAGGTGTAGACACGGTGACATCTCAAAGTGCGGTTAGTTCGAACGACGTTTGGTGTGGCATGCTTTGGCCTAATAGGTCCGTCGTACTCTCATCGTTAGTCCCCAGGTAGGCAAACTGGTCCGTTATTTTGGATTTATACGAATGCCAACCTAGACAGGACGTTCCGACTACCGGTACTTGTACCCTTCCAGTTACTACATGCCCGTCGCAGAACTTACTTTGATGAGATTTGAAAATTGCATAAAATCTTTGGATACTGAGAGTATGAAAATAAATTGAATACATGAACATCGATATATGTATATATGTATAATGAATGAGCATGTATGCTTGACTGAAATGTAAACAAATATGAAACAAATAAATATCACAAGTTTGTATGTAACCACCTAATCAATTTAAAATTTAGGCAGACTATAGTATAGGCTCTAAGGGTCTAATAACCTATCCTATATCCCTATAGTCATGGCTCTGATACCAATCTGTCACACCCCGACCCGCAGCGGAAAAGGTGATCGGGGCATAATTGGGTTATCATCAAAGCTCATGACATTTATTATATGTTTCATATTCATTAATACAATTTAATGGAAATAAATTATACAACATCTTCTAACTATCAGTCTAAGCTTCTTGGTTCTCTTCTAAGGCATATCCTATGTTTTCCTTCCTTCAACCTGTTCACCTGTATCATGTGTAAAAAGGTTTTTTTTTGGATCAACATAATGTTGGCGAGTGAATCCTATGGAAAACATTTGAACAATTTATTTAAATTGATTATGAAATATGTGCACAACCATACATGAGTAAAAATAGATGTAACTTAATCGGCAATCATAAAATGTTAAATGAAACACTCATGAATAATAATGGAAACAATTAAAGGCACGCGATGCTCAACTCGTCTCTCACGAGGAACTGAGGGGCCTAATGAATGAATTGCATAAACATGATAATATGAATAACACAACTACAAACAATATAAACTCAATGAAAACACACATGAACAATAATGAATTTGAATTGAAGCACGCGATGTTCTACTCGTTTCCCACGAGGAACTGATGGGCTTAATGTATGAGTTTCATGTAATTTGACAAACGGAATATAAGTAAATCACAACAATAAATCAATCTAAGTTTAAGTCACGATGTGGTATGGCACAAGTTTAAATAAATAAATTAATTATTTCATAACACATGACACACCCCAAAACGTGTAATTTAAAAGGGGAAATTGTAAGATTCACTCACATTGGGTGCGTTCGGTTGATGACGTTGATTGCACGCGAAGTGGTTTTAACCACAAGTGAGATTAAACCGACTGGTTTTACTCTGTTTTCCGGCAGAACTCCGGCGACAGAATCCTTTTTCCGGCGACAAGTCTCTTGCAGCAGAGAGTCTTCCGAAAGGTTACAAAGGTTGTGGGTGACTTCGGTGAAAGTTTAGGGGGTTCAGTAAACTCAGAGATTACTGATACGGTTTTCCGGCGAGGTAATAAAAATTTCCGGCGAGTGAGTCTTGTGTTTCCGGCGACTAGCGTTGAAACAGAGAGTGAGCGATGAGAGTATGGTTTAGAGGTGTGAGAGTGATGAGATGGGTTGTGCGGGTTAAACATCTTGCGGACGTCGGTTATTTATAAGTGTTTTCCGAATCGAAACGAGTCGGTTCCAAAGGTAGGTTCATGATTGGCGTAAACATGGAAAGGAATTACAAATACACGTCCCGGTCAATTAGGATTCATGAAAAAGGAAGGATTTACAGGCTGTTTACGCGTGAAGTTCTTTTGGGCGGCAATTCACTGAATTTGACTTCCTAACTTGAATATTTGAATTAATTGATTCTCTTCATTAACAGAAAATCAAAGTGGCGGAGTGGTTTATGGTGTGTGAGTTAAGTGTTTGGTTGAACCGGTATAGACCCGAGTTCGAAACCCGGCATGATTAAAACATTTTTATTTTGTTATTTTTATCAGTTTTTCAAAAACTAAATATATATCCCCGCATAATAATTGATTACGGATCGTTTAAAATTATTTTGGGCATTTAATTCGCAACGAAAAAATTTGACTGACTGTTCGGTTGATAAACGGAGCGGGTTTGGTAAATCCGTTTTTGACGGATGTTACATACGGGTTAAGCATCAGGAGTCTCATTAGATCGGCTCCGTTGGATTGAGCCTTGATCTCAAATACATCATCATTCATGTCATATACTCATCCAAAGTGGTTTGTAATTGGTTACATATATATATTTGCTCACATGTGATTAATGCACGAATTTTCTCTAATAAATAAAACAAGAAATTAGTTAAAATGTTTCATCAAGGTTCACTCGCCAACTTTTGTTGACCCAAAATCTCCCCTGTTTTACACATGATACAGGTGATCCAGCCGAGACAGGAAACACTTAGGATGGCCTAGAAGAATAAACAAGTTTATGCTTTGGAATAAATATATAGTTTCATTTTCCTTTGTAATTGTATGAATTTTGTTTTTGGATATTTAAGTTTGTAATTTGAATTTAATAAATATGAAACATCTTAGTAAATATCATGAGCTTTGGTGATAACCCAATTATGCCCCGACTTTTATTCCACTGCGGGTCGGGTGTGACAGACATGCTTTACGCTCCGCCGCAACGCGGGTTGTTTAATTCTAGTTTAAAACAAAATGGTAACTGTAGTAGCTACCGTAGCATCAATATGTTATTTAATATAGTATAGAATAACCATGTAATATATTTTAATATATTGATTCGACCATGAGTAACTCATACGTTTTTTACCTTTTAATAAATAAATTAAAAAATAAAGTAAAATGTTATTATATGTAAATACCACATCAAAGTTCATTTTTCTCAAAAACGTATTTTGACGACTGTGTGTTAACTGATTAATGAGGGATACGTGTCATTCATTGTTGGAATTTATTTTTTAGTTTTCCTGCCTTTTTCTCCTATTTAATTATTGACAGTTATTTTCTTCTTTTTCTCCTGCCTTTTTCTCATAAATCATTTATATATATCTATCTTCTAATATATATATATATAGAGAGAGAGAGTATATTATACAAATGGCTTAACATACATTACGTACACATGTGATTTCGCACCCTTTAGTGATGAATTCGCATGAGAGGAGATGAATTCGCACCTACATTTCGCATGGGGTTTTCAAAAAATGATGATTTTGCATGGAAAATGGCGATTTCACATAGGGTAAAACTAGATCGGACGGCCTGGATGATCTCGTACGTAATGTATGATAAGCCATTTTGTACAATAACCTACCCCTATATATATATATATATATAATATATTATGTCTTTATCTTTTTATTATTCTTATGTCTTTTTTATTTGATTTTTTTTCTTAACTATTTATTTTTTATTTTTTTCGCTTATTAATAATAATTATTTAATATATTATTAATCCACCCATGCGTAAATAGTCAAAAGTTCATTTTTTCCTAAAAACATATCTTGACGACCGTATGTGTTAACTGATTACATTATATTTATTCAAGACGTGTAATACACGTGTTTATTCAACTCGTGCAATACACGGGTTTTAAAGATGTAACTTTTTTATCACCTACTATATAAAAATGTATTTAATCAACCCGTGTAATACACAGAATTGTAACCTAGTATATATTAGTAAACTCCGTTTTTTATATATGTGTTTTTTTTAGTAACAAAGATGTCATTTGACAAATGGATATTTTTTTCATAAAGTTTTCTAAGAAAATAGTACTTTACACCTAAAAATATGAAATACATTTTTTTAATTTGGATGTGGTTTATTGTTTTCTCTAACTCAGGTGGTTCTTCAATTAACTTTTATCTATATATAATCAAATTATGAATATCATATTTATATTGGATGAATGTACCATGTTCTATGGTAGTCACAAAACCCTAACGCACTTTGTTCAATACGTTTATATTTTATTTTAAATATGTTAGGGTCGTTAATCAGACAATCACCAATTAGCTAATACCCTAAATCAATTGTTGCAGCAGAATTAATTGATTACTCGATTTGGATATACACGTGTCATCCTCAACACATGACAATTTGAACGATAAATGAAGAATAACGAAGGTTAATTTACACATGATATAACTAAACAATCATAAAAGCTCTCATATATTTAAAACTATACAATTTACAATATACATAACATTTGATTTACTAGCTAAACTAGATTATTAAAAACAATGGTGATCTAGCAAATTTCCTTTGAAATTTTCACACACACCTAAGTCTACTCAAACAGCTTGATAAAACAATTACATGGGCAAGTGCTCTAAGGAATTCAAGGAGATCCCTATACATTTATTGAGACAATTCATGAGGACTAGTAAATGTGAAGAAAACCCACAGAAATTCAAAAGCACACCATTATTGACTGAGAAAATTAGCAAACCCACTCCAATTCATGAGGTTGGAATTATATTAGAGCTCCAATTCAAGAGGACGTACTAGCAAATTTGTAGACAGGATCTTTTTCAATATTATTTCCCTTTTATGCCACCTAAGCAGAAATAATAATCTTTGAATAACTCACGGACGGCAGCCAAGTTGGAAACATGAAAGAAAAAAATAAGTTAGCTAACGTCCATAGCTTGATAGCCACATACGTTCGCTTGAAAATGTAAGAATAATATATATAGTGTAATGTTCATTGGGGAACACTAAAAGTAGGGAATCCTTGAGAAATTGTTGGGAACCCTGGGGAAATTGACTCAAATGAATTCTGATTGAACTCATTCAATTTCAATGGCGTTGGAACCGGCTCGTCGAACCCTAAATAGGATCTCTTAACCCTAAATCTTAACCCCCTAAACCCTAAATATATTAGAGTTTGGCTTTTAGGGTCTTATATTAGGGTTTTGCATTAGGGTTTAGTTTAGTTTTAGGGCTAATACTTAGTATTCAGGGTTTAACTGTAGGGTTTAAGGTTTAGCTTTTAGGGTTTATAGTTTATATTTAACGATTTAGCTTAGGTTTTAGCCTTATTGTTTAGCTTTATGGTTTAAGATTTAGGGTTTAGTGTTAAAGATCCTAGTTAGGGTTCAACGAGCCGGTTCCAATGCCGCTAGAATATAGTTTGTTTGAGTCGGTTCCTGGCAGTTCCCCACTTTTTTAGTGTTCCCCAATGAACCCTTCCTTGTGGTTTTTATTATCATCTGTCTAATTAATGATCATTGACCTTAATTCCGCTATGTGTTTAATTGGTAATTATTCGATTGACATTGACCTTAATACCGCTATGTGTTTAATTGGTAATTACTCGATTGACATAATTACTCATACTACCTAAATAGGTTTTCCTCTGGGTGTATAAACAGAGATCATTAGAGAAGGATTAATGGTTAATCAATAATCACAAATCATAAGAATCATAAGAATTTACACCCTCTCTCTTTAAAATTCTTGAGTTGTCGTAACTTGTCTAAGCCATCCTAACTGTACACCTTAAACGGGAACTCGATCAATCAATAACATGCCTAGTTTCCTCTCAACAGTTTCTGGATTACCAGATACACATATTTTATATTCTTTATTATGTTTTGTTTTTAAAAATCGAATTGATCATCAGAAAATCCTTCAACGTTCATAGTGTTGTTACGGTTAAAAACGCTACCACGAGACGTCTGTCAAATGCCACCTTATCCGTCCGTGGGGCCGAAAAACCTCTGGTGTGAAGATCTATCTTGCGGAAGTTTCCATTTATCAAGATAATATTACATCCAATCAAACACATCTTTCTTAGATATTCTAGAAATGATAATAACTAATAAGTTTAAGTAGACCTTTTCTTTTGTCAAGTATGAAAATAGAGTTTATAGTAAAAAGGGGTAGGTGAGTGGGTCAAATCCACGAAAGGGAAAATATGGATAACCAAATTGATGCGTTTATATTTGCCATGTGATTTTGATTTGTATTATATTATTAAAAAAAGTCTTTAAATATATGTTTTAGTTTAACAAGTCTTTAAATACAAATATAATATTATATTTTAGTTTATTTAAAATGTAATCATCAATGCACCTTCGTTCCACTCACCTACGCAGCCAAGAGTTCGCCAAAACTATTAATTGTTAGTGTATAAACTTATAGTTTATTTAAATTTAATTTGCTGTTTAAATAAGATGGTGTTCGGGATTAATGAGTTATTTTGGTAGAGTTAAATGCTTGGTTGGTCTCTGTGGTTTGCAAATATTGCAGACTTGGTCCCAGTGGTTTAATAATTACACACTTGATCCCAGTGGTTGTAAATTTTGCACTCGGGTGATACTTATCACTAACCTATGTTAAATTTCTTAGTTAAATGTGTGCGAAATGACTAAATTACCCCTAACCAATTAAAAAACTAAAAAAGATATAAAGATTGATGGGCCCCTCATCTTCTTCCTCTCTCCCTCTCTCTCTCTAAAATCCATCACCACCTGCACCTTAAACCCACCACCACCTCCCGTTCCACCGTCAACTAATAACCACCGCCTCACCGTCACCTTCAGCCCACCACCCCATTATTTCTCGTGCACTCTCATTCTTACACTCCTCCATAATATGCACTCAACGCCACCTAACTCATCATTTCCCACCCAGATCCCAAATCAATAAAGCTATTAAACAGATCCTAATTTTCTAATTTTATTAGTCGTATTCTGGACTCTCCATAGTTGTTTTTGCAAAATAGCAAAGTCTCAAATCATATATTATAGTACTTCTCAAGATCCATCCAATCAGGTTTGTCTTTTTTAATTATTCATCAAGATTCAATATATGTACCGAATATGCTTGATTACCATTCAGAATAATTGAATCTGAATTGAATTCAAAGGAGAAGTGGCGCAAGAAAAAGAGAACAAAAGGGGTCGCCGGGATTCTGCGGTGCGGCACCGGAGAACACCAGAATTATGTCGGCTCGTCACTTTCTCTCCAACTCTCTCTCGATCTCTCTAATATCCACACGCTGGTTTTTCCGACCAGGTTCGTTTTCCGGCGAGTAGTTGAGGGTGGTGGTTGGTTGTTATGAGTGGCGCAATGGGGCTGGTGTGGTGGTTTACAAAGCAACAGGTTCGTCGCGGTGGTTGGGGTGGTGTTGTGTAATTATTAAACCCCTGGGACCAAGTCTGCAATATTTGCAAACCACAGGGACCAACCAAACATTTAACTCTATTTTGGTATGTAGAAATATCATGTTTGATGAGCTTAGTCAAGACTCAATATAGTTGATTTTAGGGCATCATCGTAAACATCAGGTGAAGTTGTCGGCTTTGTATAAGTTGATCATGTTATGACCGGCTTAGGAAGTTTTTACTTAGTAGGTATACAAGTTTTACGCAATTAGCTAAGCCAACAAACGAATCATATGTGTATTACCTCATTTGTAACTATCGAGCAGTTGATCTCCTAAGCGATTCTTCATAAGTGACTATCAGAAGCTAATAACGTTTAACTCTAAGACAAGAAATGATCATGATAGTCTCCTTGTTAGTGTGGAAGACATGGGGAATTCTGATAGGGCTGTTTAGCAACAATGTGTTGAGTCATTAAGAGGTCTAGCCGACTAAAAGGTAGCCGTACGTGTTTGCTTAATTAATCAATTTAGATGTTTGTTAGAAGATAAATTATATCACTACATCACAACTCAGAAGCTGACAAATGCAAAAGTTGGATCACCAAAATAGTTCTTTACCACTATATATTATCTGTAGCTAATTACACTTCAGTTTAAGTACCAATCGAAAACTATCGAAAATAACTTATATGTTGGTGCTAACAACTTGCGAAATACAATTTCGATCTCAAGATATATGTTTGACTTCGAGCCCGAGTCCAATGAAACATCATTTTTTGTCTTTTAAAAATTTTACAGCCGCAATAAACATTCTCATAATACATCCCTATTTTGGTTTTTCCCGGATTTAAATTGGTTTGCTAACCAGGTAAGTTATTTGTATAATGTTTGTCTTTAAAAAAATACATAATAAAAAGGCAAAGCTTATCAGCTGACTCTTGTGAAATGCGTGTTAATTTTGTTAGAAACAAATAATATAATAATAATAATAATAATATAATAATAATAATAAATAAATAAATAAAAAACATTTTAAACAGATTGTTAAAAGGATATATGCACGAACAATATTTTTTTCTATTATTTTCCCAAATATTAGCTACTGGGCACCTAACTTTATGTGATGACTGTCTGGGCTGATGATCCCACGAAACTTCAATAATATATATTTTTTTAAACTACACTACACAAAACTTCAATAATGAGAAAGAAACTTTGAGCATATAATATTTTGTTGATAGCTTAGTTTTCTGTTCATATTTATTCTACCAGAACTAAGAGCCAAGAGCATAAATTTCAATATTACAATAAAAAATACATGGTATTTATTTATAATATACACGGTTTTTTATTAAATTGTTAAATATAGATCATTTTTTTTTCATGAAATAAAGCTAATTCATTTAAAAAAATTGTTACATCATTACAACAGAATATACTAAAATATAAATTGAGTTAAATTTACGTACAATGAGCCTTATCGTACAAAACGCACGAAAGACATAAAAAAGGTAAAAAAACACGGTGCCATTTTATTATTATTTACTTGTAGAGTAATTATCAAAATTACTTTTCAAGTGTATCAAAATTACCGATCTACAAGTTTATCAAACAATACACAATTCAAAATTACCCTACAAGATTAAAATTAATCTACAAGATCATTTGTAAAGTTATTATGATACTCTACAAGATCAAAGTAGAGTAATTATGATACTCTACCAAATTACTCTATAAGATCATTTACAAAATTACCAAACAAGATCAAAATTACCTTACAAGATCATTTGTAGGTAATTTTGATAATTACTCTACGAGTAAATAATTACAAAAATGTCACCGCGTTTTTTTGCCTTTTCATCCTATCCACACATTTTGTATGATAAGGGTATTTTTATTTGATCTTTTGTCATTATAAATAATCCTACTTGACATATAATTATTGTATTACAAAGCAAAAAACTAATAACATACAAAACAGATAGAATGTTATTATAAAAATATTAAATAACCTCTACTTTGTAGAATTATCATACTACTTATAAATAACTGGTTCATTTTTGCACACTTTTATGCAGTAATGGTCATTTTTGTATCACCTTTTAGTGCAGTTTCGGTCTTATATTTGCAGCATCAATTTCGAATGTAACTAGAATTAAGAAACCCCTGCGTTGCGGCAGGGTGTAAAACCATGTCAAATAGCACAAATGCCACACAAGCGACAGCCAACGCTAAAGTTGTTGCGTTTTAAAACGAAGGGATAGACTGAAACAAAAACATATAAAAAAATAACTAAGTCGATCAATGACCCACTGTTTGATGAACATGTCAATCAAATGAAAAACAATAGACGTAAAAACCTTGAACTATACATGGACGTTGTGCTAGTGTTAACCTCAAAATTATGAACGAAACGTTGAACCACACAAGCACGTTGCTCCGTGGTAACTTGCAAAATTTAATAAGAAACATAAATAAAAAATTTGCAAAAGATGAAAAGTAGAAAAGTTGTGAGATTAAATTGTAAAAAAAAAAAAACACTTGGCATTTAAAGTGAAAAAATCAATTTTGTGAGGCAAATTTGTAAAAAATGAAAAAAAACTTGACTTAAAAAGTAAAAGTCTATCTTTTTTTTTTGAAAACCACCCAACGCATATGGTATAACACCATATACATACAAAAGTTACTAAATAATAGTATATAAATATGAGATGTTGGAGAACGTAGTGTATTCTATACAATTAATATAATGAAATCCCAAAAGAATAAACATAAAAGTAATACAAAAATGTTATAGTTAAATGACGAAGATGTCGATCACACGATAAGCACATGGATCAGACTTAAGAGGAAAATGGATAGTGTAAAAGGTCCGGATAAAAACAAACTAACGAATGAAACATTTGGAGGTAAATCGACATTTTTGATATTTTGATGGAAAATGGACGCAAAACTGAATTTTACTCTAGTTATAAATATGTAAACTGAACATAAAGCAATCATTATATATAATACAATATAATAAATACATATAATACAATTAACATTTTTGTGAATAGTGTTTTTACTTTTCGTTTTCTTATGTAATTTTTGTACTTTTACCCTTGAATTTCGGTTTTGATATTTACAACATGTTAACTTTCTAAAGATTTTATAATCGAGTTTTACGTATGAGTGTTCAAGTTGATTTACGTTTCGACGTAAATTTTTCTGGAAAATATAATACGTTTTTCTGCTTATTTTTTTTACGTTTTCAGTTGTTCTACGTTTTGACGTAAACTTTTTACGGAACAAGGCAGCAACGCGCGGGGCAATTTACTAGTTAAGAGCATGGATGTAAAACAGGTTTCCAAGTCTGAGTACTCTCTGAGTAATCGCTTCAAGGTAGGCTACCGTGGCGATTTCTTCAACTCCGCCTGATTACTCGGAATCGATCAAACACAGTCGACCTTGACCAGAATCAGGTCTAGTAGCTAACTCAGGCCGAGTTTGACTTAAAAAAATAAAACATAATTTCTATGTCTATCAAAATTTCATGTTTTTGACATATATTTAATTTCCGAAAACTAATTTCTTTATAATTTAGCATGTCTGAGTACTCCCCGAGTACTCTCAACTCCTTACTCGACCGACTAGGAAGCAGATACTGACTTTTGAGCCATGGTTAAGACTACACTAAGTAAATTTAGTTGTGCATAAATTAACTTTACATGCAAAAGACTAGCATTTGGAAACTACTTCTTAACCAGAAATTGAAATATTACAAGATAATATTTCCTATAAAGATATTGAAATCAAACATCCAAAATTGTCTTACATATTCTATGCAATAGATCTACTTTTACCTGATTACACCTGAATTTGACATACAACCGCCTATGTGACTTTGTTAAAATAACATCAAAATTATGAAAATAAAAACATAATAAGATTCTTTAAAATGCTATACTTGGTGACCCGTTCATCCGCGACCCATGGCGTCTCCTCATCACCGCATAATGCCCCTCACACGGTCTCACCTTCGGTTAGTTGAGTCGAAAGTCATATGTTAGCCGTTATTTTGTTAGTCTATCACAAAATGTATCATAAGAAAACAAAATGTAAAATTTTAAAAGCACAACAGTAAAATTAAAAAAAAATAAAAAAGAAGTAACATCTTCTGTAGTTAAAAACAAAACCATAACACTTGTATAAAAATTCAAAAGCACTCTTGGAGGGGTCTATCTTTTCCATAACAGGCAATAAATATTTCTTTACAAACATTCAATTTCAATAAATAGAATTTTTAGTTAAACTTTACAAGGATACAAAAAGATCTGCAGCCTGTGGTGAATTCACATCCGACCACCGTCGACTGGCTGCTGACTTTCCAACGCTATAGCTTCTCTCACCATTTGCAGTACGTCGCTCATCTTTGGCCTTTTCTTTGGGTCTTTGACCAAACACATTTCGGCAATAGAGCATATCTTCTGCATCGATTTCTCAGAATAAGTGCCGTCAAGCCTCGGGTCTACTGGTAGCTTTGACTTTCCTGCACCTGCAGGGCAGCATATCCAACTCGTGCATCCAGGATTTTGCTCCGTCGAGTTTTTTTGGACGATTGGGCGTCGACCCGAGACCAGCTCCTCAAGAAATACGCCGTAACTCCATACGTCAATCTTGAACGTTAGACGACCCGTTTGAACGTATTCTGGAGCTGCATATCCCTTTGTTCCTCCTATTACCTGAATAATATACGCTTCATGATGTTAGATCAACTATAAAAAAGATTTAAAAATTGTTTTGGTTTATAGCTCAAATTGGCTCGTTTATTATAACTATTTTTAAGCTCTAGCTTTATATATAATAATAACTATTATGTAAATATATATATTTAATATTTTAAATAAAAGTTATATAAAAAAATATGCTCCTTTAGGAGCGTGAGCCTAGTTGAACTCGATATGTGAAGCTCAGACTCGAGCTTGCTTATTAAATGAGCTACAATATAAGCTCGAGTTTGGGTTCAAGCTTAATTAAGCTTAGCTTGATTCAAGCTTTTAGTGAGCCAATCTCAAGTAGCTCACGGGCGGCTCGGCTTGTTTACACCCCTAGTAATGACCCAAATACATATAGTAATAACATATTGTAATATACATGTGAAAATGCAAAAAGTTACTATGTTGATGTTCGCTAAGAAACCTTAAATGGTAACATATGACCATCAAACTCGTTACAAATTCATTTATGTAGAAAAAACACAAATCTTATAGAGGCTACAACATTCTCCTTTTGTAGTAAATGTACGATCTCTCATCGGAAAAAGAAAGTGATAAGTTTGATGGAAGCGAAAAAAAACATACCGAGGTTGAGACATGGGTCTGTCCATCTAGAGGACCGTCCCTAGCAAATCCAAAATCCGAAAGCTTCGCATTCCAATCCTTGTCCAAAAAAATATTGGATGGTTTAAAATCTCTAAAGATTATCTGCAACATTAAGTCATTAACACAAATTATGTTATTCAAGAATATATTAGAGTTAAGTGTTAAGGAAAAAGGTTAATAACGGTAGTGTCTAAACACCTTGCGGCCTCCTCCCATTCCCTCGTGTAGGTATGTCAAACCAATAGCGGCATCTAGGGCTATCTTAAGTCTCCGGTTCCATGAGAGATGGGTATCTGACCTACCCGATAAATGATCGTCTACGCTTCCATTAGGCATATATTCATACACCAGAAGCCAGTTACTTTCATTCTCATTTTGATCGTTACAGTAGCCGATTAGCTTCACAAGGTTTTGATGCATAATCCCCCCAAGAATATTCACTTCCGACTCCCACTGCCTGTATCCCTGTCACCCGACCACAATCTTCAAATGAATCTTTTTAGGAAAAAACGTCACTATTTAGTAGTCAAGTTTCACAGCTATTCCTAGGGCTGCAAACGAACTGAACGTTCGTGAACCGTCTGGCGGGAAGTTCGTTTGTGTTCATTTCATACGTTTAATAAATAAACGAACTCGAACAAGTAAGGCTTTAAGCGAACCGAACGAACACGAACAAGGCCTTGTCCGTGTTTGTTCGTTAAGGAATGAACATGTTCATGAACGGTTCACGAACGCCGAACGAGATTTCTTGTTCGTGTTCGTTCATTAAGGAAATAAACAAGTTTATAAACTGGTCATGAACACTTACGGAACGTAAACGAACGTTATAATTTCATTTTAAAATAAAATCCTTATTTTTCATCAAAAAGATTAAGAATCCACCAAAAAATAAGTACTTAACATAACTTTTCAAACATAATTGACATAATTATCATAAACGAGATTTACACAAAAATTAAGAGGTTTGTCAAACCTTAACACAAACTGAAATTGAAATGATCAAATATAGTATAACTATGGTTTCAACTTTTTAAAAGTTAAAAGCTTAAAATAAAAATATGATATAAAAAAACTTTAAATGAACGAACACAAATGGACATAAAGGAGCGAACATAAATGAACACATTACCGAACGTTCACGAACATATACAAACGAACACAACCTTTGTTAATGTTCGTTTGTTTAACTTATTGAACGAAATTTCTTGTTCATGTTTGTTCATTTATCAAACAAACGAACATGAACGAACTTCCAGCCGAACAATTCACGAACTGTTCGTTGAACGTGCAGTTCGTTTACAGCCCTACGAACATAAAATTTGGTTCGTTTAGTTAAATGAACGAACATGGACCGAGGCCGTGTTTGCTCATTTATCTTCGTGAACGTTCGGTAACGTGTTCTTTTGTGTTAGATAGCTCATTAGCGTTTCCAATTTTTATATTTTGTTTAAATATTTCAAAATTCCAACAAACAAAATATCTAATAAGTATAAGTGTATTATATATCCTGTTCATGAACGCTTGTTTGTGTTCATGAACAAGTTTGTGTTCGTTACCTAAAATTAACAAACGAACACGAACACATTCATTTCCTTAACGAACGAACACGAACACATTCATTTCCTTCACGAATGAACACGAACATAAAATCTTGTTTGGTATGTGTTCATGAACAGTTCGTGAACACATATATTTCCTTAACAAACGAACACGGTTTTGTCATGTTCGTTTGCAACCTATTCCAAAACCTTTGTCACTCAAACTTCTTTTTAAGAGGTAAAACCACTCAAGTTTCATTTTTTGTCTCAATGTCATGTTTTTTTAAAGTTATGCATCAACACACACTGACCTAACGTGTCGATAGTGTAAACTTGATAACATGCACGCCACATCAGCATATATAACCTTCAATCCAACATTGTAACATAATAGAAACTTAAGTGGTTAAACCTCTTAAAAAAAGTTTGAGCGAACTTGGTTATTGCATAGTCATTTGCATTTCTATTTAAAGAAAGTTTTTCGAACACTAACCCTTTGTCCTCTTTTACCCCGCTTCACAGCGACATAAATATCATCATATGGAGGTTCTAACCTCTTCATGACGCCCTTATGTACGTTCCCAAATCCACCCTCACCGATCTTGGAAGATGCGTTAAAGTTATTTGTCGCTTTGTTAAGGTCAGCAAGAGAGAAAACTCTTAGATTGCTTGATCTCACATTTGGATTTGGGTTATACTCGGTGGGTGCGGACCCCGATTGTCGAAGATCAAAATCCGATTGTGCGGTATAAAAGTTTTCGATCGATAGGCCGGGCCCGTTATCTTGTACATATTTAATAGAAAAACATCGGAAATGGAAAACCATTGTTTAACGCTGGAGCAGCATGAGAGAATGATGCATACCATTGCTCAACATCTATTCATATCTACAAATCTACATAGCAAATAATCAAGATATTAATTATAAGTTATGTATCTAAGACGATGAAAGTTAGCATTCGGGTAATCTGTGATAACTTTCATCTGCCGTAATTCACCTTTTTAGCAAAAGTAGCCATTTTTCAGAGCAACTTTACGCATATAGCCATGAGATACACGAATGTTTGTTTGTGTATTTACATTTACTCGTTTAAACACTACATATCTTCATTCCATACACGAATGACAATACGTACACGAATCTAAACACAATATGGTGTCACACATCACATTAGTTTAAGTCATTACTAATGGGAAAAAGTCTGACACGCGTGTGGCTAGATGAATGATTTGTTAATAACATCGTTATATAGGTATATACACCGATTAATATTAATATTACATATAGCTATGGTGTTGCTTTTTGTACAACTTGTATACGGGTCTCATATACAAGTATACGCCGGAAATACATTCACATCACACGACATTCCCTGCCATGTATACGACCCGTACAGCTGACATTCCCTCGAAAAAACATGACTTGTATAAGTGTATACGGGTGGCATAAGAGGCTTGTACAAGACATTTCCTGATATCTTATATGGCTCATATACACCTATACGGGTCGTATACATGTCAGGGCGTCGAAATAAGTTTTAAGGTGTATGAATAGCTTGAGCCAAATATAAACCTTAAAATGGAAATCTAGTAATACTAACTAGACCTTGCTTTTTGTGTCTCAAAATGCTCAAATATACTTTCAAGAAAACCCAAAAATGAGCAGCTTTTAATAAAATCACTTCAAGAACTTGCTTTCATCTCCCAAAAGCAATAAAAGTTCACAAATCTAGTTCTTACTAAAACAAACACATTTTTCTTATTTGGAAACACTTCAAAACAGTCACTAAACTCACCATCAATCAAAGATCCATTAATAGCAACAAAAGTTCACAAATCCAATTAGTCAAACATATAACCACCAGTCTTGCTATTCACACACCCCCAACTTATCACACCCTGCAGTGTCGAGCTGTGGCTAAAGCGTGACGTTTTGGTCCGGTCAACCAGACAAAGACTGGCGGGTGTCTTACGGGTCTGTTGAATGGACCAAAACGCCGAGCTTTGGCACCAAAACGCGGCCAAAGCTTGACGTTTTGGTCCGGTCAACAGACCCGTCACACACCCGTCAGTCTTTGTCCGGTTGACATGAACAAAACGCCGCGCTTTATCCACAGCTCGACACCGCAGGGTTTGTGAATAGACACACAAGGCGTGTGTGAATAGACATGGCCATAACCAAACCAATTAGTCAAACAAGAATCAATCAATCAAACAATAAAGTAAACCCTAAAATTGATGGTCAGAAACAATCCCACAAAAACCCATATGTGAATTCCAAAAGTAAGTTGAAATTCATTAATGGAAGCTCAAATCTTGAAGAAAAAACGCACCTTTTTATCCGGGAATAATGATGATCTTCATACCATAATTCCAAGAAGAGTGAGAACAGAGACTTTGCAATGGCAGAAGTAAACGAAAATGTAAAATATTATAATTATAATTATAATTATAAATCTATTAAAACTCTATATATGATTATTGATTTAAAGACAAAATATTTATAAGTTGAATATGGATGATTGCTAGGGGGGTTCTCTCCTTCTTCTAGGTGTGACCGTGTGTGGGCATATCAAAGGGAACACGGATTTCGCGTCTGAGATACCGAACAATATTGGTACGAGTATCAATATTATCATAACAGTTATTAGTATTTATTTTATGGTTTACAATCGATATAATATACGACTTTATTTTGTTTAGATGACTTTATCTTTTATACGTCAGAAAAATTTTGTGTAATTAAACTGTTTTAAACAAAAGCTTTTTTTTTTAGAGTAAATTGCACAAAACGTCCTTTAAGTTTCACCAATCTTGCTGGTTTCAGCCTTAATCTTTAAAAGTTGCCAAAACCAGCCTTTAAGATTAATTTTGTTGCAGGTTTCATCCTTTATCACTAACCCAGTTACTAATCCATGTTAAATGGCCTCACATGCATAGCATGTGAGGGTAAAACCGTCTTTTCATCTCTCTCTCTCCACTTTCTTTATCTTCAAACTCTTTTAATAATTTGAGATCTGGCCACCGTCCATGTTCACAATTGTTTAAGATTCACACAATTTCCCAATCACATTCCAAATCTCTCCTATTTCTAGAGAGAGAAACACCAGATCCAATACAAACTCAAAAGTACAAAATTCTCACACACACACACACAGATTAACCAACAGTCAACACATGTATACATACGCTAGGGTTTTCGAAGGAAATTGTGATGATGAATCGACGAATGACTTGTACAGTGAGCAATCGAAATTAGGGTTTATATTATGTGAGAATCATGGTGATTGTTGCAGATGAAGATGATTGTGGTTGTGATGGATTTTTGAAGGTTTGAATTTCAGAAATTCGGGAAGAAGATGATCGACCTCCTCTGCCACCACCTCCACCTCCGACACCACCTCCTCTGCCACCACCTCCACCTCCGACAAAACCCCCAAAACCCCCAAATAACTCCGCCACCATTTTTTCGCACACACGCCGGAGCAGCTTCGGGTTCTGAGCCCACATGCTGATTCTGGGTTTCCTACGTTGTTTTCCTCGTTGTCGGAGTCTTCTACACCGGCGTCGGAGTCGCCGCCGATGTCTCCGGTGGCCGGAACTCTTAGCCGGTCACTTGGGTCGGTGTCGGTGAGTGATATGTTAACTTCTCTCCGGCGTTTGCAGCTTACAAAAGCCTCCACACCCTTGGGTACGGGTACGGGTTCTCCGTGGAGTATGCAAATGGGTCGGCTTGGTTCTTCTTCTCCTAGATCCGGGTTGTATAGTCTGCCGTCGACTCCAACCCGACCGTCCGACGGGGTTTAGGGTTTGAGATCTGGGATGAAGGGTGTGTGGAGGAGGAACCGGTTATGGAAAGAGTTGTGAAGTGAATGGTGAATGTGGGGTGGATCTCGGAGCTTGTGAAGTGAATGGTGAATGTGATTTATGTGTGTGACAAAATGACGAATATACCCTCACATGTTAAGCATGTGAGGGAACTTAACTGAAGAAAATAACATGGTTAGCTGTAAAGGATTGAACCCGCAACAAAAATAAACTTAAAGGCTGTTTTTAGCAACTTTTAAACATTAAGGCTGGAACCTGCAAGTTTGAGGAAACATAAAGGATGTTTTGTGCAATTTACTCTTTTTTTTTATATCATACGAGTTGTGTTTTGAATAATGTACCTTTTGTTGTATGTTATATCGATTATTGGTACTGTGCTGATAATAATGCAAACCGGATTGATACTAACTGAACACCGTCGGTATTGATATCAGTCTTATTAGAACCGGTATCCGTATTCATTTTATTGTTTCTGACTGATGTAAATACGTGTCGATATTTTTTTGGTATGTCACACCTTTACAATTTTTAGTTTTTGGTTTCGGTTACTATAGCAAGCAGCAATAGCGTTACGAACTAATTTACTGACCAAAATGCCGTCACGTATCGCTAGAGAATCCCACTAGTGTGTTTTTTAGTTGACAATTCAATGACTTACCATGGTCAAAAGGTCAAATTTATTCATATCCCCCCTACAACATCTCATAATACGATTTGTTACACTAGAATTAATAGATAAAACATGGTTTCAACATATGATAGCAAGTTAAACAAAAAGACTCTTGGGCGAGTAGGTTGGACCGATCATATCATCTAGAATAAGTTCACTTTGAAGATTTGAATTACTTTTTCATTGATTTTTCATAACTAATCATTTAAATTATTTTTTCATTGATTTTTCATAACTAGTCATTTAAATAATTTTTTCATTGATTTTTCATAACTAATCATATGGTTAATCACCATCATCATCATCATACTCAGTAAATCCTACCCATAGCAAAGCTAAGTAGGGTCTGAGGAGGGTAAGATATAGACAACCTTACCTCTATCCCGTAAGAATAGAGAGGCTGCTTCCAGTGAGACCCCCGGCTCGAACTAATAATATAAAAACCAGTTCAAACTGGCTGGTTGTACCGGTTGAACTGTCTGATAGAACCGGTTAAACCTCCCGGTGGTTAAACCGTTTCTGAGCTAAAATATAGTACGTTATAAAAACCGGATTTAAAAACTTTGAATATGGGTGGCATAACTGCAAATATTAGTCGGTGATATAATAATTCTATTCTATATACCTACAATGTTAAGATACATCTACAGTATTTTTATTTTTTTTCTTTGTCCTTTTTTGCTTTTTGTTTGTTTTCTTTATTATCGTTTTCGCTTTTGGTATTAACACTTATAATCCTTTAACTTTTTAAAAACTTTATAATTGAGTTTTGCGTGGTTCTTTTTATATACATATCGGTATACATTCAAGTTGACTTACGTCGATACGCAAACTTTTTTTAAATAACTCAGCTCAAATATAATACGTTTCCGTACTTTTTTTATGTACGTTTTCAGTTGGTCAACATTTTGACATGACATTTGTTCTAAAACGAGTTAGGTAAAATATAATACATTTTTATTAGACGATATTTACGTTTTGACGTCACCGCACTGTGATGTACCATTCTTTGACTTTAAAAGGCATTACTTTTTTGTACATGTCGGTTACAAATTTAAGTCGGTTTACGTTTCAACATAAATTGTTTTTGCTAATAAGCCAGGTCAAATATAATACGTTTCCTTGCTTATTTTTATGTACGTTTTCAGTTAGTCTACATTTTGACGTTAATTTTGTTCGGAAACGCGTTGAGTCAAATATAATACTTTCTCATTAAACGATATAAATTCGAGTTACTTTACATTTTAAACTGCCTATAGCTACAAATACAAGATTGGTGTAGCGTAGCAAGCATGTAGATGGCATCCATTCATTGGTGTTTCTTTTTTTTCCTTTTGTTAACCTTTTTTTTTCTTTTTTTTTATCTTTCAACTTTTAAGATTTGTACTTACAGCCCCTTAACTTCTTTCTAAAGACTTTGTAATCGAATTTTACGTGCTTATATTTATGTAAATTTCGGTTTAAATTCAAGTTGATTTATGTTTCAACGTAAGTTCTTTTTATAAAAAAATTGTTGTCTTTATTTTTTCTCTTTTACCTTTACCCTTCTACTTTCAGGATTGACACTTATAACCACTTAACTTTTCAAATATTTTGTAATCGAGTTTTACGTGCTTATTTTCATGTGTCGGTATAAATTTAGGTTGATTTACGTTTCTTCAAAAAAATGAATGAGTAGGCTCATATATTATACGTTTTTGTACTTACTTTTATGTACGTGTTTAATTGGTATGTTTTTATTACACGGTATAAATTCGAGTTACTTTACGTTTCGTCGCAACCGCAACGCGCATATTTTGAAGTTGGTTAACGTTTCAATGTAAACCTATTTCGCAAATAAGTTGGGTCAAATATAATGCTTTTCGTGCTTATTATTATGCATTTTTTAGTTGTTCTACGTTTTGATATAAATTTCGCTCGGAGACCAATCAAGTTAAATACATAACGTTTTGATTAGATGATATAAATTCGAGTTGCTTTACATTTCAACGCCGCGGCAACGCATAGGATATTTACTAGTGATTAATAAGAAGTTAAAATATGCGAGAAAGGCGAAAAAAGAAATACTAAAAGTACTTAAATGCATAAATGTATTGACCTTTTTTTCAGTTCTGACCAAAAATAGTATATTAGACATAGTTTCCATCTGAATTATGAACTTTTTAATCCCAAAATGATGTTTATTAGACATGGGCACATGGCTAATATGTTGATTACAAATAGTGCCTTTAAAAAGAGAAACGTTTCAAGTAGTAGCGCACCTTGCAGAGTTCACTCAAGGCACAGGTCTACGGTCTACCTTAACCTATAGACCATAGTGTTATTCATTTCAAGTTACTATGTAATTGATTTCACACCCAAAAGTTTATGATGTTGCGTCAAACATATATAACAATGCGTCCAACTTTGCATATTGATTAACTATTTAGGTTTCTTTTGATGTACTGATATATAACCAGGTGTGCACAACTTTACATGTTTGATTAGTGTACATCGGGTTAAACGGCAAACCGGTTTAGATTGGCTAAAACTAAAAAGGTTAATGAGTTTAATTGGGTTAGTTTTTTCTTAAAATGTTAATGGGTTTGAAAATGATATTGGGTTTTAAACTTTATATGTTTTCGTCTTAAAATAATTTTATATAAACTATAGAAAAAACTTATAGAAACTTTGGGCCACAAGATAATAGGTTTTGTATTGTCGCCCACCCAACACATCCACAGTGCTGACCTTGAGCGAGCGATCCATTTGTATGCTTTATTACACTTTTACTTGTTTATTGAATGGCCCATATATGCCTTAATATTATTACTTTCAGGTATTTTTGTTTTTTAAGGTTCCAATGGATAACGCGTTAAAACAATTAAGATTTGATATATAGCACTCAAATTGTTCGATTGTTTAAGAAGTGATAGTTGAATTACATGTAGGGGCGGAGATACATGTATGAATGGGGGCGGACACCCCCGTTAAAACCCTTTAAAAAGTTGTATAATTTATAGACGAAAATCCTAATCACTTCTCTTAAAAGTTTGATTAAACCTCCTCAATCATCTCTTAGAAAATAAATCCTGAATGAATCTGTCATTGATAACAAATAGTTTTTTAAAGTGAAAGTCATATATGAAAGAAATGATGTTTCATCATTTATGAGAGAAAAAATGAAATATGGGTTTGCATTTTTTGGTTTCTCTTGGGCTGAATTAAAAGAAGCATGGATTAAAGGGAGGGAGGAAAAAGCCAACTAAAAATGTGGGCCGAATAAAACTCTTGGGCTTGTCCAATAAGAGTGTTTCTTCCGTTTTTATGGCTGATAGCTTGTTTCCGGATCATGACCAGGAGTCGGGACTACTGTTTGGTTATTTGTTTTGTGAGATTCATGGGCGGACCCACATTGAACAGGTCGAGGTCCACGGACTCTAATGTTTTTTAAAAAATTAGTAGATCCGGTGTAGTAAATTTTATAAGGACCCCATAAATACAATTAGGTGGACACCATAACAAGAAAAGGAAAGCTGGTGTAGTTGTAAACCCTCATCTTTACCGACAAGAGGTCATGGATTCAATGCTTGTTTAGCCTCTTTTTTCTGTTTTTTTTTAATCTAATTCAAACCTCGCTCTAACCCAACCCGAATGAGGATCGACCCGAAAAATTTTAACGTTTTGTTATGAAAATTTTGAACACCGAAAAAATGGACCCCAATGGAAAAAAATCATGGGTCCGCCACTGGTGAGATTGATTCTTGGGTTGATCGACAAAGGGGTTTACAGTATGCCACCCTATAGTGGTACACCCTAGTTCATTTAGTAACGGATCGGATAGTTTGTGTGTAAGTACATAGATTCTGTTTTAGATTAGTGGTAGGATTAAGATGAGCTATGTATACGTAGCCGATTAAATATTGTTGGCATCGATTAAGTCTTGCAACTAAGTAATCAAACCCGAAATCAAAAGTATGTTCCGTGACTCCATGTTTTGGTTTGACAATTGCCCCGCCATACAGTTTTCATCGGCAAAACAAACTCGTTATATACGGATGCCCCTCCAAATGTTGAGCAGGATCATGGTTATGTGCAGCGTGTTTCATCGATAGCTTCCGGTAGGGGCGTGCAGAAGAACGAATTAACCGACCCCTGAATTAACCGATAAGACCGAACCGTACCAAAAACTTGTGAGTCGATTTAACTATTTTCTAGAAAACCAACAATAATGGGTTAGTTATGGTTAACAAGGTTTCCATACCTGCCAAAATCGAACGAACAATGATATGTATTTTTTTAATGTTATGCAATATACTAATATATACAATTGTGTAATAACAATTTATTCTATGGTAAAAAAAAATCGAACCCAAACTTACAAGGGCCTAAATAATGCCTAATTATATTGTTTTGAGCTACTGTAGTTAGGCCTAAATTCACGGTTAGACTCGCTATAACCTTCAAAAACACTTAACTGAAACCGCCATAACCAATGGTTTACGACATCTCGGTTATGGTTACGGTTTTGGGCCAAAGCCGACCATGCACACCCCTAGTTTCCAGACTCTAAGCGTTCTCTTATATCCCTACCAGATGAAACTTGCACCCTTGTTTTAGTCAGCACATCTAACCGTGTTTGTTTTATTGTGGTGTCTGCTGCCACGATCACATCTAAGCCATACTGTATATAGCAAAAGAATACACTACCGCCGGTAAGTGCACTCTCCACCTAAATTGCTTAATTGAACTGGAGACAAATTAATATTTATGTGAATGGATGGTATTAGTTATAGGGGAAGTTAAATAACTTTAAGGTAGTGTTTGGTACGAAGGAATAGAAGTGCAATGGAATGAAAAAAAGTATGTTTGGTTAGCATGTGGTAATGGAATGGAGCATTCCAAAGGAACTGGAGATCCATGAACTTTTTGGTCCATCTCTACGCTCAACTTTCTTTCTCTCTCTAGGTCTCAAAAATCCTCCAAGTTCCTCCTTTCACATCCCATGGCAGATTGTGAACAAGATGCCAATTCCCAACCGGTGGGTTTAAAATTTGTGAGAGGGGTTGGTTAGTGTACAACTTCAAAAACCCAAGGTATAAGCTGCTTTAAGGGTTTTTTTCTTCTTTTTTATGTTGTGTCTGTTGCCAGCCGCTGTCTACGCTACCCACGACCGTAACCCTGGATCTTTCACCGGCCAGTCGACACTGCTTCTAGATGTTACCGGAGTGGTGGTGATTGGGGATGAGATAAGTTCCATCTACCACTGGCTGACTCTCACACTATCTTTGCCGCAGCTAATCAGCCAAAAGCGAGCTACTAGAGACCTTCATTGTTGTCGTTGGCAAGTCGCCGGATGTCCCACTTCATCCGTTAGCTCACTTTATCAAGTAATTTGTTGGGTGGTGTGGATAAATGATGTGTGCTTTTGCACAACCACATGATATTTACAATGGACTTTTTTTTTTTTTTTGTTAGCGCTTTGAAGAAGACTGATCTAACAATGTCTTTCTACAATTATTGCGTTATTAGTGTGAGGGTAAACTTCTTGGTGTAAATCTCACTTTTCTTTTAAAGTATGTTATCTTTTACATTATCATCATAACTTTTTTTTTTTTTTTAACTTGTAGTTTGTTTATGTTCTCATATCTCTACTTTAATATATAAATTTTGCTTAAGATGTAAGCATGTTAAATCTTTAGCTAGGAGTTTTGTATATATAAGGGCAAACACTAGTTAATATTAATTTATATTAATATTTATAATACTAAAATTAATATATATCAGAACTTTTATTATTAATTTTTTTACCATTAATATTATTGTTGTTGTTTTATTATTATATATTGAGACAATTATACTTTTGTCGTTTTTAATACAATTGTGTTTCGTTACTTCGTTTTTTTTTTGTTTATCAAATTGTACAAAGTAATGATTCATTCTATTCACATATTAGTAACCAAACAACACAATGGAATGGAATGATTCATTTCATTCCGTTGTCCATTCCATTACCTCATCCATTCCATTCCCTAGTTCATTCCATTACCTCATACCAAACAGACCCTAAATGTCACACTACTACAAAAACGAGTATTACCAACAACTTCTCATCCACGGATGGAATCGTCAGCATCAGATTCCGCTAAAAAACTAAAAATTAAATACCCTTATTAGAAATCAAATAGTATCTAAAACTAAAAGAAACCAACCTCTAATCATGATGATTGGCTAAAAATAAGACAAAAAAAAAAGTTGTTCATGATTCAAGATTAGATCATTCTTTGATCATGTGTAGTGGTTATGTAGATAATGTCTTCTCCCTTGAGCATTTTCTGTCATGTGACAGTCCAGTCAGCAAGGGCCATTATTTAGAAAGTGGTGTAGTGATGATAACGCCCGGTCAATCATTACACAATTATTAATTTTTTTAAAAACTAAATAAAATTCATTAAATTAAAAACATTGCATTCTAAAAAATAAATAACAAAAATAAAACGGTAAAAAAGGAAAGAAATAAAAAAAACCAAGAAAAAAAACTAGAGATTGTATTTTTGTCGGATTTGTTGCCGACTCATTTGGGCTAGGATTAATGCGTCCCCTGTGAGATGGTCGATGGGTTTAGCCATAAATTCGATATCTTTTTCCATTTGTCTCGATTCTTGGATTGCAACAAATTTTTTGTTTTCGGCGTTTCTTTCGTCGATACTTTGTAAACGCCTATGACTGATATCCCGAATGTCTTGGAGACGTCTGTTCATCTCCTCGAATTCACCCTTCAGCTCCAGATTATCGGAAGACGACTCTAACGGTTTTTTCCCGTGTTTTTTCCCTTGTCTTCTACCTCCCGGTCGCTGCAACTCTTCTACTTCCTCCTCGACATCGTCCAAAGTAATTTTAAGTCGGTGGTGCGCGCATCGGAAGTCGGTGTTCCCGGGTCGACCGAGGATGACGTCTTCGACCGTTTAGCTTTACGTCTACTACTAGACATCATGGTCAGAACGTTAGCCCACTTTGGACTTTTTCGAAGAAGCTCCCAACATTTAAGGTATGTGAAAACACTTCTAGTTTGGTCGTACTCTTGCATAGCTCTCGTAAGCACAACGACGTCGCCTTCACCGCTCGTCCTAGTATCGTTAGCTCGTTGGTAAACTTCTTGGAATTGGTGACATTTTTTGTTGATGTCGGTCCATTTGCCTGATATCGAATCCTGGTCGCGATACTCACCTTTTCCCATCGCATTGAAAAAAAGTTCACGGATTCTATTCGAGAATTGTGGACCGGTTTGATAGTTTGCTACAAAAAATAAATAAGAAATGACACGTTAAAAAATTAAATAGTAAGCGGTACGTTAAAAAAATAAAAAAGTTAACGTGGTTTTTTATAACACTTACCCACGTCGGGGTCTTCCGAAACATCAAGCCACGCCCGAGCCAACGCGTATTCCTCGTCCTTCGTCCAATTAACCTAACTATGCGTACGACGAGGCGCATTCGGGTCCTTTTTTTATGTGACCTCCTTCCCCGTATGGACGTCTCCTTATCGGGTTCGGGTTGCGTCTCCGACACCACTTCCACCTCGGGTTCAACATGTTCTTGTGATGATTGGGACGCACCCGGTGGGGTAAAGCCGTAAGTGTTTGGAATGAAGGGATTAGAGCCTCTCAAGTATGCCCCGTACGCAAACATAGTCGGGTCCATGTCTTGAAAGTTAAAGCTTTGTTGGGGTTGGGTGGTATTTGGGTTCCCGGGTCCTGAGGGAACACCAAACGGGTGTCGGAATGAATTCAACGTAAGAATGAAAATGGGAGTTTTTTTTTATAAAAGATGGAAGAAAAATGGAGAATTTAGGTGGGGTGAAATAGGGGGTATGTATGGTTGTAAAATGGGATTAAAAATAAATAAATAAATTACAATTTTACCGTTTAAAAATGGTCGAAATATTAAATTTGAATTCAAATTTAGCGTGATTCAAAACACGCTTTTGATGTTTTTTTTTTCCAAAATCGCGCCACATAGCGCAGGGTGGGGGTGGGCGCAATTGGCAGGTTTTGGGCAAAAAATGCCCGAATACGGATGGTCTTAGCACCAGAAGAAACCAACCTCTAATGATGGGTGACTGACACTATGCACATAAAACTAAAATATGATCACAAAGACAAGAAAATCATGTCAACCCAATAGTAAATAGTCATGGGCATGAAACCATAGGAAGTAAATGGTAACAATTTCAAATTTTCATCATAAAAAACTTTTGATTGAAAAGGCAAGTCAAATTCAATTTCTATGAACGTTAAGGTTCGGGGTGACTCAACAAGAGTGAAACACAGCAAAAGCTTTGCGCCCCCACTTCCTAGTTCCTCAAATTCTAAAAAAAAATGTTCATACCTAGGTAATTTGGGGGCTTGAGATTGTTACAAGTGGGCTTTGTGGTCTATAACTATGTAAATATACACTGATGATATAACAATCTTAAGATTACCTTTTCTTTAAAGAACAAGTTAAAAGGAATTACATAATAATGACAGGTAAACAAGCAACAAGCTGCATCGCAGCACCCTTTTGAATAGCAAATCAAATTCTACCAAAAACAATACTCTGGTTCTTCGGCGTCGAGAAATTCTTGTGCACGACCTTTTGCACTATATCTAGGAAACCGACAGCTTCAAAGGCAAGAGACCCGAAAGTATCAAAGGCAAAGGGAATGAAAACATGTTGATTCTCAGCACAAGTTTTCATGCTTAGCGACCTTCCCTGATTTCCCTTCAACACGGCCTGGCCAGTCATGAAACGGTTTTCCCTGAGCCCAACAAGGGAGGGGGGAACCCGGTAAGATCCACACAGGTGTGTTTCCCACCTGCCCAACCAAACACAAGAACATCCGTTGGCCGAAGAATGGACCTCCCTTCAAGCAGGTTAGTCAAGAAATCCACAAAGGCCTTTTTTTGGCGGAGATTATGTTTTTCTTAAGATAAAAAGCAAAATTATGTTTTTCTTTGTCGAAAAGGGCCCGATTTTATTATCCGCTTTGAACACAAAAAAGGCTTGAGCCGATCCTGTTAAGTGTTAACGTAAAAACGTAACCTCAATCGTAAGTCTTATCCTTAAACTAAACATCATCATCCCAATACATCATGTTCAGGTTCATGCCATTCTTTGCTTTATCTTTCTCAGTTTGACTGACTATTCAAGAAAATAATTGAAAATGGGCTTCACAGGCCACAGTATGGGTTACTTACTATATATTGTGTCCCAAGAAAATGGGCTTCACAGCATGGTTTACTATATGTTGTTCCCTAGATTCTGAGAGGCATTTGTTTCGGCCCGGATTGGCTGAACCGGCCCATCTTGCCTTGCATCCAGCTGACCATGATGTCAGGTTACAGTTTCTGGTCGGTTATCTTGATGTTTCAATACAGGACACAACAGAAATGGGAGTTCTGAAAAATAGTAACACAATGCCAAGTATTGTGAATACTTGAAGGAGTGTTGGGCATTGTGTCTTAAAACCAATTATGTGATTTAAGGGGTTATTTGTTTTAGCTTTTAACTGGTTCTTACTGATTCAGACATTTTACCGGTTCAGCACCTAATGGTTCAGACTGTTTGTTTCGCGAGCAGATGTTTGAATGGTTCAGACATTTTATGTCTTTGAATGGTTAAACATTATATTGAGTCTAAATGGTTAAGATATCTTATCTGAATTGGTCAGACATTTGCCTATGAATGGTTAAGCATTATACTACTGGCTCTTAATGGTTCATACGTCTTCTCGTTCAACACTTAATGGTTGAGACCACTTAATGGTTCAGAAATCTTACTGGTTCAGCACTTACCCATTTAGAAGTTGACAAACAGCCCCTAAGTTGTACAAGAAAATAGGTGAATATTCACATTTTGGTCGATATGGAAAGCAAGGAATGACAAAATTTCAAACGACTAATCAAGGGGACGGATAAAATCACAGTATAAATCATTGCAAACTCGTTTCTTTGGCTTAAAAATAGGATGAATCTTAGTATTTTTTGGCTAAATAATTGGTGATAAAAATAGTCACTCTTAAAATGGACTTTTGATGCGTCTTGAGGTTTGGGGCGTAAAGTATGGAAAAAATGACTTACTTTGTCCGACGTTGTGATATTGTTAAAGGCGGTTTACTCGACTTTGGGGGACATACTTTATTTTTAAGGGTTATGCACGGGAGCGAGGGTTTACGGATTTTATTCAGTTCTGGTGTATCAGGGGATACGGTCTCATGACAGTCGAGGAGTCGACTTTGAACATAGTCCCGAGCAGGATAGGTTTACACGTGAGATTCTTTACCGTTCAAAAAATATATCAATAGGGGTTATAACTGCCTCTAAGATTTTTTGTTGACGGAGGTCAAGTTACTACTGATAATCATCACTAGTGGAGTTAGAAAGATGATATATATTTTTTGACAAACTGTTAAAGCTTGTTAATAACTATATACTGGTGGGAATCATTCGTGCTACGTGGTGGGAATGATTAATATTGATTTTGTGCGTTTCGTTACGGTGCTAGTACTCGCTATAACAACCAAAAGAAAAAAAATCATAAAACATAATAAAATTGTGACAGGCCCAAAAAGATACCGACATATGTTTTACATCGATCAAAATTTATCAATAATAATAATAATAAAAAGTTTAAAGTAAAAAAAATCTTTTACTATTTATGGCCCTGAGCTTTAAAAAACGAACACCGGTACGAGCATTGAATTGTATCGATTGGTTTAGATTGTCACACTACAGGTACTAATAATCATTTATCATCATAGAGAGAGTCATATAGATGAAAAATTATCAAACCGGAAACCATGAAAATGAATACAGGTATGGATACCGATGTTGTTCAGTACGGTATGATAACGATACATTGTACATTTATTGAAAGCAAAAACAATAAGATAAATATCCCTATAGTACAGATGTTGTTCGGTCGGTCTTGGTTCAGTTTGGTAAGATAGCGGCACATTATCCATTTTCAATAAAATTTATATCACAATTTTGAAAAAATTAAACATAAAAGGTAAGTTATTAGAAAATAAAATCAAATTAAGTGACAAGTAAAATATTTAAAAAAATAATGAGTTACTATTCATCATCTGTTTTGGTTTACTTGGGTACGACAGTGGCACGATATTCATTTTTATTAAAGTTTATATCACAATGTTGAGAAAATAAACATAACTTGAAAAAATAAACATAACTGTGGAGTTAGAGTTTTTAAAATAGTTAACGTATGTAAGTTATTAGAAAAAAAATCAAATTAAATGATGAATAAAATATTATTAAAAATTAGAACAAACAGTTAAATTTTAAAATTACTATTGATAACTCTTTGAAAATTCAATAAAGTTTATATCACAATGTTGAATAAAAAGAGAAACATAGTTATGGATATTGGATTTAAATAACCCCAAACTTTCATCAATTGGCCGATAACACTCCCAACTTTTAATTTGTACACTAGCACTCCCAACTTTCAACTTATTGGCCAATAACACTCCCTAACTAACTGAACCCTAACCCAGTTAGCTGATGTCAGCTGTCACGTCATCAGGAATGTCATGCGAACTACCAAATCAGTTGCCATATCATCAAAAAATGTCATGCAAGCTACCACGTCATCAAAATGTCACACAACCGCCACATTAGCAAAAAATGGCCACATCAGATGTCACGTCAGGAAAAACTAATTGGGTTAGAGTTCAGTTAATTAGGGAGTGTTATCGGCCACTAAGTCCAAAGTTGGGAGTGCTGGTGTACAAATAGAAACTTGAGAGTGTTATCGGCCAATTGGTGAAAGTTGGGGTTATTTAAATCCAATATCCCTTTTTTTATATTGTTGACATACGCAAGTTATTAGAAAAAAATAGTTTTGGTTAAGTTTGGTACGACATTGGCATGATATCCATTTTCAATATAGTTTATATCGCAATGCTAAAAAAACAAATATAGTTGTTGAGTTAGAGTTTTTTTTAAATAGTTAATGTACGCAAGATATTGCAAAAAATCAAATTAAACGATTAATAAAATAGTATTAAAAAAATAAAACAAACCCTTAAAAATGTAAATTACTATTCATAACCCTTTAAAATTTCAATAAAGTTTATATCGCAATGTTGAAAAGAAATAAACATAGTTGCGGAGTTAGGGATTTTTAAATGGCTAACGTACGTAAATTATTAAAAAGTAAATAAATAAATTGACAAGTAAAATATTATAAAAACCTAAAATAAATTACTATTCATAACCCTTTGAAAATTATATATAGTATATATATATATTATATATCTATATCACTATATAAAGTGCACAAATTCTATCAAATTTTAAGATGCCATATAAAGTGTTAAGTTAAAATGCTTAACTTTTTGTCATTCTATAAGACCCATTTCTTAATGAACATAAGTTTTATAAGAACCATGTTTGAATAAGATAAAAAAATTACAAAAGTTTGCATCTACATATATGTGCATTCATAATGCAAATACATAATCATACACAAAACTTGAAGTTATTTAAAACTTCATAAACATTCATGAGTACTACTACATGTTAACGTTGTTTGGTTTCACAAAAGACTATTGAAAACATGAAAGCTTGATCTTAATTTGTGTTCGGTTCTTCACGAGACTTGTTCATACATCCGAGACTTCATAACAACCACCTAAATATCAAAATCATAAAGGACATAAGTTATAAGGAATATTTAACCTATTTATTTTTTTTAGAACAGACCTATTTAATTAGGTCCAAAATGATGAAATAAACAAACAAAAAAATCACCAACGGATCCTTCCGTAAGTTACGGCCACACTGCCGTAGCTTACGGCCAGCACCCTCTAGTTTGACCAAACGCCACTCGTCGTAGCCTTCGGCACTCATCCGTAGGTTACGACACCCTTGTGCTGCAGATTTTCTAAATTACCTCTTTTGTTACGAAAAGTTCCATAACTTTTTCATTACTCATCCGTTTCAACTTAAACTTGTTTCTAAATGTTCATAAAACATTTACCTACGTAATTAACCCAAAATCCTTAACCCGGATTCTTAATTGTTAAGACACATGCCACCGTTACCCGGTTCATGTGCATAATTATTCGACCCGTTTCACTCATTTAGGCATTTAAGCTATATTTCCAATACCTTATGGTAAGGATTAAGTCCTTACGACTTTACCCATTCTCCGGGCTTATTAAACTTGCGTTCTTACACTTTCGTTTACCCGGTTTGCGTCCGCACCATTTTGACCCGTTTGGTTAACTTTAACCAAACGTTAACTTTACTTCAAGGAATTGTCCTCCTCTATGTTTTAACCCATTTCTTGGGTTCATCAATTTCATTTCGCGTTCCCGTTACTCGGTTTACGCTTTTGACCCAATTGGTTTGTTCGTGTGAAATCCATCACTTATGAACGAACCAACTTATCATTTTTCTTTATTTTGGCCCGTTTGGTTTTGTGTGAAATCCATCACTTGTGAACTAACCAAACTTATCTTTATTCCTTGTTTTAACCTATTTGATTTGTTCGTGTGAAATCCAATCACTTATAAATTAACCAAACATATCTTTATTCTTTGTTTTTACCCGTTTGGTTTGTTTGTGTGAAATTCATCACTAATGAACTAACCAAACTTATCTTTATTGTTTGTTTCCTCATCCAACATACATCAATAACAAAATTATTTAACAAAATAGTACGAAGCAATAAAGCCACGTACCTTAAAGTTTATCCTTCAACCGAGTGTTCGTCCTGGCTTGACCACCCGATGCTTGACCCGAGTTGCCTAAGAAGCACAACCCAACATCATTAAAACCCTCCGGTTTATAACTAAACTTAACAACTTGCCAATCACATGATCATATGTTCTCATTCACAATTGTCAAACATAACAACATTTTAACATTCATTTAAGCATTTCATCGTACACCTTATGTGCAAGATTTTTGTATCATCTTTGTTAAGCCTAGTAACCAACAATTTAGCATGTATACACATCTCATTCATCAAAATGGTTGAAATGTTCAATTAACACCTCAAACTCAATGTGTCAAACATCCAATATACCATTTTTATCATCATAATTCATGTGTTATTCCTCCTTATTCAAAACCCATTTATCTATGTATGGTAATTCATCCAGACTCCCAAATCATAGCAATATATTCAACATTTTCACTTAGGGTTTGTTCCTAAGCAAGTATACATTTCAAATCTTACCCAATTTTAGAATTTCATACATGGATTGCAAATCATGGGAATTCTTCTACACTCATTATATCACCAAATTTCAATTTTTGACATACCTTATAATTAGATGATGTAGGACATCCAAAATCTCTAAACATGCATCAAGAGCACTCCCAATTTTAGTTGGATTGGGAACTTTTGGGTGATTTTTTATAAACACTAGTTCATCTCCAATTTCTCCATCTCTGTACACGCATACATACACACTTATGTGTGTGTTTGTATGTGAATTTTATTTTTATCATATTAGTTTCCATTTAATCAACTTTGATCCCTCAAGTTTATTGCACTTTACAATAAATGATTTACCACTTATTTTGTTTTGTTTATTAACTAGGTCATTTACCCCTAGTTATTCTACTATAATTAATATTTAAAATGTATACTTACCCGTATATTTTAATATTTTTTGGGTGTTACACATTCATACCCTCTCTTCCCTTGATCATTGGCATTTATGTTTAATAAATCTATATTGTATGTCTGTATATTAGATTATTTATAAATAATAAAAAATAAGCTTATGGATAATAAACTCATCACATTCATCAAGAACATATATTCAAATATACATTTTATTGTATTTGTGTATTTGGACTAAAGGACTAATTAGTGAACCTAAATTAATCAAATTTAACATAAAATGTGTTTTGTAATTTTAGAGAAATTAGTTAAAAATTTGGATGTAAATTCTCCACCGCAACACGCGGGTTTCCCCACCAGATAAAAAAATTGTTGAAGTATGCTATATACTGTGTATCATTATAAGGGTTTCCCGTGCGTTGCAACTTTTTTAGGTTTGAATTATGTTCTTGGCCCATATTATTGACCCCGCTTCAACACACAAACTTTTACAATCCATTTTCTTTGTAATGTCTTCCTAATCGTTTAATAAGTAATAAAACAAAAATCTATAGGAAAAAGTGTATATTTTTAAAATAGATAGATTGGTAAATTTATTCCTAAATGACAACATTTTTCAGAGCTCTTTGTGAGATTCAGTATATCTTGTGCCACTAGTTATATTATATTATAATATATATTAAATTACATCATGATAATTACAATAAATTTATTTATCTTTTGTTTTAGTTACCAAAAGTTTTTTTTTTTAATTTAGTCACATGAAATCTAGATATTTTTTATTTTATTTTTATAAGCCAAATAGGTAATATAATAAATATACTTTTATACTCAAATACTTTTTTCCCATGTTTTATTAGATATGTTAAATAATCTGTGTCTTATTTATCCTATACTTTTTTAGTTTTAGAACAGTTATAGTTGTATCTGGTTCTTTTATTTAACTTATAAATCAATTGTAATAAGTTTGGATAGGCCACGACTTTACTCGAGTTTAATTCATGACGTAACTTTTTCGTGATTGGAGAAAACACCGTCGTATGTGTTTCTATAGACATTTCAATGGTTTTACTCGAGTTTAATTAATGACGTAACGTTTTCGTGATTTGCCAATATAGCATCACAAGTGTTTTTATCTATATCTTACTCAGGTTTAATGTACAATATAACTTACCGCCGCAACACGCGGGGTATTTTACTAGTAAAATATTAAAATTAAGCCCTTAAAATAGAACATTTATATATATATATATATATATATAGGGTTAGGTTCATTAGTGAACAATCCTCTTGATTGTGAATACTAGTGAACTTATCATAACCTTTGATTATCAATACACAAGTGTAAATCAATGGTCTAGATTTGTTCACTCAGTTCACAAATACACTAGTGTTCACTCTAGAACCGTACCATATATATATATATATATATATATATATATATATATATATATATATATATATATATATATATATAGGGAGAGGATTATGAGAAAACTAGATATAAATGAGAAAACTAGAAAACTAATTAAAAAAACATAAAAAAAGCATAAAAAACATACAATTTTTTTATAAAATCGTTGCATTTTATGTATAAAAAACTTTTTTTCAAAAAAAAAAAACGTGTACTGCACATGTGCACTACACATGTGTATTATATGTTTATGTTGCACATGTGCATTATATGCTTTTTTATTTTTTTAAAAAGTTTTTTTTATATAATATATATAGCGAATTTTAATAAAAAAATCAAAAAAATTTGATATGTTTTTTGGCTTTTTTAGTTAGTTTTTTGGCTTTTTTAGTTAGTTTTTTGGTTTTCTCATTTAAACTAGTTTTCTCATGATCCATCCTCTATATATATATATATATATATATATAGTTAGTCAATACGACTACTACATGCCTATACGAAGGGTCTATACGACCTGTATAGACATATACAACACGTATAAAAGCCGTTAGACAAGAACTGACATTTACAAATTTAATTGTTGACGTTTGTGTTTATATGGCCTCGTTTAAACTTATACAGGTGCATATAGAAGTCAAAGAGTGTCCAAATAAATAAAAGGTGTACAAACAGACCTATAAACGATACAACTTTTGCAACGTCTATAGGTTTGCCTCTTTAAACACTGAACCTAATCAACCAATCTCATCTCATATATTACTTTGAGCTTTACTTGTACATCCTGCATTAACAGTTGTACTATAACTATAATTGTACTGTGATGTCAGAAGATTGAGATTCGAAACATGGCGTTTTAAGCGCCCCAACCCCCCTCATTCATTTAACAAATCATTGTTTTCTTTTAAACCGTAAATAATATACTTTTCAATTTTAATAATAGATTTTCTCTACACTTTTGAAAAAAAATATCACATTACTTTTCAATTACGTGTCTTTTAATAAGTGTATATTAAATTAATTTTATCACATTTTTTTCTTTTTTTATCAAAGACTTGAATGAAGACTTGAATTTCATCATTGTTATTGGTCTTTTAGGGGAATCTTATATATTTCAAACGTTTTCTAGTTATGTTATAAGTATTATATTTTTAGATATTATGACTTATCATCTTTTATTTTATCTTTTTTGTTTTTTTATTGTCAATTACTTTATATTATAGATATATGCATTAATATATACACACATACATGCATGTAAACATATACATGTTAAATACAAAGGCTTACTATTAAACAAATTGTACCATCATATAATGATAGGGTTTGATTGTTACAATGTATCTCTATTATTATAACACTGAAAGTTAAAACAACGAAGAAATATAATTTAGTTACAAAAATAGAAATATTAAAATAAATAATAAAAAGTTAAATACAATAGCAAAAAGTTTGTTTCACAAGATTATAGATATGTAAAATTATTAGGCATACCCATAATAACTTGGCATATGCAAAATATGTTCAGCTTTGATAACAAAGTAATAATTAGTTTATGAACAAGATTGATTTTTTTATAATTTTTTTTAGTTCGAGATGTGCTTCATGATGTCCTTAAGCGGGCAGAGATCTCGGCAAAAAAGGAAGCTCCGGTGAACTTCTTGACTGATCCATTAGAAGGGAGATCTACCATACGGCCCGCGGACATTCTTGTTTTTGGATGGGAAGGAAGGAAACACGCGTGCGTCGATTTGACAGGTTTGTCTCCCCCGTTGGGCTAAGGGACCACGCGTTTTGTGGCGGGCCAGGCGATAACCAAGGCGGAGGGGGGTAAAGTAGCCAAGCACGAAAAAGCTTGCATCGAGATTCAGCACGTGTTCGTCCCGTTCGCTTTCGATGCCTTTGGCGCTCTCGCCCCTGATGCAGTGCGCTTCCTTAAACGGGTCCAGCAGGTGGTAAGTAGTAACACCATGCACGTTAAGGGGCAAAATTTTGTGTTTAGCAGGGTAGGGTTTGCTATTCAGAAAGGGGTAGCGGCGCAGCTTGTTGCCCGTCTACCTGCCATTAGTCTGTAACCGTCTTTGTGTTCCTGACTTTATTACATATTTGAATGATTTACAGGATAAAAAATTAGTTTATTCAAAATACTTCAATCCAAAATTTTTTAAAAAATGGAGGAAAAGATACTTAAAACAATTTCAAAAAAACTATAAAAAATACAATAACTTGATTGAACAAGAGGGGATAACATGTAACTTTAGTCGAATCTACCCGTCTTATGTAAAACCTTCTTAGACTCGTTACTAAAGGAGTAAACTAAACCAATCAAGTAAGTCGCTCAAATGATGATCCAATCAAACCCATCCTATGCGCAACAAAATTTCTAGCGGACCAAATTTCTCTTTAGCGTTGATAGAGTTTAAACTTATATCACTTTTAAATTCTCGATCTATATACGAGAAGAAAGACTTCATGGTAAAACTATAAATATAAAATAAGATACAAGCTTTTATATCTAAAAAGAGATCAAATTAAATTAATTACGTCATTAAATTTGTGACTTTTGAAATAGAAAAATGCTTGCTTTTATTTCTTAATTAATAATGAAATGTGGGCATCCACACCTCGATTGCATAATGGGTATGGAATTATATGATATAAACCAAGATACCCTTTGCTTGAGGGGATGTATCACATGGTGTGGTTTAATTATTTTCCATATAAGGTATCGAATACTTTCTGTCATTCAACTTTCATACACAACTAGGGAAATTTGTATTTTTAATTAATTAATAACACTTCAATCAAATAAATAAGATTATAATATAAGACATTGATTTTGTCTATTTTTAACCCAACAACTAATTAGTGCATCGAACTATGCGTTTGTACTGTACCATACACGCGAATGAGGTCTAGTGTTAGATATTATAGTGTAATCAGGATTAACTTGGTGACCAAAGAGAATCATAATATACATCGAACAAGTTAGCAGATGCGGGAGTGCACGCTTGTTCGAGTTGTTATAATTCCAAGCATTAGGGCGGAGCCCCGAATGGGGGTTCTATGGGGTAACACCCCCTTGGCAGAGCCAGGGGCAGAGTTGGGGTCGAGAAATATAATTTTATTTCTATAAAATTGCTCTCTTAAAAATGTCTTAGAAAATTATTTTTCCTAAAAATTGTCATGATTGTCAGATAAAAATTTTAGGCATTTTCGAGGCAGTTTTTATTTTTCTAATGATAACTGTCAGCCCTCATCCCCAAATTTGAAATTAGGGTTCTTGGTTATACTCTGGTTCATTACCAATTCTACAACACACACATACTGTTTGTTCGATTTCTCAATCAGAGTTGTATCCGATTGAATTATTCGGTAGAACCGTCGAAATAATTTGATATGCCTCTCTGGTTATCTGTGGTATTCAAAATTCCCCAACATCTAGTGATATGTCGTCACGTGTAATGCTCATTATTTTTTAGAACTATGAAATAAAATCAAGTATTATAAAAAAAGACAATTTCCTATATTCTCTTTGGCTTAGTCTAAAATTTTAGCATTCTAAATCTTAATTAGTTTATGAGTGGCTGGAAAAGCTCAACGTATTTTAGTACTTTTATATATAATATATCAAGAATATTTAGTATGTGGCATATTCACTATATTTAATAGTTATTAATATATAGGTTTACGAGTCTAGTCAAATTTGATGTCTAAAGCTCAACTCGAGTTCGTTTATTAAACGAGGAAGTAAAAAACTTAAGTTTAAACTTCTTCACATCTGACTCGTTTATTAAATAAGATTCAGTTTACATATGACTTGTTTATTAAATAAGATTCAGTTTAGGCTCGTTTATTAGTAAGGTTCAATCTAGACTTAGAATCTCAACATGTCAACAACTTATTGATCAAAGGAATTATTGATTTTTATGATATAACTTTTAAAAAAAAGGTTAAGGAATTATTGATTTTTATGATATAACTTTTTAAAAAATAATAAAGTGTATACAAGTCATTTATGTTGAAAAAAAATTGAAACTTATTTACACATGTCAAGTTTTGATTCTTGAACCCAAAACACACCCGAGCCCCTTGTTGCATTTATACCACAAGTGGCTCCTTTTCAATATATTTTAAGCTCAATTGTTTAGTCAAACAATTAATATCATGATTTCTCTTTAAAGATATCTTATATTAATTGTTTAATTCTCTTCAATTCATAAAGGTTCCAAAAATATACATATTAATTATTATAATAATTAATAAAACTTTCTTAACAAAAAGAAAATTCTAGTTTTTCATCAACGTGTCATGATGTTTCACGAACTCTTCATTCAATTTGACAAATGTCTTGCCACCCTAACATGAGAAAATAAAAATAAATAAAAATGTTTTACAACATCATTAGTGACGTCACGTAGCAACTTGTTTATGTTCACAAACCATTCCGTTGAGTGTCGGTGAAACGAGCCATCGAAGAGATTGTTCTTTGATTTTGACCTTCGTACGTTAAATTAAATGCATGCCTTAAATTCAAACATGTCGATGTTTTGGATCTCTCGTCGGTGTTCAAAGAAAACCCTATATGGGTGGCAGATCTTGTTAGTTTTCTTTTTATTTTTTTTATTTTGACCATTTATTTCTCACTTCAACTGAGGTTTGGGTTCATTGGGTTGTTTGGAAACCTTTGAATAGGTATGTGCTGAACCAGTAACAGTTCTCAACATTAAGTGCTAAACCAGTAAGATGTTTGAACCATTAAAAACCAGTATTATGCTTAACCGTTCAAAGTTAAATGTCTGACCATTTTAGATAAGAAGTCTTAACCATTCTGACTCAGTATAATGCTAAACCATTCAGAGGCAAATGTCTGAATCATTCAGATATCAGCTCGCGAAACAAACAGTCTGAACCAATAAGTGTTGAACCAGTAAGAGGTTTGAAACATTAAAAGCTTCATTAATAGCTAAACAAACAGCCCCTAAGAAATAAAAGATCGACGGTTTTAGCTTTGTTGGGTGGTAAAGGCTTTCGACAGTTTTTATTTCATGCATAGGGTATGTTAACAAAATTTTGGTGTAATTTAGGAGTAGGAGTAGAGTAACGTTTGATGTTTAAAAAATAATAAAAAAGATATGCTTTACAAAACAAAATAATACTTGATCTAATGAAAATCTTTTGAAAAGAACTAACAATTGGTTTATTGGTATATACTCGTATTTGACACTTGAATGGGACTAGCTAATCAAACGCTTAAAGAGCGGAAATAAAAGAATAACACTAAATAGATAGATTCACAATTTCACATGGTTAGATTTAGATGGCATCAATACCTAACTAAAGTGCTCAATCATCTTCAACTCTTTTTGTCACATCTTCTACCCTCCATCATTCGATTCCTCCATCATTCGATTTCGATAGCTTAATCAATTACGCGGTCGTTGACCAACGTTAATAAAACCCCATGTGGCGCATGTGGTGTGTTAGTGTATATCAGGCAACAAACAGAAAATGATGACAAATGTCTCAAACAAATATATACGAATAAGATAGGCGAAATATATTTCCTACCTTCTACTTGTTATTTTAGGATGCTGTAAAATGCGCTCGCTCATTGACCCATAGGTTGTCCGCGTATTTCGTTACCTTGTAAAAGCTCATGAAACTACATGTTGGTAATATTTGGTATCAACTATTAACCCTTTATTCAAAATAGCACACAAACGTCCAATCTTAGAATTTGTATGACTTCATATATATACATATATATATATATATATAATATATCATATAGATACATGTGTGAATATAAGTAGATGTGCATATATAAATATATAAGATCTCTAACATCTACACACTATTTAAATATCTCCTAGTTGCCTAGCTACTTGCTTACCATCAACACATTCCCTCTTTTCCTCTCTCCTTCCTCTCTCTCTCTACCCAGGGGCGGATCTATATGGTTGTCAGGAGTAGCCCGGGATACCCCTCAACTCTTTTGACGAAATGCAATTTTCTTTTTAATCGCCGTTTTATTTTGTCGTGGATACCTCTGAGAAAGTATTAGGATACCCTGAGTATAAGTGAGGATGAGAATATATGAAATTTTACGATTTACGGAAACAAAAATATCCGATGATCACCGGAAACCTGCAACTACCGGTTAAAATATGGAGAAGAAGATGCAATAATCTATTAATGTTAAATATTAGCCTTGTAAAGATAAAGGAAACAGAGGTCTGCAAACAAATTTAAAAAGTAACATTTTGTCAGTTGTCAATAATTGATTTAACATTTAATCGTTTACTTGATTTAATTTACTGTACGCATTTTTTTTGTTTTGTTTATTTATCATTTTATAAAGTATTAGATTTACTTTATATTGTTAATAAGATTTTAGTTCTTTTGTTGTTAAAACTATTTTTATAACAAAATATACTTGATAACGTTCCCGTGTGTGATACACCTAGTAATAAAAAAAATTAATGTATGCTTTAGAATGTAAAAAATAAAATTATATTTGATAACGTTCCCGTGTGTGATACACCGCACAGGCCCCTAAGGGCTCTCGATGACCCTAGCAAAAGAAATTTTTAAGGGCCCATTTTTACTAGTCACACAGGCTCTCAATTTTAGGAATGGTAAAAAAAAATTGGGATATCCCTGAATTTCTCTTCTAGTTCCGCCACTGTCTCTACCCCCCCCCCCCCCACACACACATCTAGAAGCACATATACAAATACATACAGAAGAAGATGATGCAAGTGAAAATTGTAAAAGCATGGCTTAAAAAAAGGAGACATACAAATTTTGCAAGATGATTAAGTTGTGAAAAGTTGTGCCCATGGTCAATATGGAAATCATCATGCATGCATGAATATGATGATGATTATGATGATGAAGACTACATTCCAAGGGATGTCCCAAGGGTCATTTAGCAGTCTATGTAGGTGAAAACTAAAGCAGGTTCGTCATCAATGTGAAATTACTAAAATACCCTTTGTTTAACGCATTGTTGGATCAAGCTCGAGAAGAATACGAGTTTACTGCTAGTTGCAGACTCTATCCCCTGCAATGAGGACGTTTTCCTCAGCGTGGTTCGATGTGCTGCGGTACCAAAGGATCGAAGATTCACCTTCTGCCTTTAAAATGTTGAGGGATTTTTTGATTTTTGTTAAGATATATATCTTAGTGTAAAAATGCAGCCACTGCCGTGTTTTTAGTTTAAAAGACATGATTGTTGTGCTATCATTTTTGTTTTTTATTTTTTTTATGCATGTAATTTCCAGTTTTATATATACGTAGGTGATGACTTACGTATGTTTAAAATGGATTACTAGTGACACGTTTAGGATCTTTGTCCTACATGTCACTTTCTTTGGTGTTTGGATTTCTAACAACCCGACGCTAAAATTTTCGAGTAGCTAAGTTGAGTTTTCATTAGTTGTTTTTTATTGTTTTCAATCATTAAGTTCAATATATGTTTCTAGAAAAAAACAAAAATCACTAAAGTTTCACAACTACTTTCAGTCAACTTACAATCAACTAAAAATCTAAATTCACTAAAGTTTCAACTTTCAATCAAGTTTCACAACCATCTTTAATGAAGTTACAATCAATTATTAAAATTTCAAGTTCCAAGTTTCATATCTTCAAATATTTGTTGAAGTATTCTTCCAGTCCCCAATTTCATGGTTCTTGACGAGCTTGGAAAAGTTTCAAATGATTGATTTATATTCGATTTTATCGTCAAACTAGTAGGTTTTTCGCGCACAATGCAACAGGAAAAGTGTATACTAGCTTACTACACGAAATATGACCTGCATATTTTCACGTTTACCGACAGTGCATAATATCGGAACTGACTCGTACTGAAACCAAGAATCATAAAAATAAATACCGGTAACAGGACCAATGTTGTTTGGTCGGTATCGGTTCGGTACAGTACACTTATCCCCAGTTTACGACTCCGTTTTCAATAAATATTTTAAAATTTTTTAATACAAATAATATAACAACTTTAAAGTAGTAGTTTAACAAAAAAAATAAACTTAGTAAACATAGTAAAATAGAAAAAATAGAAATCTAGCAATCATCGTGTCGTGTACCAACCCTCTACAGAAATAGACGGAAATGAAAATGCCATGAAGTTGGTTACAAGAAGGGGTATTCTGGACCTTCTGGTCATCTTGTTTAACTTACAAAGAGATCACCTATTTAATAAACTTTATTAACATCTAATGAAAAAAAAAATAGTTGATGACATGAATAAAAGAACTTGATAGAAACGATTTTTTTTAAAGAACTTGAGACATTTTTAAAAGTAAATAGTTGATGACATGAATAAAAGAACTTGATAGAAATGAATTTTTTTTAAAGAACTTGAGACATTTTTAAAAGTTATTTTTCAAAAACTAGTGTATAGATTGTTTTTTTTTTCAAAACCGATTTCGGGTATTTTTAAGAAAGTAAAGAATCGGATATAACCATGGTTGTAGAACTCGCTAGGCACTAGTCGTTCGGTGGGGTGAGGGCTAGCGACTAATCGAGATTAATCGGATCAAACTTTTTATGTATAATTTTAAGTTTTATACATATATACACATATTTTTATACGTAATTTTTTAAAGACAAGTCTTGACCGGAATCTGGTAGGTTTTGACCGGATTTTGTGATTTGTTTTTTTTTTTCTGATTTTTGCCAATTTTTCTTATTTTCCCATTTTTTTTCCGATTTTGGCCGGTCGACAAGAGCTGATTCGGGCCGACTAGGGTCGATTAGGGCCGGCTAGTGCCAACTAGCGATTAATGGACTGATTAACGAAAAATTATTCAGTAGAGGGCCGACTAGCGATTAATCGACGACTAGTCGCCGATTAATCACGATTTTTACAACGCTGGATATAACAATAACCAGTTTAGATATGAAACCGAGTTTTAAAGAGAAAGTGATCAGGTTATTTTGGTTTCGGTTTCGGGTGTTTTCAGGTATTGATCAATTTAGGTGGGGTATAACCATGTTGTAGCCGATTTCAAATCCTAAGATATGGAACCGATTAATATAGGTTCGAGTATGCCGTTGACCTTCTCAAAGTGGAGGTAATGAATTCAAGTCTCGCCTAGAGCAAAAATGCATTGGGTTGACCCATAGGTTTAGTAAACTGTGCATTTGGGTGGTGAATTTCCTTTGGAATGATGATAGGCGGGTCACCAATGCAGTCTGTGTTGACTGATGTAGATGGCCTTTTGCCACTAAACTTACCTTTTGCCACTAGACTTACCTAGATGATCACGCTTTTATTAGTTACTAGTTTAAGTTCCCGTATGTTACACAAGTTGTATCAAGAAAAAAACTTCTTATAATTGGAATTAAATTCCATGATCTTGAAGGACGACGACCATAAGCCATGCAATATCGCATGTCCACATAAGAGATGCACCTTTCGAGTTAGTTTTTGACGAAAACGTCCTTACGGAGTTGTGTGATAAAGATATACATTTCCGGCTTCGATACCCTACCTTAAGAAGTCAAGACTCGGAATAGTTTATTTATATTTTTATTTTTATTATTTTTATATATAACAAATGACATACATTAACTTGTTAAGTAAAACAGAACAATAATATATTTAAATAAAACAAAATAATATAGTTACGTCGAATTAGTATTTTAAATCAAGAAACAATTTTTTTAGTTACAATTAATTGTAAACATTAATCTACCTTAAATAGCAAAACTATATACAAAATATACATTTACAATATTAACAAGATTCACTCACAATTTATAGAAAATAATAAATGTAGTTAAAATTAATGGAATTTGAAATTTGAATGTTATCAATTATTTTTAAATGTTAACAAACGTTTACCACAATTATTTGAATGTTAACAAACATTTAATTGAATTTAAGGTTTGAAAGGAAACGGATTACTAATTTAGGAAACTCGAATTTGATTGAGAGAATAGATGATACGAGATTTAATAGCAGGAAAGAGAAAAACTCTTGAACACCTTTGTTTTTTTTATCGCTCAAATTCAGTCAATGTCTCACAACATATTGCCACGTGGCAATCTATATATATATATATATATATACACTATATAATAAAAGAAACCAATAAAATGACACTTGTCATTATTCTAGACCATCATCCTTAATTGTATATAATTATTATTTAATTTAAATTTTAAATTATTAAATTTAATATATGTTTCAAACATTTAAGAAATTACAGATAAAGTTCCATAAAATATCTTATTATTTATTTATATTAATTACTATGTTAGAAATTATATATCAATTTCTTAATTGAAGATAATTAATATTTAATTTAAATTATCTAATTCTAATAAAAGAATGCAAATAATGCCACGTGACATTTTCTCTTTCTATTCCTTATCCATGGCTTTATAGCCTAGTGACATTCTGGGGGTGGGATAAGACTTTGGGACCAATAGGTCCTAGGTTCGATTCCCACAAATGAGGTTTTCCCATAATTATTGGATTTCCTCCTGAACTGTTGTATAGGCATTATGCCTAGTGGAGATGATATGAGCGGGTGGTTCTGCTGGTGGCACAATGATAGTACAGTGGTCCGTCAGTGATTCAAATTTGTCGTTCAAAAAAAATTTATGATTAAAAATAGATAAATTATCAATAATTTTAAAATCCTATGATTTTATTACTTCTTAAAATGGATAAGTATATAGTTTATTTGCTTTATTTGTTTTGCGTAAATCAATTTTAAATATAATTCGTGATATGTTTACCTTTGAAAAAAAATTGTTATTCTCTAAGAAACATGGTGTTATATTATTTAAAAGAATGAATTGCAAATTTTGTCCTTTATCTTTATACCCCTTTACAGGTGATGTCATTTGTCTTTAAAATTGATAAGTTTTGTACTTTATGTTTTCAAATGTTACACGGTTTGTCCTTATGGCCTAACCCAGTTAGTTTTTTTTTTTTTTTGTTAAATCTGATCATGTACGTGACATATGAAGGCAATTTTGTCATTTCATCTTTTAGGTACTAATTATGTTAATAACTTAAATACCTAACCATTAACTAAAAAAATACTTTAGGGAATCAAAAGTGCCCCAAGCAATTAACATCACTGAACTTTAATCCAACAGAAATAAACACTCATGACACCAAATTAAAACAAACTCTTATCAACATTAGAGCACTAACAGTTGGAAAACGTCACCCAAACTAAACTGAAATTAACCCTAAAATCAAACAAACACAATGACCCAAAATAGGTGCAGTCTAACGAAACTAAAATGTAAACCTAAAACTAATCAGATATTCACTAGAATAAATCGAGTTGTGAAGAATGGTGAAGTCGGTGGTGATGCACGGCGGCATTTCCTTCTATGGTTGGCTGACGGCAGTCGTGGTGTAGAACAGAGGTGGTGGGTGGCGAGGGTTAGGGGGTTTCACGGTGGTGGCAATTAAGCGAATCGGACAGTAAGGGTTATGGTTAAAGCGGGAATCGGTGGTAATGGGGTTCCGGTGGGTTTAGGTTGGTGATGGAGGTTTAGCGAAATGGTGAATTGATTTTTTTGGCCGGATTCGGTGTGAGGTTCCGGTCGTTCCGACCATCTCCGACGACGGAAGATCTGCGATTTCAGATCTGAGAGAGAGAGATGGGACCGGATGAAGGCTATGGTTGCCGTTTTTAGATCTTCTTAGGCAGTTGTTTTATTTTTCGCCGGATTTGTTTATGGTGGCGGTGGTGGAAGGAGGTTTGGTGGTGGTGGTAGAAGTGTTATACAGATAGATGGAGTAGACAGTGAAGGAGTTTTGATTTATTTTTATGTATATGTTTTTCATTTGATACATAATACTCCCTAGATATAAATTATTTGCACAATCAGTCCCTGAATAGGTGAATAGACAAAAATACCCTCATGTGCAAGACACATGACCAACTTTAACAGAAAAAATTAACTGGTTAGACCCAAAGGACATAACGTGCAAGATTTTGAAACGTAAGTACAAAATTCATCAATTTTAAAGACAAAGGACACCGCCTATAAAAGAGTATAAAGATAAAGGACAAAATTTGCAATTCACTCTATTTAAAATGTTATTTTTAATTATATGTATTAATATTTCATATTAACACCACAAAAAATATGTGAAATAACAACACAAGAAGTTTAGTTTATACATTAGAAATGGTGAAGTGAAGTCATTATTTCAATTAAATAGTTTTGTGGTGAATTTATCTATTAAATCTATTAATTCAAACATAGTTTATTTTGATTAATAATAATATTAATGAATTGAAAGAGAGAACATTTTATAATTAAAATATTATATTAGATTTAGATATATTCATCATCACCATTTCCAGCCATCAAATTCATCTCAATTAAGATTTGAAAGCCTTCTCATTATCATCTTACAATTTTAATGAAACCTTTATGTGTTCATTAATTTTTTTTTTACTTCATCTCATTCCCCAAAAGAAGGATGAGACTTAAGAATTACTCCATGTTCTTTACGTGTTATAACATCATATATAAATTTAATTATTATATAAATATATATTTTATGTATATCTAATTATTATTACTAAAGTAAGAAATAAATAAAATATAGTGGCCTTTATATTGTGTAATTTATTTGTAGAATAATTTTGTTTTTCTTTATTTTTTTAAATAACATTTACTTATATGGGTAGCTCTAGAAATTTTTATATGATGTCATCATCTTTTACGTACATGATATATTTTTTTATTTAATCCGTATAATATACGGGTCTATAAACTAGCTAAATTTAATAGATGTATCAAACATTTAAAAATTTATGGATAAAGTTCCATAAAATATCGTATTATTTTTATATATATTAATTACTATGTTAGAAATTATATCTTAATAATTGAAACAAATATTCAGCATTTTCATAACAAGGGTGGAGGGAGCGATTTTCTTGCTTAACGAATTATTTATTTAATCTATTAAAAATGCAAGAAGAATAGTAACTGCATTTATTATACTAAAAAAATTATCCAAAAACAACTATCATTTTAAGATGCAACTCACGTTCAGATATTTAAATTTTAAAGTTATATAATTTAATAATTACCGATAATTTATACTTATCTAATTAATTTTAATATTATTTTGTAGCTGCAAGTTTATCTAATTGGTTAATTGCTATATGTCTAATCTGGACATTTCTAACAATTTTTTAGAACTAATAAATTAGGACCACTATTATTTAAATAAAACTTGGGTTATTAAATGTATGTTCACATGAGTGTTAAAACTCGTGAGAAAGTCGATGATACAGTTTGTCTTATAATCGATGGTTCAAATGCTTTCATATTTATAAACTTGACAAACATCAAAAGTTTTAATCATACATGACACAAAATTTTGTTTGGATATCGGAAAAGCGTCTTAAAAATATCGTTTTATAATTGTTAAATTTTCGTTATTAACTATCTAATTTTTATTTACTTCCCGTGTAATATACAGGGTTATAACCTAGTTAGATGTTTAAAAGAAAGTCATGTGGTCTAAGATGGTTTTTATTTATTATAATTTAGATTATAGATTATAGATTAGAAAATAGGTAGGCTCGGTATGATATAATCAGGTATTAAAAAACCGGCTTCAGTATTTTGGTCGGTAAGATCCATACCCGGTTTTTTCACCACTTTTGATAGAATGTAGGGTATGTTTGGCAAAAGTAGTTGTTGTTGGTAGCTGGAAGCTGATGGCTGGAGCTGAAGCTAGTAAGCTGGTAGCTGTAGTTGTAGCTTTTTAGATATATTTAGGTGTTTGACAGAGTGGTGGAACTTTTAATAAAATGTATAAAATGACCAAAATGGACGTTAAAAAGTTGGTACATTAGAAAGTTCATTATTTTTAGAGGTTAAAATAGTCATTTTTTTTCCTAAAAGCTTGTAGCTCTTCTAAACGCTACTAGTAGGAGCATTTAACCAAAAGCTTCAAGCTCTAACCTAAAAGCTTCTAGGCTCCTTCAACCAAACAAGCTTTTTATTAAGTTGAGTTTTTTTTTAAAACCTTAAAAGCTTGAAGCTCAACTATAAAGCTCCATACCAAACATACTCGTAGGTTTTTAAGCCCCAAATCTCAAAACCCTTGGCAGCAACCGGATCAAAAAACGTACACCTCACACACAATGGCGACTACAGCGGCTGCTGTTCGATCAATTTTCCGGTCATTTCCATCCGTAGCGCGGCGGCGCGTGCATCCTCTCAAGCCAAAGCTGCGCGCTCTCCGTTTCGCATCGGTAGCCAGAACTCTCTCTCTAATCGCATCTTCAGGTAACCACTATTCAAACAAACTCACACAGATCTATAAATTTTATTAAATTGAAAACTTTCTTACTTTATATTGTCATAAATCTAGATAATTAGATGTTATGTAGAAACAGGCATTAGGTTAAGTTGATTACCCTATATTGTTTTTAATTTGAAGAGTCAGTAGATAAATAAGTTAGTAAGTTTTATAGAATTTGTAGTGGAATAATGTTAGAACACAATTACCTTGGTTTAGCGCGTCAACGCACAAAAGCACACTGCTTTTTGTACCTAAGGTGCAAATAATTATGTAACTTTTTGTATATTTCTTCCAGGTTTCTAGTATCATTTTACACAATATTTAGACACAAATACGCTTTATATATGTTTTGATGTTGAAATTACATACACGTACAACCTGCTACACAAAATTGTTTGGAAATACATGAGGCGTGTGCCTAGGGCTGGCATATCGTGTCAGACACGACATGTTAAGACACGAACACGAAACATGTAAACACGAACACGACACATCGTGTCAATTTTTCCAACCACGAACACGACCTGTTAAGACACGAAAAAAATTTTACAAGCGTATGATACGACTTGTTAAGACACGAACACGACCTGTTAAGACACGAACTCACCCTGGATGGGTGGTGTGTGGAGTCTAGGGCTGGCATATCATGTCAGACACTACCTGTTAAGGCACAAATATAACTTGTTAAGACAAGAACATGACTTGTTAAGACAAGAACACGATAAGACACGAACACGAAATAGGTAAACACGAACACGACACGAAAACTAGCAGGTCTTATCGTGTCGACCTGTTTAAGACACGAAACCTGTTAAGGGTCAAACATGAACCTGTTAAGATCGTGTGTTTCGTGTCTGTTGCCAGACTTACGTGCGCCTCAGGGTCAACTTTTTGCCCAAAAAAACGGCCTCAGGTGCGTTTCTTGTAAAACATGCCCTTTGTGTAGGATGAAGCGCTGAGGCCTGTGCCTAGGTGCGCTTTATTTAAACCAAGACGATTACAAATAATGTAATTTTTAATTTTGTTTTCTTTTGGGGGAAGAAGATGAAAAGGTTGGTTTTTTTTAATAGTGTCTAGGCTATGGAATTGAATTATTGTGGATTTGTGTTTGTGTATTCAGTTCTCCAGTTGAGTTGAGTGCTTGTTTGGAATCACTGCAACCTTTTCACACTGCCACTGCTTCAGCATTGATGACTTCCATGCTAACCCTTTCTCAACGCGGTTACGGTTGGCTCCCTGAAGGTAAAAGATCAGTTTCCATGACCATGAGTTTATTATATTTGCTTTCCAATATGTGAAGTTTGCGAGTAAGAAATTTGTGTGCTTTGATTGTTTACTTGGGTTTGATTACTGATTTACTATAATTTGTTTGTTTACCTGGTGATATTGGATTCCACTGTTTGCATTCACTTGTAACTCTAGACATTGTTTGTGGGATTAGGTGAAGGGAAAATCTTTTCTTTGATTTCGACGATTGTGAAGATAGTTTCATACTTCAATAGTGGTATGACTGGTATCTTTAGTTTGATCATATGATCATAGTTTTGTAACTTTAAGACTTTAAGTTATATTTTGACTCCATGGTCATAGTTTTGTGGACTTTAAGTTATATTGTGTCTAAATCATAGTTATTAAAGGCACTAGGCACACTCATGGCGCACAGGCCTCGCTGGGGCCTAGATGCAAGGCGCAAAAAAGCGAGGGTCTGAAGAAAAAAGAGCGCACAATGAAAAAAAATAAAAGTATTTTTTGTATTAGAACATTAATACTATTCTTTAAACAAAAAATAAACAAAAGCTATTATATAACATTTAATATCATCTATTTAGTACTAAAAGTTGTAAAATATCAGTGTAGAAAAGTAGTTTTCCTTATATAATACTAAAAGTTGTAAAATATTAGTGTAGAAAAGTAGTGTTTCTTAGATAAAAGTAGAAATCTGGCTAAAATCTTGCAGAATTAGATAATCTCGGGAATCTAGGAATCTCGCCGAAATCTGCACCTGAACCATCACTTAGAGAATTAAAGCGCAATTGCCTTGACTTAAAGCACAATTGCCTCGCCTAGCTTGGAAAATGGGCCTAGGCGCAAGAGTCGATGGATGTCTTTTAACAACTATGGTCGAAATCTGCCATTACATATAGGTTTTCAGTTTTATGTATGCTGAGGCGACCATTGACTTAATTCTTGCCTTGTGCAAGTTCTTGATGTCAAAAGTCGATATTCTTTACACTGCGTTTAACTTGTGCCAGTTTTGTTGGAAATTCATGGTTCATTCAGTCTCAGTCTTATCCACACGAGTTCTTCCAATAACGTTGCTAGAATTAAGAGCCATTTTTATTGGTTTTACACTATACCCAATGACCCACTTGAATTATCCTTTAATCTCTCTTTCTGTGTTTCATCTTTACTGGTCACAGTTTTTTACACACAGTATTTTTAATTTTTTTTTAAATTTTTTATAATTGAACTATTTTAGTTTAACCTCCATGGCTCTGGATCGGTTTTCTAATTATTGGTTTTTTTTTTATTGATTTAGGTATCTAGCATCGGGTCATAGGTTCCTCCTTGATCTTCTTTCATTCAGTTTGAGGTACGTTAGTCGTTAAATCGTGTCATTAGATCATGTGGGGTGTAGCACTCTTTATAGTCTAAGATTCGGTTTTTTCATTTTGTGTTATCCACTTTTTGGTCAACTTTGTTCACCTTTGTGTTTTATAGATGTTACCTACCGCCCCTCCCTGCTTTCACCATCAAACTGTGCAACTACACATTTTCTTTTTAAAATTGCCTGCCATCTTTTTTAATAAAGCGGTGCATGCTTCATGTGTAGGCGTTGACAAGACTAGATGAAGATCAAGAAGCAATGATGGAATGATTTGGAGTCGTCTATTTTAAAATATTTGTTTGAAAATTGAATAGGAACATATAGGTTGGTATGGGGTTACCTTCTTTTAGATCAATAATTAATCACAAAGTTTTGGTATGAGCGCAATTTGTAGCATCGTGCACCGTTTATCTGTTTATCATCATTGAATGAATGATATACGTTTTACCTACTTAAAATTACCGTACTCGCAACGAATTGAGGGTTTATTCATGAATTGTATTCTTGTTTGATCAGCTTGCAATGATGATGTGTGATGAGTGGTAGTGGTTAGACTGTTTTCAAAGAATTTCTGTAGCGGTTGAGCAATCGATCTCTTCATCGGGTTATGTGAATTGCTAAACTTTTCAGCCTTTTTTCCGAACTTTTTTTTCTTCATCATGTGGAATGTATTTTATCATGACAAACATCAAGATTTTGTTGACTACATAATATCTCCATTTAAATGCTTTATATTATCACCAGAGGGGTAACCAAGCTGAGCCTGATGAAGCTCGGGCCTACTGTAGTATAATCGAGCTTTGCTTGTAAACAATGGTGTTTGGCTTAAATACCGTCTCAACTTGACGGACAGCATGATGGTTACAACATGATGTGGTCAAAGTAACTCTCTCACAAGGAACAATTTGTGGTGTTAACCTCTCAATAAAAAGGAAATAAAACAAAAGAAATCTAAATTTATATACACAAACAGCAACATTTGCTCCTCAAAGATGGTCAATAATTGCCTTGGTGAAATCAGAAGTCTTTAAAGAGCTGCCAAGATCAGCAGTTGGGTACTTGCAGTCTGCAATCGTTTTCAAGACCGCATCTTGTATCCTATCGGCTTTATCATGAAGCCCCCCCCCCCCCCCCCCCCAAGTTGCGAAGCATAGACACTGCACTCAGCAACAAAGCGATTGGGTTTGCCAAGTTCTACACAAGTTAAGTCAGATGCTTAATAAAGTAGCTTCTAACCTTTCCAACGTTGTCAGGAGCCGAACCATGAACAGCCTCGGCAAGAGCTATTCCTCCCTCCTGATATTTAAACTGTAAAAAATGTCAAATTATTAGATCTACTAGAGAAACACGTAACGGGGGCTTTTTCATGTTTGTCCGTTTATTTAGTAGATAAATGAACAGACATAAATAGACAAAATAAACAAACATGAAAAGAATATAAACTATTTAAAAAAAAACCTATAACAACATTAAAGTTCAAACACACACAATATTCATTTTCTTATTATTAGTTATACATGTTGTTCTTTAGGTATAGGTATAAACTAGAGGATTACCATTCGCGCTCTGTTATTCGAAATGTACATAAAAATAAGAAAACCATGAGAGGACATTTTACATGATAAAAAACCATGTTGCGACGGTATATTCAGGAGTCACGAAAAAGTTACGTGGTTGTATACCAAAGCCAAGTTATTCTAACAAATTTAAATCAAAATGTATATAAAGATAATCACGACGGCCGCGCTTTGCAGCGAATCGGTTTAAACATAGATAAAAAAAGCATGTCCCAATGGTGTATTTAGAGATGAGCGTCAAGTTGAGTAAAAAACCGAAAAGTCAAAAACGTTGAAAACAACCGGCTACTTTAAAAAGAACGGTACAAAAAGTAACAATCGCAGAGTGTTACGAAACCGTGAAAAAATTCACATAACAAAATATTCAAACTCAAAGTGATAACTTTATTAAAGTTCAGTGGTTGCAATGTAAATCGGTTAAAGAAAAGGGAAAAAACAACTTTATTAAACTTTAGGGGCTGTTGTGTAAATTTGTTAAAAAAGTATTATATAACTTATTAAAGTTTTTAAAATTATTAAAAATGAAGGGGTATACATGAAATTTGTCCGCTAAAAAAAACAAAAATGGTAATATTGTTAAGCACCCAAAAATATTATATATATTAATATACTAGGTTATAATCTCGTGTATTACACGGGTTAAATAAATATAATTCTATATACTTCATAATAAAAATAAATTATGCTTTAAACAGATGTTTCTTGCACGAACTGAATAAAACCATGTATCATACGGCTTAAATGTCATCTGTTAACACATGAAGTCGTCAAGACATGTATTTAAAAATGAACTTTGATGTGAAATTTATAAATCATGTTAAGTTAATTTTAAAATATAAATGTTTGTTTTCATGCCTCTCCCCTACTTACTTATATAGGAAAAGATCAAATACAAATAGTCTTATCGTATAAAACGTACGAAATACATGAAAATTTTAAAAAAATTCGGTGGCATTTTTGTAATTATTTCGATCTTGTATGTGGTAATTTTGTGGAGCATCATAATTAGTCTACAAATGATCCTATAGGGTAATTTTGATCTTGTAGGGTAATTTTAATCCTGTAGGGTAATTACGAGTAACGTAATTACGAAAATGTCACCGCGTTTTTTTACCTTTTCATGTTTTCTGTACGTTTTGTACGATAAGGATATTTGTACAGGATCTTTACCCTACTTATATATACTTATTTTTTTTATAATTAACGATATATTCAGTATATATAGATAATTTTTTATTGTAATAATAATAATGTGATCAGAACGACAAATCAAACATAAAAAGCCACCGATAAAGCCTTGATATCGTATGTTTTAATCCAAAATATGATCCAAATGGATCGAATTTAAAGGAATATCAAATGCTAAGTTGTCAACCTCACAAATTCGTACTAATATGAAGATAATCTCCATTATAGTATTAGAAATCACCCATAATAATAATAATAATTATTATTATTTTTGTATTTGAATATTTTGACCGACACCAATTTTAAAGTTAATGAAAATTTTAAGTAAAAAAATAATAATTAATTAATATTATATTAAGTTCGTTTGTAAAATTAATGATTAAGATTTTCAAAACTTAACCATGAATTATGTATTTAAAATTTCCTAACTTTCAAAAACAAAACATTAAGAGTTTATTTAAAATTTCCGCATGGTTCCCTACTTCAACTTATTGATATAATAGTTTAAATTTAAGATATCTATAATGGTTTGGATAGATGTTTTGGAAAAAAAAAGACATTTATCTCAAAGTATTATCTTTAATAAAAAAGATAAGTATTCATATTTAAGTATGATAAAATTTAATATCAATTACTATATAATTAATAGATAAGCATTAGAAAGAGCCGGGAAAACAAAAAATTGGAGTCTCCAACGAACGACACGTGTCACACATCGATTTACTTTATTATATAGTATAGATAATTAATATTATTTGATATGTATTTGTACAAAAACAAATATAAATGAATTGATAGTAGACCAAGTGTTCATGAATGAAAATGAACTACGGTGAAGCTTGTTCATATTCGACTGTTTGTTCATTCAACTAAACAAACTTTTCACCAAATAATTTACAAAAAGTTCGATGAAATTTTGGGTCGTTTACAGCCCTACTTGACATACAAAAGTGAAGAAAATAAGGATGCCTTGGTGTCAAACCCAATCCTTCAATTAATCCAGCACAAAGGTCACTTATAATGCCAACGGCATCAGTAACACATCAAACAGTGCTACATCAAACAATGCTTGATTCTTTACCAGCTGCATATACAAAAGAATCATGAGCAATGTTTTCAGGACTGGATCAGACCAGAAGTCGAACTAGTCGAATAAGTCGGATTAGATGTAAGAACCGGGTTATGCCGTAAATATTATAAAAATAAATAAAGTAAAATTGAAAATATTTAATCAAACTCCAGTTAAACCCCTAGAAAATCCGGTTGGACCACCCGGTTTGTAAAACAAAGAGTGTGTACCATCATACAACAATTGTCAATGACAACTTCCTCATATTTTATCTCCTGGTACTTCTCAGCGACCTCCCGACAACACTGTTATAAAACCAAATTCGGCATAATGAAACGTAATCGGAGCTACGCCGATCTTTAACATCTCAAAAGAACAAATTAAAACCTTCAAATAGACCATCGGTTTTCTGCATGATGTTAGCTTTGTGTATCGTAGATACTCTTTCTCTACCCTAAGCTTTCGAACAGTAAAAAGCATATTCAGCGACCCGCAAACTTGTCTATCAGGCTGTCAGGGTAGTGATCTTAAGACTTTCAACAACTCCCCTAACCACTTAGCGTCATCAAATGCAAGAATCATCAGATTTGAAAGAACATGAAGAAAAGAATGGTTCTTTTTTTATGGAGTAAAATGCCATTTATGTCCCTGAGTTTTAACTAGTTTGCGACTTTGGTCCAAATGTTTGTTTTTCAGCATCTGGATCGAAAAGGATTGAAATCTTGCCGTTTTCATCCGGCTCGTCAAATCCATCCATTTTCTCCGTTAAGTCTGGGGTAATTCTGTCTTTTTTGTTAACTTAAAGGATAATTCGGTCTTTTTCACATTATGCTAAATGCTTGTACATGAAGTGATAAAGTGAAAAAGACTAAATTGCCCTTTAAATTAACAAAAAAATATGAAAACACCCCTGACTTAACGAATAAAAATGGATGGAGTTAATGAGCGGGTTGAAAATGGCAAGATTTCAAACCTTTTGGATTCAAATGCGGAAAAACAAACCTTTGGACAAAAGTCGCAAAATTGGCCAAACCTTAGCGACGAAATGATATTTTACTCTTTTTTATGATTAGTTAAACGTACCTGATGTTCAAGACCACCATACTCTCTCCTTTGGTGTTTTCACGGATAGTAATTAGATTTACACTATCGTACCGAGTTTTGTAACCGGTAGACTGTAACATGATTTGATGTTTGCGTAAAAGTTTAGTTCTTTCCTAAGGTAGTGTTTGGTATGCAGGAATGAGAGGCGGAATGGAATGGATCATTACGATGGAATGAAGAAAAGAGTGTTTGGGTGGTTAATGGAATGGAATCACTAATTCCATTATTTCAAAATCATTCCATCCACCCCATGTTTTTTTCCATTCCGTCCCCTCTTACACCATTCATCAACAACACCACAACCCACCAAATTCGCCACCACCCACCACCACCACCACCGACGCCTCCACCCGTAAGCCGTAACCACTTCCGCTGCCACCCCCGACAACCACCACCGCCGCCACCACCACACGTCACCGTTGCCACCACCACCGTCGCCACCGGCCACCACAGCCGCCAACACCGCTCCCCGCCTCCACCCAGCACCACCGTCGACGCCACAACCATCGCCATCACCAACCGCCGCCGCCGCCACCCACTGCCACCTCCGCCGCCACGAACCACCACCGACGACAGTCACTGCCACCCCTGTCACCGCCACCCGTCGTCTCCACATCTACCGCCACTCGCCGCCACCTCCACCATCGCCACCTATAACCACCCACAATCACTACCACATACCACCACCACTCACCGTTGTTTTTATTCCTTCGTTTTTCTTGCTTACCAAACAATACACAATAATAATTCATTTCTTTCATGGTGACCAAACAAGACATTGAATGGTAATGATCCATTGCATCTCCTCGTCCATTCCATTATCTCGTCCATTCCATTCCCTCGTCCATTCCTATAACAACTCTCCAAAACACCCCAAACCGAGCCGAAACGACAAACCGGACACACGAAACGAGACTCGGCACGCAAAACGAGGCGGGTTCACCTGGGCACCCCAGGCGCCACGTGCCAGAGACCAGAGAGTCTCTCACGACGCGCGAGGGATGTAACATCCGTCGAAAAACGGGTTTTCAAAACCCGCTTCGTTTATTAATCGAATAGTCAGTTTTAAATTTTCGTTGCTTATTTATGACTTATTTTAATTTTAAACGATACATAATTAATAAACAATTTAGAATTTATAAACTATAATTGTTAAAAAGTAAAAATAAAATAATTAAAAAGAAAAACAGGCTGCCGGGATTCGAACCCGGGTCAGCCGGATGAAGCCTAGTAACTTAACTCACACACATCCAACCACTCCGCCACCTGTGTTATTTGATGATATATCGAAACAATTAATTCATATAACAAAACTCGAAATCAAATTCAGTCAACAACGCGCCCATTTCGCAGTCGCCGGAAATCCCGACGACTTCGCCAATTAATGACTTAACGGAAGTATTAATCTCAACGTCGGTTATAACCGATGTCTAATCCCGCGACATCAGTCATAACCGCCGGAGGAAAGCTGACCAACGAATCAAGACAGAAATCGGACCCAATTCATCGATATTCTTTCCTATAAATACACACCCAAGCCTCTGGTAGTCTTTTCGCTCAAAATCGCACCATTTCTCAAAGCAATTTCATTCGCCGGAAATATTCTGCCATCACCGGACTTTCACCGGAAAACCGAGACTCACATCAAAACGGTAAATACCTCGACTCTTTCTGTTTCAATCCATTGTTAGACCATTACTAACATCAATCCATCACCCAGAATCAATCCCAGACGACGTTGCCGATATTCTGTACTCGCCGGAAAATCGCTGGAATTTCCGAAATCACACTGTTAAATGGTATGATCATCTAAACCTCCTATTAATCATGGTTTAACTCAATTTCACATCTAATCAACCAAAACTGTTAATTGATCCGAACAGACGGAGCTCACAAAACAGAGCCGGCGAATCCTTGCCGAGTTCTGAGAAAGACATCTGTTTCGGTACATTCTTTCCCCAAACCCTCTCTGTCCATTACATTTCAATCGCTTATAAATTTTGTTAATCGAATTAAACAAGAACAGTTGATTAATCGTTGTCTGTGTTCTTGAGCGAAGAAGACGAAGTCGACTATGTTTATAAGATTAATTAAAATCAGTATAATAAACAGGTTAGACACACAGTCCAGCGGTGGACTGTGTGCAAACAATGTACACACGTCTCGAGTTCGATCCCTGACCCAACCTCACTCTCTTAAATAAAAATGCCTTTTTTAAAACCGAACCGGGATAACTCACTGAATGATGTTAAGTATAATAAAAACCAGAATATTAACCAGGTTAGACACACAGTCCAGCGGTGGACTGTGTGCAACACTAAATCACAGGTCCCGGGTTCGAGACCTGTTGACGGCACCGGTTCGATACAATTAAAATCTTTTTAAAATAAATGAATTCTGATTAACTTAAATAGTGTATAAATATAATTAAAAACAAGAATATTTCGGGTTAGACACGTAGCTCAGTTGGTAGAGCTGCGTGCACGCGTACGGGAGGTCACGGGTTCGAGTCTCACGCAGTGCAAATATATACACGACCGAACCGGTCAATGGTCAACAGTCATGGTCAACGGTCAACGGTCAAAGTCAAAAAGTCAAACATTTTTTTTATATTTTTATTTATTTATTTAATTTAAAAATCAATTAAAAATACTTAAAAATAATGTTTTTAAAGTTAGAAAATAGCCTTAAACTCACAAAAATATATCCAAAAATCCTATTAAAATTGTTAATAAAATCCACTTATTTACCGTACCTTTTCGTTATTATTTAGGTTAGTTATTCCTCGTCGATCAATCCTCTAAACTCGTGCGCATTCAACATCTTCAAACGAACGCACCCAATGTGAGTGAATCTCTACCAATTCCCCGTTTTAATCATATTTTGGGGTGTATCATGTGTCGCTATTTATTTATTTCAATTAAACACTTGTGCATCCATCATATTAAATGTGTTGCCAATATATATCGATTGTTTGTGTGGTTAATGTTTAGATTAAAGTTATCATTTTCAGTACATACATTATCATAGGCCGCCGCTCCCCATTACCTATGAGCGCGAGCTGTTCCCCATTACCTATGAGCGTGAACGAGGCGTTGCTAACATACGATCGGCTCCGTTTGATTGAGCCTTGATCGCACATACATCATCATAGGCCGTCCGTTCCCCATTACCTATGAGCGTGAACGAGACGTTGCCAACATATACATTGTCATTCATATCATATACTCATGCAAGGTGGTTTGTGATTGATTGTTTACATACGTTTGTTCATATATGATTATTGCACAATTTTTCCATATTAAATACAACAAGGAATCAATAACAAATGTTTTTAACAAGGTTCACTCGCCAACTTTTGTTGACCCAAAATCCCCCATTTATACACATGATACAGGTGATCAAGTTGAAGCAAGAAACATATAGGGCGGCCTAGAAGAATAAACCAGTTTAGATTTTGGATTGTTTTAGTTAATTTTTTTTCCTTTCCTTGTATTGTATGAATTTGACTTGAACATTTGAGATGTAATTTGAATTTAATAAATATGAAACATATTAGTAAACATCATGAGCTTTGGTGATAACCCAGTTATGCCCCGACTCTTATTCCACTGCGGGTCGGGGTGTGACAAGGGAGGCCAAGTGACATCTGTCTCCGTTCGCGACAAGTGGCAAGCCTATACTCGTTACGAGGCTAACCTAGCCTAGCTAGGTGTTCCCGGCGCCACGCGAGAGGGGACCAGAAATCCCGCGCGACGCGCGGGAGATGCCAAACTAGCCTATATAAGGCCCGGCCTGGGACTGAGAAATCTGCTCAAAATCGATCGAATTCTCTGATCGTATACTCACTCTATCTCTGATTCTGTCGAAACCCCCTCCCCCCTAAACCCTTAAACCTGCGAAGCGCTGCCCGCTATAAGTATCTTAACCCCCGATCACAAATTCGTTACCCTACCCAAGTTAGAACCTGCCAACGCATGTCAAGGCTCTGCCCGACTGAGAACGTTGTGGTTCTATCTTGTGCTGTATGGTTATCCTACCCGATTGATTTAGGACCCACCGACCCATGTCAAGGCCCTGCCTGACTATACACGCCGGGGTTCTGTCTCGGTTGTATTGCTAAAAGTGACCTGGGTTAATTTACTAACGCATGTGCATTGTATGTTTTAAATATAAATTCCAGGAAGTTATCAAGAATTTTCACCAGGAATTCCGTAGGAATACTTAAGTTTTCAAAGTGAATACATTCTCTTTTTGTAAACCTTTTTGTGAGTCAAAATATTTTAATGATGCTTAACAGTGATTGAGTATGTGTATTCTACAATTACTGCCGGTATGTTGGGGTTTTGTACGAAATTTGAATATGTTACCGTTGGACAAATGGATTTTTGCCAATGGGTAACATGACCCACAAGTTAGGAGTAACAGTACTGATTGGGTAATGCTGTAGATATAAACATTGTAAATGCAGATGCTCTCAATAACTGTAAAGCTATAAAACTTGTTTTGATTATACTAGGATGTATTCACCAGTATTTCTTGCTGATAAAATCTTTTAAAACGCGTTTCAGGTAACTTAATGTGAAGCTAATAGAAGCCAGCTGGAGAGCACTGAAGGCTTAGATAAGTGGCTATAAAAGTTATCTAAATAAACGGAGTCTATGTTTTTCATAAGTCAGGGTTTATCCCTACAAATGTATTGTGATTGAAACTTGCGTTTTATCCCATTTTGTGTAATATAAAAGTTTGGTGTTTTGAAACTCTAATCAATTATTTCCTAACTACGATCCTGATGTTGTAATTCCGTTGCCAAATTAATAAACACCGGTACCACCAGCTCTGTGTCTCGCGGCTCCCGCTTCCGGGGTAGGGGTCGGGGGTTGCGACAATTCCATTACCCTATACCAAACAGACCTTTAATGTAAGATTCAAGGAACAACGACCTTTACCGATCGGTGTGGCCATCGGGCCTTTTAAGCTGTTGACTTTATTTCTTCCTATGGATTCTAGACTTTCCCATGTAAGAAACTTTGGGTCCTAGGATCTACTTCGGTTCCTACGTAATTTTCCTCCCATTCGATTGGAACATCTGCAATAAAACGAGAAAGGAAAAGTCAATGTTTGATCAAATAGCCTTAAACAAGCCTAATTCATGTCTAAAACCTCTAAAACATGGTATTTTATATTATGAGCCTAGCTTAAAAAATACTGATACCCTCGAGAAGTGGGTACCAAATGGTGTACTGAATCTATTGGTATGGTACCGGTACTTGTTACAAAACACTCATCTCTATATGGATTTCTAGAAAAGTGGGTACCTAATGCGGTACGCCCGTACCGAATTTACCGGTTTCGTACAATACCAGTACTCGTTACAAAATGCTCATCTCTATGTGGTACCGATACTGAAAATACCGATACTAACTTTACAGAAAAGTGGGTACTGAATATAGTAACGAATCTACTAGTTTAATATTGTCCCGGTACACGTTACAAAATGCTCATTTCTATTATCTCGGTATAAAGGTACCGATACCGAATTTATGTAAAAGTGGCACTGAATACTGTACGGGATCTGTCGGGTACTGGCCAGAATCTAAACCTTTCATCAAAATCATATCGAAATTGACAGCAAAACGACACAAGATGATGAAATTCACTGATACTAATCTGTGCAACAAAGTTGTAGCAAACATATATAGCTAAATCATGAATAAGCAATGATACAAGTTAGGAATTAGAGGAAAGTGAACCTGCTTGACGGAGCTTGCGATCTCAGGACCAATACCGCCGGCGGGAAAGAGAGTGGCGCGGATGAAATTAGTTGAACCGGAAGAATTAGTGCGGTTGATCGACGGGAACAAGTGCAAGGTAAAGGTGGGATTAAGGGTTTAAAGAATTTTGCTGCTAAAAATGTATGTAGGTCTATTTAATGTAGGCTAGCCCATTTGATGTACATATCTCAAAGGAAAGGTCTCAGGTTTAAACAAGGGTGTGCGTATTGGCACACCAATATGCCTATTTGCACACCAAACCTACCTGTACCTACGCTGCGTATAGAACTATACGCAGCGTAGGTACTGGGTAGGTACACGACCAAACAGTTCAACCTCGTACCATATCAAATATGTCTGACATACGCTGCGTATAAAGCTATACGCAACGTAGGTACAGAGTACATATGCGCTGCATATAACTCTATAGGCAACGTATGTCAGACAAATTTGGCATTGATACGATGTTGTCTAGGCATGTGAATAAAGTTACACGACGAGTATAGAGCTATACGATGCTGGTAATTGTGAATTCAAAACAATATTTAGACATCCATCTCTGCCTACGAATTCAAAACAATATATCACATTCTTCACTTCCTTAGTTATCTACTTCATCGGTGGAGCTAAAATGTCATCATTTTGGGACGAGAAATAGTTCTTTATCACTATTCTAACGATCGTGGGGAGTAAATGATGCTAATGAGGAGGAGGTTGTGTCTGGCGTCCCTGTTGATCAAAACATGCAGTTTCCAGACTTGAACGAGGCTCTGACTCCACCTGTTGATGAACCATATTACCCGACGCATCAAGTGTATCCGAATTACGGATACGGTTATGAATCTCCGTACGTGCAACAAGGTAATCTGGAAGGATACAGAGGATACGGTGATGAGCCTCCTAACGTTGGAACCGTATATATGCTTGTCAAAATATTTTAATGATATATAATTTTATGGTATAAAATTAGCAGTTATATATTTTAAGCAATTTAACGTTGGAACCGGTGAGAATTTATACCACAAACACACCAAAATAACCAATCTAAATTCTGAAGGGTTACATAGGCTGCGTATGAGAAACCTAATTGTGCTGGCAGCGGTGTGCGAATAGTCTGAGCCTTAAACAAACCTGAGCAAATGGTGTTATTTAAATAAATGATGTAAAGAAGTATAGGAGCAAACTTTGCCGTTCAAAAAAATTAGTTTTATTTTTTATTTACTTTTTTATTGAGTTGAGTTGAGCTTGTGTCGAACCATAGCCGCAGGGTGTTGGACTCGTGATATTGTCTGAGGGTAAACAACATCTGGAGGTTGGATGGAAGTTTGATCCGCGTGATGGGAGGTATACTGACTTGACATGGATGTTTTATAGATCACTTAGGGCATGTTTGGCTAAGCTTTTTAAACCAAATTATTGACTTACCACCGTTCACCAGTCGGGCCACCACCACGTCACACCCACCGCCACTAACCCTTGATTCAGATCTACAACCCACCGCCCCTAAGTATTGTGAACAAGGTGTTAAATGTGGACCTGTGGTGATCAATTTGATGATTTGGGATAAAGAACGAAAAGTGTAATTTACCTAAAACTTAAAAATACCAAATACATTATTGTATTGTTGAGCATAACAGAATCATAAGTATAATTTAACTAAAGTAAATCGATCAAACCGTATTACAGTATTACATATTTTTACGACAGTACTAGGAGTAATAATTGAAAACCAAACCTCGTGCTACCTTTGAAAATATTTTAACCAACCGACAACAAAAAAGTTGAACACGAAACCGATTAGAGGTTTGAACACCTAACCACAAACACCCTAGTCAAATCATATATAATTATAAATTTATAAAACCATATTAGTCTATAGGGTTTGAGGAGTGGGTTGGGATGATGGATGGGGTTAAACACTAGCTACACCACCCGGCTAAGTGTTGGGTATGGCGTTGCCCGCCTGGCATGGAGATTGAGCTTGGCGTGGGACGGGTGAGCTGGGGTGACATGGTGGGCTGTGGTTGACTGGTTAAAGTAGCAATTAGGGTAGCCGTTGGGGTAGCGGCTATGCCAAACCAAATTTATAAAATTTCTTTTTTCTTTTTTTAACATTTTACACCAGTAAATATCCAACCTCAAAACCATATTCTTCATCCGTACTCAAACCAAAAAAAAAAGAAAGAAAACCGAAGTTAAAAATGATGCATTGGACCGAAGAGGAGGAAATCGCACTTGTTACATCGATTGTCGATGGCCAACGTACTCTACAACGCTGTCAAACCGCGTATTGGGGTCGAGCGTTTCAACAATATCAACAACACGCCGGCAACACTCGTCACAACCTAAACACGTGTCAAAACAAATGGCGTGAGCTCAAACCAAAGTTAGATCGGTTTAAAACTTGCTTCGACCGTGTCTCTGCGGGCGACTTGACCCACGATGGTTTAAGTAGGGTTTTTTTTAGGATTCAATAAGTAGGTTTTATATTTATTTTTTAGGGTTGTCTTTTATGTAATTTTTTTTAAATTAATATAAATTGTGATTTTTATATAAATTGTGAACTTTAAAAAAATGACACATGGCACCCCAACGCTGGCCTGGCCGCCCCTAACCCAAGCCCCTCCACACCTATACTCTATAAGTAGATTATTGGCGTACTAAAGAGTTTCAAAAATGTTTCTGAAATGGACACTATCCATAAGATGAAGAACATTGGCTTGTATAAAACTTCACCAACCCCCATACTCAAAAATCAAAACCAAACACAAACACCTTCAAAGAATCTATAAAAAAAAAGTAAACTAACCATCTATATAAACACCACTAAGTCACTCTTTAAAAACACTTCAAACATTTTTCTAGTTCTAAACAATGGCCAGTAAGAGTATTGAAACCATTGACACCAAACTGGTGAGCATTTAAACTGGGGGACGGTGGCGGAATCGATGAAGGGGAGCCACTTGGATGAGGTGAAGTGGATGGTGGCGGAGTTTAGGAAGCCGGTTGTGAAGCTAGGTGGAGAAACATTGACGGTGGGCCAAGTGGCTGCGATTGGCGTTAGTGACAACGCGGCAGTGAAGGTGGAGATATTGGAGACTACGAGGGCGGGGGTGAAGGCGAGTTATGATTGGTGGCAGCATCACCGCCTCCGGTGACCTTGTTCCCTTATCCTACATCGTCGGTCTCCTCACCGGCCGCCCCAACTCCAAATCCATCAGCCCCACCGGTGAAATCCTCAATGCTGAAAAGGCCTTCACCCAAGCGGGTATTGAAGGAGGGTTCTTCGAATTACAGCCTAAAGAAGGGGTCGCACTTGTCAACAGCACCACCGTGGGTTCGGGCATGGCGTCCTTGGTACTGTTTGAAGCTAACATCCTTGCATTGTTGTCGGAAGTGTTGTCCGCGATTTTCACAGAAGTTATGCAAGGGAAGCCCAAGTTCACGGACCACTTGACCCACAAACTGAAGCACCACCCGGGCCAAATAGAGGCGGCAGCCATCATGGAATACATTTCAGATGGAAGTGATTACGTTAAAGCCGCACAAAAGGTCCATGAAATGGACCCGTTACAAAAACCCAAACAAGACCGTTACGCACTCCGCACGTCCCCCCAATGGCTTGGATCACAGATCGAAGTCATCCGCTCCGCCACCAACATGATCGAACGCGAGATCAACTCCGTTAACGATAACCCGTTAATCGATGTTTCAAGAAACAAAACGTTACAGGTGGCAACTTTCAAGGCACACCAATTGGTGTGTCCATGGATAACACACGTTTGGCTATTGCCGCAATAGGAAAGCTCATGTTCGCGCAGTTTTCTGAGCTTGTTAACGATTTTTACGACAACGGGTTACCTTCGAATCTCTCGGGTGGGCGTAACCCAAGTTTGGATTACGGGTTCAAAGGTGGAGAAGTCGCCATGGCTTCTTACTGTTCGGAGCTCCAGTTTCTTGCGAATCCGGTTACAAGCCATGTTCAAAGCGCGGAACAACATAACCAAGATGTTAACTCTTTAGGGTTGATTTCTGCAAGGAAAACCGCGGAAGCGGTCGAGATCTTAAAGCTCATGTCATCCACTTACTTAGTAGCATTATGCCAATCTGTTGACTTGCGGCATTGGAAGAGAACTTGAAGTTGACCGTCAAGAACACCGTAAACCAAGTAGCCAAAAAGGTCCTAACCACGGGGCTCCACCCGTCAAGTTTATGTGAACAAGACTTGCTTCGGGTGGTTGACCGCGAGTACATTGACGACCCATGCCTTGCCACATACCCGTTGATGCAAAAGCTTAGACAAGCTTTGCTTGACCACGCGTTAAACAATGGCGTTAATGAGAAGGATGCGGGAACCTTGATCTTCCGAAATATAAATGAGTTTGAGGACCAACTAAAAGCGGTTTTACCGAAAGAGGTGGAGGGGGTTCGGACCGCATTTGAGAATGGTTCTTTGTTGATTCCGAACTGGATTAAGGCGTGTAGGTCATACCCATTGTACAGGTCCGTGAGAGAGGACGTTGGTGCGGTTTACTTGAGCGGCGAGAAGGTGACTTCGCCGGGGGAGGAGTTCGATAAGGTGTTCACGGCCGTGTGCAAAGGGGAGATCATTGATCCGTTGTTGGAGTGTGTTGAAGGGTGGAATGGTTGGTGTTCTACTTCCAATATGTTAAGTCATGTTTAAGTGTTTGGTTACCATCTCTCGGGTATTATTGTAAGATAAATAAATGTTATGTTGAAGATAATTCACATGTGAAATAAAGTGCAACAGGTGGTCGTTTTGTTTCTGGGTTATTTGTAACTTATGTTGTTTCTTATTTTGTTTCTGTTTTCTTTTAAGCCTTTGTTTTATAGATGCCCAAGTAGGGATCACAAAAATACTTGAGTATATCTGAAACCCGATACAAATGGGACGGGTATACCTGATACCCGACATGTATTGGGTCAGGTATGAGATCAGTTTTAAAACTTTTTGCGGGTATGGGATTAGGTGATACTCAACCCGATTTCCCGAAACCACATACCCGTTTACCCGAACTATGTACCCGATCATATACCCGATTTTTTTTTAATTTATATTTTTATTTTTATTTTCCATTAACCCGCTAATGGTGATTTATTTTAGTATGTTCATAATGTGAAAAAATAAATTTTCTTTTAGTATATGCATTTGATAATAGTATTTACATTTTGTATGTTGTGGAGTATATGTAAGTGTATAAGTATTATAAAGTTATTATTAATTTATGATAAAACTTATTTGTATGTAATGCACATTTTTTATTTATAATAGTTGTTGTATAAATAAAATTATATAATAATTATAATAGTAAATAAATATATTTAGAAATCCCAACGTGTATCTTTAAACAAACTAATGGGTATACCTGATACCCGCGGGTATACCCGATGACCGATGGGTAATTACCCGACAAATACCCGACGGGTATCGGGTCGGGTATGAGACGCGATTTTGTAACCGGGTATGGGTATGGGATTACCAATACCGACCCGAACCCGACCCATTATCATCCCTATGCCTAAGTTTCCCTTTTAATCCCTATCGGACCATTTGAAGCCCATGTATAAATCTCGCGGGCCATCTTTAGTTTAGTTCTAAACCAAAATTAGTGCAACCCAGTTATAACCAATTTGAAGCCCATTTGCATATTACAATGCAAATATTGACTATTGTACAATTTACAGGTGTACATTTTTTTTTCAAACGGGTTCGGGTTGGAAAAAATGATTTGAGGCCAAGCTAGTCCCGGTCAAAAAACGGTTTTATAGGATTTTTTAAACCATATTCAAATCGGTTATGGGGTTGAAACCGATATGCAAAACCTATGGGTTGGGTTGGCATGTTTGGGTCAAACTGATTCGGGTCCAAACCGGTTTCGCTGATGAAAGTGGTATACATGCCTGCAAGTTGGGTCGAGTTGGCACATATTTGGGTCAAACCGTATTTTAATGCGGTACCAAGTCAGGTTGCAATCCGGTTTGAAAATTAAATCCGACTAGATGTGTCAACATGAATTTGACTATTGTACTTCTACATATAAAAAGAAAACTTTATATCAAAAGAAATATTACTTCTTTCTTTAAATATTACTTTCACATTCAACTATCTATCTCTATCGGTCTATCATATATATATATATATATCTCATTTTGTATAAATTCTAAATATAAAGATATGCTTTAATTTTTATAAATTTTTCTCTATAGTAAAGAATCTAATGTAGTAGTGTTTTTGTTTTATTTATTTTTTTATCAAATAAAACATAAAGGGCCGATATACTGTACATAGGGGTTATTGCGTACGAAGGATACCGTGATAATCATAACCGTCCATTTGCAAATCTATGTCCAAGAAAAGCGCGTGCATGATATGTCATTTTAATGATTAAACAATTGAAAAACATAATAGCAAAGGGGCAATTTCATCATAAAGTTTCAAAACCCCGCTATTCAAATAAAAAACATCTCTTCATTTCTTTCTCTTTAAAAATCAAAGAACACGATAATCACAAAGGCGAAAAACCCCTAAATTGCTCAATTATCTTCACGAACGCGAAATCGGCATGGAATGTTCACGGAAATATCAACGTAAGTGCATTACGTTATTCTATATTGAAGTTTATAGTAGGATATCATCTAAAATACGTCATTAACCTTCACAGGTAGGAACAAACGACCATCAGAAACAAATAAAACTGAAATGGATCCATCGAAGAAGGGAAAAGATGAAGGTAAGTACATTACGTACTTTTTATAGTCGATTTTTTGGGAAAATGAATTTAGCTACGATTTTTTAATTCTTAGGTACAAGCAACACAATAGTAGCCACAACAGTAACCTTGCAAACTAAGGAACAAAGAAGAACAATGACAGGCCATGTGTTAAAAACCCTGATGTTAAATGAACCTAGATTTAGTTGTTCGTTGTTCTATATGATACATGATTTTAGATTTAGGCATTCTTTGAGTATCTACTACGTGATTTAGTTGTTCGTTGTTGTATATGATACGTTATTTTGGTTTAGACATTCATTGAGTATCTGCTACGTGATTTAGTTGTCCGTTGTTGTGTATGATACGTGATTTTAGATTTAGGCATTCATTGAGTATCAACTACGTGATTTAGCTATTTGTTGTTGTATCTGGTACGTGATTTTATATTTAACTATTTATTGTGTATTTGCTATGTGATTTAGCTACTTGTTGTATATCTAATACGTGATTTTAGATGGCATTTATTCAGTATCTGCTACGTGAGCTATTTGTTGTATATGATACATGATTATCGGTATAGCCATACATTGAGTATCTGCTATGTGATTTTATGATCTAGGAACATCTTGAGTCAAACCCAAATAATTTATAATCTTATGTTATTTGAATTTTAATATTTTTATTTAGTTGCCTATTTTTTGGGGATTTGAATTTCCTAGTTTATATATTGTGATTCATTATAAATTAGGAGCTAGGGTTTATTGTTTAGTTAGGTTTTGATAGAATTGTAATTGATAAGAGCTTTGTTCTTGAACCATTCGGTTTATTTTATCGTCTTGATTAATCTATTGTTCTTGAGCCATTTGATTGCGTGAGAAACTGCATCATTTTAGATATATGGTTAGTTGCATTGTGTTAGGATCTGAGTTTGAATTACTTATAGTTTTTGTTTCAAAAATGGAAAATGATTGAGTTTTAAAAGAGATTTGCAGCGGAAATAGATGGAAAACTTTTACTACAAGCAATGGTCGTTTGTTTTCATCATCATCATGCTTTCAAGTTGGTAAACTCGCATGTGATTCACAAACTCCCCTCAGCCTTTGCAATTAAAGTTTGGTAGTAAGAAAATGCAGAGAAGATGGTATGCGAAAGTTGATCTTTTGATAGACAAGTTAAACTGTTACACAAGTTACCTATTTATACTAAACTATCTAACCACTGAGCATCTTTGATGATGTCAGGGTTGATAGTGACAGGAAACTAAATGTAACTAACTACAAACACTGCTAATACTAACTATCAGTGCTTAACACTTTTACATTGATTATCTAACTAATGACTAAGCTCTGATCTCTATCCTCTGATCCTTGTAACTCTGGCAGACCTTTGCTACTTTGTGAAATCAGATGATAGGTGAGCAGTCTTTTAGGGAAAGCGGTGTATGTACAACAGAGGTTGTAACCTCTGATAGTTTAACCAAAGCTCGTATAGTGTTATTTGGCTTTGTATCATCTGTTCCTTTCATAGGGTTCAATCCCAATAATCTCCCCCTGGAACAGATGATGCCAAAAACACTTTATTCTTGGTCTTTATTCCTCAGGAAGAATTCTCTGATTTGACCTTTGAATTGAAGTTCAAAGTTAAGAGAATCTATGTCATCAGCATCCTTCTCCAGCTCTAAACATAATGATTCTTGGAAGTCTTCTACTGTAAGCCCATAAGCAGCTTCCATGGATAGTTTAGTGGCATTACCATCAGACTTGAGCAGTGTCAATTCATGGGTGTCTTTGTCGATCTTCCACTTTAGAATTTTTGGGTCTGAAGGTTTTCTTGAAGGAGCTTTTATTGCTGAGGATTGTGAAGGAACTATTTGTGATAATCTTTAGCCAGCTTGACACTTGAATCATCTGTTGGATAATCAATCATGTTTTGTATACAATATTTGATGAATGTATCCTCAAACTCTTTGTCAGTCTTTACAGACATCTCCCCTTGCCTTTTTCTGTGTAACAGGGCAAGTGTGGAATGGGCAGATGTTGTGCTGGACTTTTTGGAGAGTTGGACTTTGAGAATAGCATCTTCTTTTGAATAATCAGGTTTAGGAGGCATGGATGGATCCTTTTTCCTCCTTTCTTCCAACTTTTTGTAAGTGTCTATCACCCTGACCTCACCCTATCTCTCACTTGGTTCTTTGAACCATAATGATTCTGAATTAGTTCATTCTTCATTCTCTTCAACTTTAAGTCTTTTTCAGGCATATCTTTCTTGTATAAATCCCAGTTGGGAGGAGTTGTCTTTTTGATAGGGTCTTTCAACATTTCTTGCATTCTGTTGATTTCATCTCTTAGCTCATCAATGCTCCAATCCCTGAACTGTGCCCTTGTTAATAAGTTCACTTTTGAGCAACTTATCTTCCCTTTCTGACAACTGGTTGCTTAGGTTCTTGACAAAGTTTTGTAAGATGTTGGCTTTACTTAGTTGAAAGGACATGGCAATCTGTATTTCTCTATCACCTTTACTAGTTGTTTATTTTTTGGCAATATCCTCTGCTTGCTTCCGTTTCAATTCCAGGTAATCATCAACATTTGTAGGTCTTGGATAACCATCAAGGGATAGGATTGTTCTTTTGTCAGGGTCATCCTCTGAAAAGAAACTTAGGATCTCTTCCCCGACTGCTGGTAAATCAAGAGGATACAACTTTGCTGCAGGAGTAACTTCAAGAGTTGAAGATGTTGTAAGCACTGATGTGGAGGTCATTGGTTGTGATGATAGTGGAAGAGGTGCATGAATCTCATCATCATTGATCACTTTGTGATTTTTCTCCTTTTGAACCTTAAAGTGGGTAATGGTGGTAGTGGGATCTTAGGTGATGTGGATAATGGATGGATTGATGTGGGAAATGTGATCATGGCAGTGGATAAAGTTGCATCTGTTGCAACCTCTGCTGTATCAACAGATGTTGACACAACAGGTGCTGTAACATCTGCTTGTGTCGATGTGGGTTGTGGTTTTGAAGATGTTATAGGTTTTTGAGAGGCAGAGGTTTTAATGGTTTGATTGGTTGCATGCTTAGTTTTAGGAGGTGTGGATGTTGGTTGCCTGGCTTTTCTAGCAGGTATCCTCTATGATGAAGTACCAACCTCTCCTTTTTCTTTTTGCTGTTCAATCTTTTTCTCAACCAACACTCTGCTCTCCTTGATCACTGTCTTCTTGTGACTAGCCCGTGCCTTGGCCACAATTTCATCAGTTGAATCTATCTTCTTTGAACCATCAGGCCTTGGAATATTTAAAGTAGGTTTGGCCTTATCATCATCTATTTTCAGCTTTTTGTTTCCCAAAGGTTTCTCCCCCTTTTTGGCTTCATCTGTTGTAACAAAGATAACCATTGGAGGTGCATGGCCAGTGGTTGTGAGTAGATGAGCTTTGATGGCTTTATTGTCTGCTGCAGTGTCTTGATACCTTGATTCAACCATGTTTCTAACATCATTCATCTGGTGCTTGTGTTGTAGATCCAAATAATGTTGCTGATGTTGAAACAGAGGGTTAAGAGCTTCTTTGAGATCAGCAGTGAATAGAACAGAGGGTTGACTTTTTGTAGCTATCATCTGCTGCAGTAAACTTTTGATTTCATCAACAGAGTTTTCTATCTTTGTCACTCTTTCCGTCAAATCCTGGTATTTTAGCTTATCACCTAATTTAATAGGATCATCTGAACTCCTACCTGAAGTGGTAGTTGTAGCTATGGTATCATTAGCGGTGGTTTTAGTACCAGCTTCAACCATAGATGCCCCTTTGTCTTGGAACTGGGGACTTCCCACAACAGAGGTAACAGTTGTTGCCTCAACAGTGGTTGCCTTCAACCAAGTCTTAGTAATGAAACCACTGTCCAACCGAGAACTTGGGAGTTCAGCAATTGTAGTGGTTGCTTGAGTTGAATTATCACTAAGGGTTACATGTAACCCAAGGGATGTAGCCTCTTCATGTGCTGATGGGCTAGCAATGAATAAAGAGTCAGACCCAGCCTCTTAATGAAGTGTGTTCTCAGTAATAGGTTGTTGAGAAGTGCTGGTTTGTGTCTGGTCTAATTCAATTGCATTCAGCAATGGTAACATAATAGGTGGAAGTGTAGTCATTGGTGAAGGTGGCTGTGTAGAAAGCGACAGTGCCCTGGGAGAGGGGCTGTGGAAGTAGAACCTAGTGGATCTAGAGCTTCATAATTTGGTGTCCCTGTGTCTACAACCTTTTCCTTTTGGGAGGAAGAAGGAGGAGTTTCAAAGTCGGTTAGAGATATTTGAACCATCTGTTGTGAAGAAGTAGCAGCAGCGGTTTGTGACTTTGGTGCTGTCACTAGGTTAACCTCTGGGTCTCATCTTCCAGAGGGCCCTTTTTAGGTTTGGCGGGATTTTTGGTAAGTGTTTTGGTTTTCTTTTTGAGGATTTTTGGTGTCGGCTTCAGAGCAGCGGTTGTGGTGCCCTGATCACCAAGAGCAGTGGGCTCAGTAGCAGGACGTTGAGTTTGAACATTTTGTTCAGGTATAACTTGCTCAGCCTCCTCTACTTGTGTTTTCGCAACTTTATCTTGGTTTGTTATTCTGGTGAAGGTTTCATGAGTGAGGCAGCCTAGTTTAGTCACAACGCCTTTTTTACTTTCAGGACCTTTGATTTGATCTTGTAAGTAAACACTCAGAAAACATGGATGAATCAAAAAAGCTTTTCTTTTTGCAATATTTTGAAAATTATTCACAAGATCATTGAACAGTATCTGGGAGTAGTTAAAATCTGTGTCAGTTAAAATTGCATACCCCAGATATTGCATGTTCAATGGAATTTCATTGAAAGCAGTGGTTTTTGCTGAGAGACAAGTTAGAATTGTGTGAAAGAAAACTCTCATCTCAGCAGGAAAGTTAGGTTTAAAGATGATCATACCTTTCATCTGGCCTACATAACCTCTTTCCAGGAACTCTGCTTGGATCTCATTTTGGGGAAATGACACAGGGTGTTCTATGTCATTTAACTTGAAAACTTGAGAGATCGATTGGGGGCTAATTTGCATCAACACTCCCCCTACTCTTGAGATTATTCTATAAGGAACACCAACAGTAGTTGAGTGAACCTTAGCATTATTCCAGAAGTCACGAAGAGAATCAATGTAAATTGGGGGCTTTGACTTCTAACATGTGCTTGAATTTCGACTTTTGCAAAATTTGAATCATTGGATGATAGCGAGTATTTGCGTCGTTTGCTTCAAGTATGGCGGTGTAATTATGTGGGGTTTTGATTATGAGAGTGAAGGGTGGAAGGGCTTGTGTGGATTTCTTCGAAGATTTTGATTTGGGAGCCATTGTGTTAGAGAGAAAAAACTGTTTTGAGATTTTTGAAATCGACACAGTTTAGGGTAAACAATGGTGAGGGATAAAACATGGTTTTTATAGGGTTTTGAAAAAGTGAACATGACGTGGCATCTGATGCAAGATCTGATGGCTAACATCTGGCCACGTGTAACCTTTGATGAGAAAAGTACTGATTTTTAACGCTATCAGAGGATAGCTATCAGTGTTTTTGAAAAAGTGGTAAAAATGAAAGTCAGAGGATACACTTTAACAGTAGATAAGATTTTGAAGCCTATCAGAGGTTTTGAGCAAACAGATGTTATGAGCAGACTTTTAAAGATTTATTGAAAATTTTCAACTTTAACTATTTTTAAGGATGAGTTTTTGATTTTCTGAACACATTTTGATGCTATGTACGCATGGATTTACAAGAAAACATATTTTAATCCATGTTTAGCATTACAATTCTTGAGATCAAGTTTTCAAAGGTATATGTATCCAATGCCTTGGTTAAAATATCTGCCAACTGATCTGAAGTATGGACATGATGCAAAGAAATCAAACCTTTTTCATAGCAATCTCTCAAAAAGTGATGTCTGATGTCAATGTGCTTTGTAGTTGAATGAGAAACTGGATTTTTAATGATGTTTTCAGCAGCTTGACTGTCCAATCTGAGTGGAGTCTTTAGTGCAGTTACACCAAAATCCAGCAACTGGTTTTGAAGCCACAAGAGTTAAGCAGTGCAGCTAGCAGCAGCAATATACTCTGCCTCAGCTGTGGATGTTGAAACTGCAACCTGCTTTTTGCTTTGCCAAGACACTAGACAATCACCTAGGAATTGACATCCTCCTGATGTGGACTTCCTTGTAGTTTTGCACCCAACAAAGTTACTATCTGAAAAACCTGAAAGCTCAATATTCTCATTAGTTGGATACCATGTGGGAGCACCTTTTATGTATCTGAATATCCATTTTTACAGCAATAAGATCAGACTTTCTAGGTAATGCCTGTGATCTAGCACAAACACATGTTGCAAACATGATGTCTGGCCTTGATGCAGTTAGGTACAATAAAGACCCAATCATGCTTCTATAAAGAGTTTGATCAATAATGTCATCTTTACCATCAATGGTGACTAGCTTGGTGGTTGCCATGGGTGTGCTACATGGTTTACAATCATCCATATCAAACTTTTTAAGCAGTTCTTTCACATACTTGTTTTGATGGATAAATGTACCATTTTGCAATTGTTTAACTTGGAGACCAAGAAAACATTGGAGATCACCCATTGCACTCATCTCAAACTCTGATGCCATGAGTTTTCAAAACTCTTCACACATAGCAGTGCTTGTGGATCCAAAAATGATGTCATCCACATAAATTTGGACAAGCATCAAATCTTTTCCTTTCCATTTTAAAAATAGGGTTGTATCTATTTTACCTCTAGTAAACCCTATGGATAAGAGAAAACTGGATAGAGTTTCATGCCAGGCTCTTGGTGCTTGCTTCAAGCCATACAATGCTTTGTTGAGCTTGTAGACATGATCAGGATGGAATGCATCTTCAAAACCTGGAGGTTGACAGACATACACCTCTTCTTTGATTTTTCCATACAAAAATGCATTCTTTATATCCATTTTATACACCTTTATGTTGTGGTTAGCAGCAAAAGCTAAGAACAGGCGAATAGCTTCCAACCTTGCTACAGGAGCAAAGTTTCATCATAGTCTATACCTTCTTCCTGTCTGTAGCCTTGAACCACGAGCCTTGCTTTGTTTTTGACAACAATACCCCCTTCATCAGTTTTGTTCTTGAAGACCCACTTTGTGCCAATTGGACTTACATCTTTTGGCAGTGGCACAAGCTCCCAAACTTGTTGTCTCTTGAACTGAAGGAGTTCTTCTTGCATGGCTTCTACCCAGCTGTTGTCTTTCAGTGCCTCTTGGTACTTGACTGGCTGTGTGAGTGATAGAAAACTAGCAAAAAGACAAATATTTTGGGATTGGCTCCGTGTGAGCATCCCAGATTTGGTGTTGCCAATAACTTGATCTGCTGGATGGCTTTTGAGATAAATTAAATCACCTTGGTATGGAACAATAGCATTTTGAGGTGATGGCTGCAAATGTGTATCATCTGAGCTAACCTCTGCTGGTGAATTTGAAGTATCAGTCGCTGATGGAAATGGAGGTGATGGTATTGGGGGTATAGAGGTAACATTCTGATGATTTTGTTGCCCAATTGTAGGACTTTTATCAACAGATGTTTGATTTCGTGAACTGGCAGAGGTTTGAGGATCAACCACTGTTGACCCAGAAGTGGCAGAGTTTACACAAGAGCTTGTGGCACCTGAACCTCTGTTGGAAGAATTGACTTTTGTTTGTGGAAGCACACAGTCATATTCTTGATCTTGATCTTCTCTAGATGATTGTGGTGTACATGCATTGTCTAGCTTGATAGAAACATCAGCAAATGTGAATTTATCTAAATCAAAAAGCTCTGCAGGATTTGCTGGGATTTTCAGTGATGAAAGTTCATTGAACTTCACATTCAAAGTTTCTTCAACACACTTGGTCCTAGAGTTAAAAACTCTATAGGCTTTAGCAGTGGTTGAGTATCCCAGAAAATAACCACAGTCAATTTTGGCTGCAAACTTAGATATAGAATCTTTTAAGTTCAAAATGAAACATGGACAACCAAAAACTTTAAAATAGGAAATCAGAGGTTTAATTTTATACAAAATCTCATAGGCAGTCTTTTGATGCCTGGGGTTAATCAAAACTATGTTTTGGACATAGCAAGCAGTGTTTACAGCCTCTGCCCAGAAGGACAAGGGTAAACCAGAGTCTGCAAGCATAGTTCTTGTTGATTCAATTAAAGTTCTATTTTTCCTTTCAACCACCCCATTTTGCTCTGGAGTTCTTGGAATGCTATATTGTCTAACAATTCCTTTTTGACTCACAAAAAGCATCCAACTCCCTATTTTTAAACTTTGTTCCATTGTCACTCCTAAAGATTTTTACTGGAAGATCAAATTGCTTTTCTACTTGTTTAACAAAGTTTTGCAAAATGACTGCAGTTTCATCCTTCGAGTGGAGAAAGAAGGTCCATGTAAACCTAGAGAAATCATCAACTATCACAATACCTTTTGTGTTTTAAGCTCATGATTTGCACTGGGCCAAACAAGTCCATGTGAAGCAATTGTAAACACTAGCTTGTTTTGGACTCTTCAATTGATTTGAAAGAACTTTTATGTTGTTTTCCTTTTAAGCAGGAAACACAATGTTCATCACAGGAAAATTGCTTTTGAGGCAAACCTCTTACAAAACTTTGTTTTGAGAATGTGGTGATAGTTTTAAGATTTGTGTGTCCAAGTCTTCGATGCCATAACTCAATCTCTTTGCTAGAAGCAACTGAGAATAAGCATGTTCCAGACGTAGGATTATCTTTTAGCATATCTACCACATACACATTCCCACTTCTGTGTGCAGTGAGTTGTGCTTTGCTCTCAGCAATGATTTGATCAATCTTTTTAACAACCTCTGGTCCCATAATTTGACAAGTTTTCTTAGTGAAGAAGGATCCATACCCTCTGTCACTCATTTGTGAGACACTCAGCAGGTTAAATTTCAGATTGTCAATTAAATTCACATTTTCAAACTTGAGTTTACCAGCCAGAACCGACCCAGACCCTAGAACCTTTCCCTTTGAGTTATTACCAAAAGATATATCAACCCCCATGAGCCATGAAGTCCTTGAGAAGGGCTCTACATCTTGTCATGTGCCTGGAACCTCCACTATCTACATACCATAAGCTATCAAGGCAAGTAGAGGGTCCCTGCACATCAAGTAAACAGATCAGTTAACATAGGTCTCCAAAGCCAAAATGGCTTTGGATGGGGTCACAGATGGTCCAGCCTCAAGTCTAGGACAATGATTAGTGGTTTGGATTTTTTCTTGTAACATCTACTCTTGACCATTTCCTATCAGATGATTATATCCATAGGGATGCTTATTCACTCTTTGTTTTGAAGGCTTTTTGTATCCTTCATAAGTAAGAGGAACCTTTTTATAGGCTGGTTGGCCATTCCCTCTTGGAAATGAGTTTGATGGTGGGGCATCTGTCACTTACACCTCTCTAGGAACAGAGGTTTTGTTTAAAGCTTTTGTAACAGATGTTTCAGTTGGTTCAAAACTCTGCTTAGATTTATTTCCAGCAGAACTTGAACCTTCTCTTTCTAGTGCTTTTACCTTGATCTCTTTTACCTTTTGCTCATAGTTTTTGAGATAGGCACACTCTTGAGTTAAATAATTTGTTTTGTTGCAGATGGTGCATCTTGAAGAATTTTTGATAACACAAGTTTTGTTAATGTCATAGGCTTTTACAAGAAAACAATCTGCAGCCACGTGATTCTTTTTTCACAAAATTCACAAAACAAGTTTTTAATCTTTACTATTCTTTTCCTATCAGACTTGTTATCAGCAGTGGTTGTGACCTCTGCTGAGGGATCACCAGTGCTTTTGGGGGCTTTAATACCATCAGAGGTTGTAAAGTCCATTGGCTTAAAGTTTTATAAAATATCACATTAATCTGACCAGGTTGGTTTAAACTGATATTTTTCAATTTTTTATCTTTTGTTGAAACTTCTGATTTTTCCAAAACAATTTTGTTTCCAGATTTATCTGTGATTTTTATTTCTTTACCAGCCAAATTTGTTGGGACTATTTCAACCAACTCAGAATCAATTTTAGCAACATTTTTCTCATTTTGGTCATAGGTTCTAAAACCTACACCAAACTTAATGTTGCTCTTGATCTGAGCATCAAGCATAATCTCATAACCTTTACAGGACTCAACCCATTTTTCACAAGTGATTTGGGTTTCTTCTAACTCCTTTTTTACAAACTTGGTATTTTTCTACCATAGTTTGGAGTTGGTCCTTGGTTATGCTTGATTCATGTCTCAGGCTACTCATTTCAGAATCTTTTTCACTTAACTTTGATTTTAACTCTTTAATCAGTTTTTCAAAATTAAGTTCATCTTCTAAAATTTTGTTCCTCAGGTTTTCATTCACCTGCTTAATGTTTGCAAAAGCAATGATGCATTTGTCAGAACATAGATCTTTAAGGATCTGAGGTGATACCTTTGTAGCAGCCATGAGAGCACAATCACACTCATCTTCACACACATCAACATTCCATGGGTCAGCATGAAAGTTCTTTTCCTTATCAGCAGCATTTTCCTTTTCTTCACTTGAAACCACTGTTTCATCACAAACTTGAACTTCATCAGTTTTTGACTCTATCTCCACAGATTTAACACCTTCAGCAATTGTCTCTAATGCCATTAAACAAAATTCTTGTTCAACATCATTTTTGGCCATTAAAGCAAAGTTCTCATCAGTCAAATCCGCAGGCAAGCTACTCCAGTCAACGTAACTTTGTGTGAAAAAGCTCTGTTGACCAACCTCTGCTGGACTAGCAGTGGTTTGAGCAGGTTGAGTGACAATGGGTACTTGTTGTACATGCACTTGAGGATGTGATGGTGCCTGAACATATTGAATTTGTGGAGCAGTGGATTGAACATAATGCACTGGAACAGTAGTAGCAGGATGTGCAAAGTGGGCAGTGTTTTGAACATGTTGAGCAGGGGTATATTGGGAATAATGAACAGTGTTTTGTGTGTGCTGAGGTCTAGGGCCAGGATGAGTCACTGTTGGTCCAGAATTTTGAGACCTGCATTCTCTGGCAAAGTGTCCTAACCTATTACACTTATAACACTTGACTTTTGATTTATCCAGCCCAACCTTCAATCCCCCATGCAATCCTGGGAATTTCCTACTAGTTCTCTTATAGATTTACTAGCCCAAACACTCAATAGGGCCAGTTGATGCAAAATATCCATTTCTTCAAGATCAGAAGGTTCAAAGTGTTGCAAGTCATTCAGCTCAAAGGATAGATTATCAGAGGTTTGGCTTTCCCCACTAGCAGTGAAAGTATAGTTGGGTGCATATGTTTCAGATCCAAAGTTCCCACCAGAAGTAATATCTATATAGTGATAAAAAATTTGGTCCTTACTGCTGCCAGATCCCTCTTCTTGGCCAAAAAGAGCTGTATTACCCAATGAGTAATCATCAGTCATTTTGCCAGAATCTTGCAACTTCTTTTTCTGGTTTATCTCTCTCTCATAAGTGAGGAGTATCCCATGAAGTTGTGTCAACGACATTTCTTTAAACCCAACAGATTTTCGTGTTACATAAGCTACATTCTCCCACTTATCTGGTAACGATCTAAGGAAACGACTATTGACAGTCGAATTAGGAAAAACCACGTTAACCAGTCTAAGTTCACTGATGAGACAGCTATAACGTTCGAATTGTTGTGTTAGATACTCTCCTTTCAAGTGACAAAACGTTTCATACTGCTGATTTAGAACTTCTCTCTTACTTTGTATCACTTCCTCAGTCCCACCGAATTGCTCTTTTAGTGCATCCCATAACTCCTTTGCACTATTGCAATGGAATAGACCAGCATAAATCTCATTGGGTAAGGACGAATCGACTATGCTAAATGCCTTAGCATCCAATTCAATTTTCTGGAAATCATGCTCCGAAAAGTTTTCAGGATTTTTTGGCACTTATTTAGTTGGATCCTCTGTGCTTGGAACCATCGGAACGTGAGGTCCATAAGCAACAGATCTCCAGCAACCGGTGTTTTGCTGAGCAAGGATATGACCCATTCGTTGTTGCCAAATGAAATATTCATTTCTTTTGAGCATCGGTGGTTTGAATAAGGATCAAGAGTTGGCATCCTGTGTGTTTTGAGACATTTTCAGTTGATTTTACACAGATTTCTGTTTTAAAAACTTTGAACGTAATAAAACTCTGTTTATCAAGTAAAAACAACCAAACTAATAGCAGAGAGCTGATCTGTTCGAATCAAATCGATTGTTAGATCGAATTTGATGAATCAAGCTCTGATACCAATTGTTAGGATCTGAGTTTGAATTACTTGTAGTTTTTGTTTCAAAAATGGAAAATGATTGAGTTTTAAAAGAGATTTGCAGCCGAAATAGATGGAAAACTTTTACTACAAGCAATGGTCATTTGTTTTCATCATCATGCTTTCAAGTTGGTAAACTCGCATGTGATTCACAAACTCCCCCTCAGCCTTTGCAATTAAAGTTTGGTAGTAAGAAAATGCAGAGAAGATGATATGCGAAAGTTGATCTTTTGATAGACAAGTTAAATTGTTACACAAGTTACCTATTTATACTAAACTATCTAACCACTGAGCATCTTTGATGACGTCATGGTTGATAGTGACAGGAAACTAAATGTAACTAACTACAAACACTGCTAATACTAACTATCAGTGCTTAGCACTGTTACATTGATTATCTAACTAATGACTAAGCTCTGATCTCTATCCTCTGATCCTTGTAACTCTGGCAGACCTTTGCTATTTGTGAAATCAGATGATAGGTGAGCAGTCTTTAGGGAAAGCAGTGTATGTACAATAGAGGTTGTAACCTCTGATAGTTTAACCAAAGCTCGAAAGTGTTATTTGGCTTTGTATCATCTGTTCCTTTCATAGGGTTCAATCCCACACATTGAGCATTTGTTATTGCTTGCACATGGTATGTGATTGTAGATATTGGGTTAAATTGATCATTTGTTACTGTTTGCAAAACAAATAATGATATGTGTGATTATCGATGTACGGTTATGTTAAGCATTTGTCGAATCTCACATTTCATTTTTTCTTTGGTAAAAACACATAGGTAACAGTCAAATGGCAGTTGTTTCTTATGATGATGCTGAAGATTTTGTAAAGCCAACCAAATGATTATAAGAATCAGGATTAGTATTGGAGAGCATTTTGCCTCTAAGAAAACCCTTCATTTCGTACACGAGAAATTAACAATGAGGGCAAGTGTGAACAACCTCAGAGTAGCAATAAACAGCATTACAAAATCTCAAAAAGAAGCAATTGAAAATGGGTTTTGACTCTTTGCTTTCAATGATCATAACAATCGTACCAACAAGGATCACATATTAGTTGTTATCAAACTACGATCATGAATGCAACGAGCTAAACATAAGGAACCAATTATTCAAGTTACCTTTGGGTGGTGTCACAATGATAGAGAAAACAAACTAAGGAAAGGGTCATCGAAAACACATGGTGCATGGGTAGTCAAGTATAACTTTGAAAATATTCAGTCACAAGTCACAACTGTAAAAAAATGTAGTAAACACAAGAAGGCGGACTGGAATTTTAAGTTAAACTTCCTTGTTCTCTACAACTCGTTACTCCGTGAGACAACAAAAGGCTCACTAGTGAACAAGAGGTTTTTAACAACAATAACAAATAATTCTTCGATAAGAAAGCTGAATTGGTGTGATTATATGATCACCTGCTTGAAAAGGACAAAGGAAGAGTGGAACAAAGAAGAACCTTACCATGGACCACTAACATTTCTTGCGATATGTTTTGTGTGTGAATATGTACAATACTTCACATCTTCATATATCGCAAAAAAATCTAAAATATTTACTAAAAATATTGCAGGTACTTTACGTGCATGAACAAAGGCAGACACATAATCCAGAAGCAGCAAAAACCACAACAATCATGCATATTAAAACTGAGGATCTGTTTAAGGTTGATGAAGATTGATACAATAATGGGTCATTTTCAAGCAAGGAACGAGAAGATGAAAAGAATGAAAAAGAAATAGTAAATGAGGAAACACTTCATCTAGCAGGTCAGCGAAATGAAGAAATGGAACATGATAAGAATAAAGAGAATGAAGCAGAAGTGATTGAAGTTCAAAACGATGAAGAAAATCAAGAGGCAGACAAAAATAACGAATCAATTAACATTGATTTGTTATATCAACCAGACATACAACATTAGATATGTCCACATACACAAGAATTTATAGATGTGGGAAAAACAATAAGCTGCTTTGATGAAATTACAAATTACATCCGAGACTATAGCACTCTTAACGTAGGATACAATGTAAGTACATATATATACAATCATGAAGCATATCATATAATATATAGATAAATACATATAAATTCCTATAAAAATAACTTAATGTTTATAATAGGAAGATCAACTAGATGAAGGTAATCTGAATGTGCAAATTGATGATGTTGATGATTCAAGTGAACGCACTTAATGCGAAGAAAGCAAAAACCCTTAAAAGTGAATGGATGGAAGTTGTATGTTGAGGTGTAGCTCCAAAGAAAACCTAAAACTTCTAACATCTCAACACTTTATGGGTTTCTAGTATGATTTTTTTTGTTCTTGAAGAAAGGAAATGCAAGCGTTTAGGTTCTCCTTGTGTGAGCCGAATGTGAGAGAGGAAATGTGAGTTCTTAAAGTTCAATGTTTTCCAATTGGAAGTGGTTTGTGGTGTATATGTCTAGGACTTGAAAATATATTCAACTCATTAATTTGTACAACTAAACTAATCCTAATTCCATGCCTCAATGTGTGTAGTCCACAAGTAAAGAAAATTATAAATGAGTATAGGGGGTACGGCCCACATGAGGGGTGTCGTTTATTCAAAAGTCAACATGGGCCCCACCTCGTTTAAGGATTAGATTAAGTGTGTCTTAATTGCGTTTATATCTAATTACCCCTAATACTTGTAATTTAGGGTCATCGGGCTAATTAGAGTTGTTCGGACCCTAATTAGGTGTTAACTCACTAATCGTCATTAACTAGTTCGCTAAAAATTGTTTAGTTGGTGGTTTAATGCAAAAAGACTCTTATATACGCTAGTTATATGGCTAACGAACTTTTATGCAATAAAAACGGAATTTATTAACTAGATGTCCACAGGGAATCTTTTATCCCCCTAACGCAGCAAATACTAATTAACGTCACCTAATAATCACATATTGATATTCGTTGGATGATAATTACCAGTTTTGATGTTAAAACGGACTAAAAATATTACTTGCGCGATCCACCGAATAATTACGATATTTTACTCATCCAAATAAGTTTTTATATGTTATTCACATCGAACACATAATAATGCCATCGATTTAGTGTTCCATCATATTGGGACAATTTCGACACAAAAACGTTCACCAGATAACCACCAACGCTCATTTTATAAACTTTATTCGTTACAAATAAGACGATACCGATAATATCAAATGCAATAATCCTTGCATTTCCCAGACATTGCTAGAATTTATGGACTCAATTAACATGTAATTAGCTCAAAATGCACGTAATTAAATAATAGACGGTGATTAGATCGTACGAATTAAACACTAATTTGTCAAATGTCACAGAACCGCACCCAGACTTGGTATAATATTTCAATTTAAACGATATAGTATTGAACCGGTATAATATATTCGAACCATACTGGAGTTTTTATAAAGAATTTTATACGGTATACTATATTAACGGAAAAATATCTTAAACGATTTAATGTTCGAACCGGATGAGAATTTATAAAACCAAAACACCAAATTCACAAATCTAAATTCTGTTGTGTTATATACAATGCGTATAGCTCTATACCAGCGTATATAAACTCTAAGATTATGTGCTTAATTGCTGTCAGACACTGAAATCATTGTACTTCCATAGACTGCACATAGCTCTATACGTAACGTATATAAACCCTAAATATGCAGATAATCACCAATGGTGTGCTCATAGTTTAAACCGGAGAAAAATGATATTTAACTACTCATGATAGATCGAACACTTTAAATATGTTGAAAGTCAACCTAAGTTCTAACTTAATGCAAAATTACATTAAAGTATAAGGTGAACTCAAGCGGTTTTAACCTGTTATGTGTGTGTTTTTTTTTTGTAACTTTAAACAAAAAATTAGAAGAGGCTCCCAATAACACTAAGTAATTTGTTTTTTTTTTTCTGTTACACTCTTCTCTCTTTATTATATTTTTGTTTCTTTTTGCGTCATAATATAAACATCTAGAAGGTCAGTTTTTTCACTTCCTCTTTTTTTATATTGTTATTTCTTTTTGCGTCATAATATAAACATCTAGAAGTTCAGTTTTTCACCTCTTTATTTTTTCTGATTTATAATTGTGGATGTGTCATAATAATGCAAGTATGACGTGCGCTAAAAGATTTTTTCTCAACTTATTTTGTTGTGATTCAGTTTTTAACTACAAGCATAGGGATGAGAAACTAACAGATCGAGCGGGAACAAACAACATTAGATAAACATTGTTATACAGAATCTTAATATTATTATTAATTCAACGAAAAATACCACTTACTTTAATTTCACGCTGCATGAACAAAAGAAAATACATCCACACATCAATGATATAAACAACCGATAGGTTAAATAATAAGGATTAACATGAACATGAAATAATAAAGGTGTTTATAATACTTGACGCTTCGAATTCATTAATAACCATAAACTGTTTATATAAAATATAAAAATACAAATATAAATGAAAACATATCACTTTAAGTTATTTCTGAAGCCCCTAGGATCTATTAAATCTAAATCAAAATACGGATAAACAATTAAGAGTATGCACAATGAATATGCAAGGACTTACGTCGAAGAACGGGTGGGGAAAACAAAATGCACACACAAAAAATACTATATTACACTAATAATCCTAAATTAATCACCTAAATCCAGGTGATTAATTTAGGATTATTAGGCTATACGTAACGGAGCTTTATAGGGCGTCAAAAGTTTTGATAACGCCTTACACTATCCTTATGAGCATTATATGGGCATGAATAGGGAGGGACATTTCTAGAATAATGCCCAATGAATTAGGATAAACAAGGAAACTAATAAATGAAAGTGCATTAATAAGTCTTAACAATTATATGGAATATTATGATGATAATGTGGCAAAAAATGCCCCTTAAAGAACATTAACGATTACCCATGATCTTAGTGTAATAGAGTATGAGAAAACGTGATTAATTCAATAAAATATATATATATATACCATGATGGTATATATGAAGCCATACAATGACTTTTTAACGAAACAAAGGGTATAAGCCAACTTGGTTTTTACGGTATTATATAATATAATTATAATATAATGTATACGCAAAACCCTACATCTATATATACCCCTTAACCTAATCTTTCAGCCTTCACAATTAATTAACTTGGCCATTTTCTCACTATAAAACCTTCACTCTCTATCAATCTCTAGTTCCAAACAATGGCCAGCAAGAGTGTTGAAATCAGTGGACACCAAAACAGTGATCCCCTAAACTGGGGGACCGTGGCGGAATCGATGAAGTGGAGCCACCTGGATGAGGTGAAGCGGATGGTGGCGGAGTTCCGGAAGCCTGTGGTGAAGCTTGGTGGAGAAACATTGACAGTGGCTCAGGTGGCTGCCATTGGCGCTAACGAAAACGCCGCGGTGAAGGTGGTGATGTGAGAGACTGCGAGGGCGGGGGTGAAGGCGAGTTATGATTGGGTGATTGAGAGTACAGTTAACGGGACTGATACTTATGGTATCACCGCCGGGTTCGGGTCTAACTCGAAACGGAGAACCGCAGAAGGTGGTGCTCTTCAGAAAGAACTCATTAGGTAATTACTTTTAGTGTTTGCAAAGAATATAAACCCGACCGACTAACTTGACACCCAAAACATTTAGAACGGGTAATGGAATAGATGTTCGGATATGAAACCGGGTTTGTGATTAATTTAATATATTTTATTGGTATTATACGGGTATGATATTAGGTAATACCCGACCTGTTACCCGAAACATAAATACTATTTACACAACCATACTTGTATACAATCTTTTTTTTCTTCTATCTATGCAATCTTTTTTTTCTTCTATCCTTAGGAACAAAATAATCTACTAGTTCAATTTGGCTTTTATATTTCTAATTTCCTTAGCTAATCAGAGTATATGATACTTAAAATAGAAAAATATGTATTAGATAATTAAACTAGATATTTTAATAAACCAACAAGTATATAAACACAGGCCTAATTGGTATTAGGTTGTGTGTAAGACATGATCTTATAATCGGGTCGGGTATGAGACCAGATTTACGTGACCAATCGGGCCAATCGTTAAGTTGATAAGTTTTTATGTTTTGACAGATTCTTGAACGCCGGAATATTTGGCAACGAAACAGAATCAAAACATATACTCCCGCATTCAGTAACAAGGGCCCCATGCTCGTCAGAATCAACACCCTTCTCCAAGGTTACTCTGGCATCCTATTCGAGATCATGGAAGCCATGACCAAGTTTCTGAACAACAATGTCACCCCAATTCTTCCCCTCCGTGGTAGCATCACCGCCTCCGGTGACATCGTTCACTTGTCCTACATTGTCGGTCTCCTCACCGGCCGCCCCAACTCCAAATCCATTAGCACCACCGGTGAAATCCTTAATGCTGGAAAAGCCTTCGCCCAAGCCGGCGTCGAAGGTGGGTTCTTCGAATTACAACCAAAAGAAGGCCTTGCACTTGTCAATGGAACCTCCGTGGGCTCCGGGATGGCATCCATGGTGTTATTTGAAGCTAATGTCGTTGCATTGTTGTCTGAAGTGTTGTCAGCCATTTTTGTGGAAGCTATACAAGGAAAGACGGAGTTTACGGACAACTTGATACACAAACTGAAGCACTACCCAGGCCAAATAGAGGCTTCAGCCATCATGGAATACATTTTAGACGAAAGTGATGGCGTTAAAGTCGCACAAAAGGTCCATGAGATAGACCCGTTACAAAAATACAAACAAGACGCTACCCGTCCACAAATCGAAGTCATTCGCTCTGACCACCAACATGATCGAAAGGGGGATCAACTCCGTTAACGACAACCCGTTAATTGACGTTTCAAGAAACAAAGCGTTACATGGTGGCAACTTTCAAGGAACCCCAATTGGTGTTTCCATGGATAACACACGCTTAGCTATTGCGGCTATTGGAAAACTCATGTTCGCGCAGTTTTCTGAGCTTGTAAACGAGTTTTACAACAACGGGCTGCCTTCAAATCTCTCAGGAGGGAGTAACCCGAGTTTGGATTACGGGTTCAAAGGTGGAGATGTCGCCATGGCTTCTTACTGTTCGGAGCTCCAGTTTCTTGCGAATCCGGTTACAAACCATGTCCAAAGTGCGGAGCAACATAACCAAGCTATTAGCTCTCTAGGTTTGATTTCGGCAAGGAAAACCACGGAAGCGGTTGAGATCTTAAAGCTCATGCCACCCACTTACTTAGTAGCTTTATGCCAAGCGATTGACTTGAGGCATTTGGAAGAGAACTTGAAGTTGTCCGTCAAGAACACCATAAGCCAACTAGCCAAGAAGATCTTAACCATAGAGCTCCACCCATTGAGTTTCTATGAAGAAGACTTGCTTCATGTGGTCGACCGTGAATACGTTTTCGCCTACATTGATGACCCATGTCTCGCCACAAACCCGTTGATGCCGAAGCTTAGACAAGTCATGCTTGACCACGCGTTAAACAATGCTGTTAATGAGAAGGATGCGGGAACCTTGATCTTACAAAAGATTGGTGAGTTTGAGGACCGGCTGAAAGCAATTTTACCGAAAGAGGTTGAGGGCGTTCGAACCACGTTCGAGAATGGTTCATTGTTGATTCCGAACCGGATAAAGTCATGTAGGTCGTACCCATTGTACAGATTCGTGAGGGAGGAGCTTCGTGCGGTGTACTTGACCGGTGAGAAGGTGATTTCACCCGGGGAGGAGTTCGATAAAGTTTTCACAGCGGTGTGCAAGTTCCAGATTATTGATCCATTGTTGGAGTGCGTGGAAGGGTGGAATGGTGTTCCACTTCCACTTTGATAGTCATGTTCGGGTAAAGTTATATAATAAATAAATATTATGTTGAAGATAATTCACATGTGAAATATAATCAAGAGGAGGCATGTTGCATGGGATGCTACTGCGTCTAATTTGATGGATCAATTCAGTGATCAGAATCTTCTAGTATTTGAATTCATGTAAAGTGCAACGGGTGGTCACATTGTTTCTAGGTTATTTGTAACTTGTGTTGTTGTTTGTTATTTTGTTTTTGTTATCTTTCGGCTTCTTAAGCCTTTGTATTTGAAGACGGTAATCAAAGCGATCTTCGGGTTCATCAAGTCGTTTACTTTTATCATTTATTGTATAGTGTTAATGGGTCGGATTATATTACACTCTTTGTTTATTTTCTGTTGGGCCGTAGGCCACAAGTCGTTGTGTTAAAAACAATTAAGTCCAATTAGGTTTGTTTACAATACGGCGTGTCAATTGGATACAACCGTCCAAACGGTTATCATGGAACGACGTGAAGAATCGTTTCCTTCCATCAGACGTCATTTCATCAAGTTTAGATAGGGTTTGTGTCATCAGTTCTTGTAATACACATTACGAACGTACTGTTTCATTCTTCAATATTGTTTACAAGTTTTGGTTCATTTTTTTTGGTTACTATATCATTCGTTCAAGTTTGTTTCGATTCAGTACAAGACGTATTGGTGTGAATTATGTGGAGAATATTGTGAGGCATGTTATCACCCCTCATGTCCTCGTTCTTGGTCCTGGGAGGCCTACGACTTTGATACCATCATTGGTATTAGAGCCCAAGGTTAAAACTCGATCAAGATCGAGGATGAGGATTTCGAGAATTGTTTGAGGGAAGGAAGGAACAAATCGGTTGGTACCGATTTCAGCGACACCGGTCTGAACCGAGGAAAGCGCATCCAGGGCAGTTATAAAGGAAAGAAAATCGCATCGGGGAAGCCATCTTCCCGTTCTTGCAACACGCTGGTGGGAAGACCGCACAAGGCAGGATTTCGTTGTTCAATTTGCAAGTAGCACGCCCAAATCGCCTTAATTTGCCAATGTAAGTATATCATCTAAGCCCTTTACCGGAAGAAAGTGATTACATAGTTAAGGATACTTTTGGAGGAAATTGGGAAGCGATTTGGGTAGTTGATCCCACGTTAAAACTCATATGACTGGTAATAGGAATTTGTTCAAAATGTTTCAGCGATTTTGTGTGTTGACAAACAAGAAACGGAAGGTGTTCTCATTCATTCATTCATTCATGGTATAGGAGAGGTTAAGGTGTCGGTTGATGGAAAGATAAAACAATTCCTTGTGTCAAATACGTTCCTAGTATGAAGAGTAATGTTCAAAGTTTAGAACAATTATGGGTTCCAAGGAATTGAAGTTTTCACGTTTTGGGATTCGTATACTTTAAAGAAGATGTTCGATGATAGAGCCAAAGTTATAGATGTGTTTAAAGATAAATCGAAAGAAGATTTAGAACAAGAGTATTTGGATAAGTTCTATGAGAACTTAGTTATGAATAATTGTTCTCAAGAAGAGAAAGGGAAGTTACAAGAATACATTGAAGATTTCTATTAGAAAGATTTTGAGATAGAGAGACTAAAGAAAAAAAAGAGAAGTTTGGTGAGCGCACATCGGGTGTCAACAAGCATGAAGTCGTGTATTCGAAGAAGAAGAAGTAGAAGAAAATTGGGTTTATCATGTATTTAGAGGGTCTAGATGAGGAGCCACGTGATGTTATACATGAAACAGCTTGGTTATTTGCACAAGATGAAGAAGAGGTCATCGAGAATGGGATGATATACTTAAGGGTTGCTTAGATTTTGGAGAGTTAGTGGAGATGCATGTGTAAGAATATTTTTATATACTAAATATATTAAGTGGTCATTATTATCATTTATCTAATAATTGATCATTGACCTAATTACCTCTATATCATTAATTGGTAAATATTTGATGGACGTATTTACCATTAGTAGATAAACATAAGGTTTCCCCTTAGATGTATATAAATAGAGATTACTAGAGAGGGTTATTGGTCAGACAATTATAATAAAATCATCACTATCAATTCTTCTCCCCTCTCTCTCATAACCGTGTTCATCAAGAACACCTAAACCCATCAGAACTGTACACCCTAAGGGGACTCGACCAATCTGATGAACATGACGCCAACTTCATTCTCTGATGCGGTTACTGGCTTACCAGGTACTCACAATTATTATTTATTTTCTATTACATGTTTATTGAATTGATCAACATGGGATATCATAGCTGATGTTGATTATATCAATTCAATCAAGGAATTCAATGAATCGATTTAAAGATTAGAATCAATCAAAATTAATTTTACTTTTGATAGTCACTAAATCGTTTCTAAAAATATATATATGTATAAGAAATCGCTTGGACTTTTGGTTTTGATGACGGCAGTCATTTGATACCATTTTTGTTAATGGTTTATCTCATGAGTTCTCATCACCTATTGATAAGATCATACCTTTATGCTTTATTTTAGATGGTTATGAAATCTAAAACCACAATTAATTCAATGAATTCTTATATGGATTATACTTCATGAATTTTTAATTGATGTTAATCACTATCGTTGGTGTTTGAAGATTTCTTGGTAATCTAAATTAATTTTAAATTGAAATAAGTCGTGTGGATATATGTTTCCATTGAATGGTTATTTAAAATCTTTAGTTAATTATTATGTTGAAAATAACTTGCCTTATTTTAGGCCATTGATATGAATGTTTGTTATGATATTACATAATTTTGTTAGATTAGGATTTGATTATGTTTTTTAAAATTGTGTATCTTCATCTTCAAGTTTCAAATAAAATATAATTTATAATCGAATAATAAACTTGTATAGATACACATGAGATATTTAGAAACTATAATCAAATCCCTTAAAATTAGCTGAATCATCCTTATTGGATCAACTTTAGTTTACGGATTAAATTTACGGGTTTAAGTTTACGTTTTATTTTATGTTTTCGAATTAAAATTTGTGAGTTCAATTATTTCTGAGAATTAATAATCATTCTCGAGAACTCACATTATCGAGAACTAATAATCATTCTAGAGATTTCACTAACTCGAGATTTCATAAGAGAACTCGAAATCTCATAAAACTTGAGATCTCATAAGAAAACTCTAGAACTAAGTTTCTCGTAAACCCTCACCCGAAAACCACTTTTCTCGAGAACACCTTATTTACTCGAGAGCCCTATTGTCTCCAGAACTAGTGTTCACTCGAGAACTCAAATCCGTAAACACGTTATCGGTCCCTAAACAGGTGGTTCGCTATTAAATAACTTAATGGTTTTGCAAAAACTTAAATAAAATTATATATTTTTACAAAACTAAATAGCTTAACTTGAATGGCTTTTGATGTTTCAATTCTGCCCAAAAGTGATTTGATACTTTATTGTTTAAGTATAATAAGAAGCTATGTTTATTATGCTTTACAAACGTAAATGTCTTATTTCTGGTCAAAGTGATTTGTCATAATTACTTTGCATACATGCTTAGATGATTACACTTCAGCCAAAGGTGATTTGTCTTCATTTAAGTAGAATTTTTAACTTGGTCTACTATTTTGATGTTAGTGATAGACATATCACAGCTTCTTCAAATAATAATCCTCGCATTAATGATCCTTCATTACTCCTATGATCAGAATTTTATATGCCTTACTTTAATACCTCATAACATTACTCACTATAACTTTCCTCGATAAATTAATATCGCATCCACTCTAATACCAAACATAATATGTTTAGCCTTACTTAAAAGTTTCTATAGGATTAGCTTTTAAATCAAATGCTTGATTATCTCTTAAGACACGAGAATCCTACTGCTCTCTTCTGATAAAAGTATTACAGAAGAAAAGTAGAGCATGATGAATATGATAAGTCGAACATGATGTCTCTTATGATAAAAGTATTACAGAAGAAAAGTAGAGCATGATGAAATAGGATAAGAACTAATTTAACATAAATGTTATCACTAAGTTATTCCAGATTAAGTTTTTCCTAAGACTAATCTAATTTTATGGAATAATCAAAAGAACTCCTAAGTTGCATGTTTTCATTTCAAATTCTGAACTATAAGGTTAAATGGCATATGTGAATACATCATAATGTACAAAACCATGACCCATAAAATTAAGGGCTTACACATGGAAATACGTACGTTTTTCCAGTGCATTACATACTAATTTTCCATTAGAAATTTGATGCCTTAAAATCAACTAGTAACACTCAGAAGTACCAAAGGAAAATGAGTGAGTTGATCAGTAACATACGTACAGGAAAAGAAATGCCTAAGAATGGAAAATAAGATGTAATTCACCTTACTAGCACTGAAAACCCAAAAGAGAATACTTCTAAGGTCCATAGACAAAATACAAGTACATAATTCTAACTATAATGTTCTTCAAGGGAGAATCTCATCGCATAATTATGTCATTAGGCATAAGCATAGAGATTAACCATAATTCAAAAGAACAGTTGGATAAAATAGGTAGTCGCCTATTAATGATCTTTAAGTCTGATAATCTTACTATTCCAATTTACACATGATAAGTTGAATCTAGTTCTATTCATTTTCCTTATCAGAACTCAACAAATAACTAACATGAGAGTTAGTGACAAAATTAAATGTTAAGGCTATAAGAACCATAATAAGCAGTCTTCTAAACACGTTTTTGATACCTCACATATTCTAGAGATTAATAAGAATATAGTATCAATAATTAAGCTATGTTATGAAGGTTGTGAGGTTTACGTAGCCAACATAAAGTCACATTTACCTTAAACTCTCATATTATTTGTTCTCAATATCTGGATAGAAACATTAATAAGATGAAACTAGATGATACCATACACTTTCACAACTTTTGTTATCATGCAAATGAGAATTTAACAAAAGGAAAATGAGATCTATAAAGTTCATTTATTATAACCAAAATTCAGAAACATGACATGGTTAATAGGGATGACTGTCATTTAATCTCATTCTAAGTGATTTTAAATTATGATGTTAAAAGCCCTAAATATTTTTGGCCTAAGGAATAAGTATGGATCCACTAGAAGTTATTCAATACATTCGTGGAACTTATTCAAAATTGAATATTCAGACACAAATTATTTATCATTTAAAGACTATCTACTTGTATCTAAATTTGTCTCATATGGCTCATGGTCTTAAATAAATCTATTCATATATGTACTTTACATGATTTATATTAAATATGTCCCTAAGCTTCTTATGACATCTGGACATTAAAGAAATCAAATAAAGTCTAACATATGTATGATAGGTTCCCACGTCATGTACCTCATTGAAACTTCTCTTGTAGCATTTATAGAGATATCAAAGGGATCATTGGGAGCATTAAGTGTCTTAATTATAACTTGCAAAAGTTGCAAGAGGTGGGGAGTGAAATCTTCATATTACTTCAATTTACACCTTTTGTATCTCGATACTGTTCCATCAAAACGTGTCTCCTTAAAATCTAATTTACAAAAGGTTTCATTGTTTCTTAATTGTGGGCACACTTAACTAACATAGTCCTCAACAAGAGAAACTACAACGGCTAACGTCATTAACTTGTTTCTCTATTAGAAATTGTTAGTCGCTAAATATTGAATCTAAGCATGCTGAGTTCCTAAAGATTCCTAAAGATTTCTAAGGTCAGTGGGAGCAGTAAAAGTCTTTATCATGACTTGCAAGGAATACAAGAGGTGGGGGAAGAGAATCATTAAATTTTACTCTGAATTTAACTCCGATTACACCTCTTGTACAACATACTGCACCAACTCTTACAAACTTAGAATCATGAAAATGATAGCAACCTAACCAAGAGCTAATCCATAAAACTGAAACTTCTAATAAACTCAATAATCAACTCAGGAGGTCATCTAGGTTTTAAAACCTTCTAACTCTGATGATTACATAACCTCCCTAACTAAAGTTGAAATGGTTTTTGGAAAAGTTTATTGATCTTATCTCTTCTAATTAAGCCATTAGCGTCAATCAATCTTCTAAATGGAGTAAAACTGTTTTCTAGTAAAACTGATTTTATGTGTTCGCATAACGTTTGGGATTTGATTGAACTACCTAAGAGTGTTCATAACCAAACCAAATCCTAATATAAACGTTAAGACACGAAGAAGAACAATTGATTGCCAAAGGTTATACGCATGAAGAGATAAAGTATCAAAGAATCTTTCTTACATATCTTACAAAAGATTTCTTTGAGGATCATCACTGTTCTGTTCTGGTAGCTTATGAAAGTTTAGAGCTATATTAGATGAACACTAAAACAATTTTCCTTAACAACTGACTTACAAGTGGATTGATGTACCTACCTCAAGATGAGTGGGAGCAACTAAATCAAACTTGTCCTTATATAAATGATATTCTTTGACAAGTATATGTTATATAAGTCATAGCATTGTTAACACAATTTTTTATATAATAGATCTCAAAGATATCTCTTACGTGATTGATATCATAACATACCGAGATAGACCCACTTCCATAAGTTAAACCTTAAATGTGTCCTTACATATGTAACAAACAATATCGCTCTCCTTTAGAGGATAATAGGATCATTGAGATTATTTCCTTATGCTTCATTAATTAGAAGCCTTATGTAAGCATAAGTCTATACTCGTTTCAATATTACTCACTTTGCAACACACTAGATATGTCTAGATAAATGTGATGCATCTAACAGAGTACAACAATATCTTTAAAGGAAACGAGAGACTATAATTTAAAGAAGAAGTAAGAACTCAAACCGGTTGATTACTTTAACTTTGTTATAAACTAAATGTAATTTCAGGGTATATCTGTATGTCAGCAGATAAAAGCTATCATGGAGGAGTCATAATGGATTGATAATAACAAGCTAAGTTCTAATGACATAATATGTTGCTAATCACAAAGCAGTAGTCACTAAATGTTGTTGAAAATTTATCGGTGGACTCATAAGTTTATTAACTCCCTATAAATAATATATTGAAGATTTATTGTGATATAGTCAGCTACCATGTCTCCTTGAACAGTAACAGTTCGAGAGGTGCTGCATTAAATTTCGATACGTAATTAATTATTCGTTTATGAATGAACTGAGTAAACTAAATCTTTGTATCGAATACATTCATGATATGCTTACGGATCCAATAATGAAAGATCAATCACCCATAATTATTATGTAAGCGCTTATAATAATGACGGGTATTATTGATGATCATGTACAACTGCATATCGTACTATGAATGACTAATTATTAATTTTTCCTCATCCGTTTAGATTTGTTTGTCTCTAAATATATGTTCCTGCTAGCCTATATGACATATAGACAATTATTATACAAATCAACGTTAAGGGCTTATTTGTCAATTGATCCTAATTGCTTAGGTTTTAAATTGGGACTGTAGTATGATAATGGGGGTCCTGAGTTGAATACTGACTCAACGACTGTATTTCTCTGCTATGGTTTTGGTTTAAAGCTAAAATGAGTATTAAATCCTGATCAGCCTTATCTAGTACTTATAATAAATGATAACTCGGCCAAGTGGGAGAATGTAAGAATATTTTTATATATTAAATATATTAAGTGGCCATTATTATTATTTATCTAATAATTGATCATTGTCCTAATTACCCCTATATCATTAATTGGTAAATATTTGATGGACGTATTTACCCTTAGTAGATAAACATAGGGTTTTCTCTTGGGTGTATATAAATAGAGATTACTAGAGAGGGTTATTGGTCAGACAATTATAATAACATCATCACTATCAATTCGTCTCCCCTCTCTCTCATAACCATGTTCATCAAGAACACCTAAACCCATCAGAACTGTACACCCTAAAGGGGAACTCGACCAATCTGACGAACATGACGTCAACTTCGTTCTCTGATGCGGTTACTGGCTTACCAGGTACTCACAATTATTATTTATTTTCCATTACATGTTTATTGAATTGATCAACAACATGAAGAATTGATCGGTCAGGAATTGTTCTATGAAGCAAGTTTCGAAGAACTTCTAAAATGGTATGTGCCATGCTATCTTGGTATTTGCAAGGAGAACGAAATGCCTCCAACTTTACTTGGGTAAAGATGTGAACTTGATCACACTATACTAAGTTGTAAATGATCAAGGAAGATTAAAGAAAGTTGACGAAGGTGGTGCATGGGAACAAGTTGCGGTGCAATGCAGGTTCGATTGCGATGATGATGTTAAGGTTGCCTATGTAAGATATGTTGATCTTCTAGAATGGGTTCAAGTGATGATAAACAAATGCATGGAGAGTAAGAAACATGAAAGCAACAAGCAAGATGGTGGACCAAGCAACGCAAACGAAGGTGTAAGTGTAAAGATCGAGGAAAGCAATGAAGAACCGGATTTCATGATTGTCTTGGAGGTCACTGTTAAGAAGGAAGACTATCAAGCAATGAAGCGCAAACCGAAGATCGCTTAGCTTAGGAGGGAGAATGAAGACCGTAATCAAAGCGATCTACGGGTTCATCAAGTCGTTTATGTTTATCATTTAGTGTCTAGTGTTAACGGGTCGGATTATCTTAAACTCTTTCTTTATTTTCTTTTTGCCCGTAGGCCACAAGTCGTTAGGCCAAAAACAATGAAGTCCAATTAGGTTTGTTTAGAGATACCGCATGTCGATTAGATATAACCGCCCAAACAGTTATCATGGAACGACATGAAGAATCGTTGCCTTCCATCAGACGTGTTGGTTTCATTAAGTTTAAATAGGGTTTGTGTCATCAGTTCTTGTAATACACATTACGAACGTACTGTTTCATTCGATATTGAAGTTTTCAAGTTCTTGTTCATTATTTTCGGTTACTATATCATTCATTCAACTTTGTTTCAATTTCGCATAAGGTGTATTGGTGTGAAGTATGTGGAGAATATCGTGAGGCATGTTATCACCCCTCATCGCCTCATTCTTGGTCCTGGGAGGCCTGCGACTTTGATACCAACAACATTTAATCTTTTATGCATGCCATTATCGAGTAATTAGTGAAGTTATAAAACTATCAAAAGCTTCTGATTCTTTTTTTGTGTTCTTTGCTTTATATCATTAGTATCCAAAGTTGGTGGCATTAGAGCTAGTGTGATTGTGAATGAGGCAATTTCATCGTGATTGATAACACCAATAATTCCTAACCACCGGTTCTTATTTCCATAGGTGATTTAAAACCAAACAAACAACGAACAGGAACTTGCATGATGTAAATTAAATCGTATATAAATGTGAAATAATCATCTATCAAAAAACTTAAATCAGAGAACAACGTATAACACGATTCCTTAGCTTCGAAAAAAACGAAACACTCTTGTAGAATACCATCTTAGTTGAAATCAAAAAACCAAAACATTGATATATCCAGTAAACCTGTTTTGACAATTTGGTCAGATTCTGAACCATATTGATATCTCTGACTATATAAGAGCCTTTGCTTATGTAATCCTTTGTGTTGTTTTTTAAACAGCATAGCATATCATCATGTATATATGTCTATATAAGAGCCTTTGCTTATGTAATCCTTGTCAAAGCATAAAAAAGTTCATGCAACGCAGGTCGTCTCGCTTGCTCAAATATTCCATATCCCTCGTGTTATAAAAGGGTGTTTTATCTCTAACGGGACAATTAAAAAAAAAACCTAGGAGAAGAATGGTACTTAACTACTTATGATTAGATTGAACAGGTCAAACATGTTTGAAAGTCAACCTAAGTTGTAACTTAATGCAAAACTATTACTGTACATTAAAGTATAAGGTGAACCCAAGCGGTTTTAACCTATTATGTGTATGGACGTGTGTTGTTTTCTGTAACTCTGAAGACAAATTTAGAGGTTTCCAATAACAGTATGTAATTTGTTTTTTTTTGCTTTTACACTTTTCTATCTTTTATATATTTGTATTTCTTTTTGTGTCATAATATATATACATCTTGAAAGTCGATTTTTCACCTCTTTATTTTTTTATTTTTATTTTTTTGTAATTTATAATTGTGGATGTGACATAATAATGCAAGTATGACATGCGCTAAAAGAGTTTTTTCTCAACTTATTTTGTTGTGATTCAGTTTTTAACTACAAGCATAGGGATGAGAAACTAAAGAGTACACCATCGCTGTTTTCAAATGATTTTAATAAACATGAAGAGTGGGAACAAACAATATTAGATAAACTGTTTTTGTACAGAATCTTAATAATATATTATTAATATCAATGAAAAACAACACTTATTTTAATTCCATGCTGCATGAACAAAAGAAAATGCATCCACATATCGATCATACAAACAACCAGTTGGTTAAAATGATAGTGATTAACATGATCATGAAAAAAGGTGTTTATGATACTTGAGTTTCGAATTAATAACCATAAACTGTTTGTACAAAATTTAAAAATATAAATATAAATGAAAACATATCACTTTAAGTTATTTCTGAAGCCCCTAGGATCCACTAAATCCGAATCAAAATAGGGATGAACAACTAAGTATATTATCTTGTTCTGTTAATTAATGTAGTATATATAGTGGTTATTTGTAGCCATACAATAAAGGTTAAGTAGCCGATGTATCTTAATCGAGATAACGTATACAAAGAGACAAACTTATTTAATTATTTCATAAAGTTTTCAATTTGCCAATCGATAGGTTAAATAACCGTTCGAACTTTTAATTTAATCGACACGACGTATACAAAGAGACACCTATTGATTTGATTTTTTTATTGATTTTTAAGTTGCTATAATATAATATAATATAATTTTCTAACCTATACTACTTTTAAATGAATGGATTAAGTTGCTATATATGGATAATATAATTATAACATAATAATATAATTTTGTGATTGACGCGACTTTTCAATGAACGAAAGGAAAGAGTATAACCCAAGTTGGTTTTGTAGCATTATATAATTATATATAGGTATACCATGCAAACCCTACATCTATATATACCCCTTAACCTAATCTTTCAGCCTTCACAATTAATTAACTTGGCCATTTTCTCACCATAAAACCTTCACTTTCTATCGATCTCTTGTTCCAAACAATGGCCAACAAGAGTGTTGAAATCAGTGGACACCAAAACTGTGATCCCTTAAACTGGGGGACGGTGGCGGAATCGTTGAAGGGGAGCCACCTGGATGAGGTGAAGCGGATGGTGGCGGAGTTCAGGAAGCCTGTGGTGAAGCTTGGTGGAGAAACATTGACAGTGGCTCAGGTGGCTGCCATTGGCGCTAGTGAAAACGCCGCGGTGAAGGTGGTGATGTCGGAGAGTGCGAGGGCGGGAGTGAAGGCGAGTTCTGATTGGGTGATTGAGAGTACAGTTAACGGGACTGATACTTATGGTATCACCACCGGGTTCGGGTCTAACTCGAAACGGAGAACCGCAGAAGGTGGTGCTCTTCAGAAAGAACTCATTAGGTAATTACTAATTAGTGATTGCAAAGAATCTAAACACAAGTTTGTTAACCTGGTAAGTTTTCATGTTTTGACAGATTCTTGAACGCCGGAATATTCGGCAATGAATCAGAATCGAACCATACACTACCGCATTCAGTAACAAGGGCTGCCATGCTTGTCCGAATCAACACCCTCCTGCAAGGTTACTCCGGCATCCGATTTGAGATCTTGGAAGCCATGACCAAGTTTCTGAACAACAATATCACCCCAATCCTTCCACTCCGTGGTAGCCTCACCGCCTCAGGTGACATCGTTCACTTGTCCTACATCGTAGGTCTCCTCACCGGCCGCCCCAACTCCAAATCCATTAGCCCCACCGGTGAAATCCTTAATGCTGAAAAAGCCTTCGCCCAAGCCGGCATCAAAGGTGGTTTCTTCGAGTTACAACCGAAAGAAGGGCTAGCACTAGTCAATGGAACAACCGTAGGCTCCGGGATGGCGTCCATGGTGTTGTTTGAAGTTAATGTTCTTGCATTGTTGTCGGTAGTGTTTGCCGCGATTTTCGCGGAAGTTATGCAAGGAAAGCCAGAGTTTACGGACCACTTGATACACAAACTTAAGCACCACCCAGGCCAAATAGAGGCTGCAGCCATCATGGAATACATTTTAGACGAAAGTGAATGCGTTGGAGTTGCACGAAAGGTCCACCAAATAGACCCGTTACAAAAACTTAAACAAGACCGCTACGCGCTTCGCTCGTCCCCCCAATGGCTTGGTCCGCAAATCGAAGTAATTCGCTCCGCCACCAACATGATCGAAAGGGAGATCAACTCCGTTAACGACAACCCGTTAATCGACGTAGCAAGAAACAAAGCGTTACATTGTGGCAACTTTCAAGGAACCCCAATTGGTGTTTCCATGGATAACACACGCTTGGCTATTGCGGCTATAGGAAAGCTCATGTTCGCGCAGTTTTCTGAGCTTGTAAACGATTTTTACAACAACGGGTTGCCTTCGAATCTCTCGGGTGGAAGGAACCCGAGTTTGGATTACGGGTTCAAAGGTGGAGATGTCGCCATGGCTTCTTACTGTTCGGAGCTCCAGTTTCTTGCGAATCCGGTTACAACCCATGTCCAAAGCGCGGAGCAACATAACCAAGCTATTAACTCTCTAGGTTTGATTTCGGCAAGGAAAACCGCAGAAGCGGTTGAGATCTTAAAGCTCATGTCATCCACTTACTTAGTAGCTTTATGCCAAGCCATTGACTTGAGGCATTTGGAAGAGAACTTGAAGTTGACCGTCAAGAACACCATAGGCCAAGTAGCCAAGAAGATCCTAACCATAGAGGTCCACCCATCGAGTTTCCGTGAAGAAGACTTGCTTCATGTAGTCGACCGTGAATATGTATTCACCTACATTGACGACCCATGCCTCGCCACATACCCGTTGATGCAAAAGCTTAGACAAGTCTTGCTTGACCACGCGTTAAACAATGGCGTTAATGAGAAGGATGCGGGAACCTTGATCTTACGAAAGATTGGTGAGTTTGAGAACCAACTAAAAGCGGTTTTACCGAAAGAAGTGGAGGAAGTTCGAACCGCATTTGAGAATGGTTTGTTGTTGATTCCTAACCGAATAAAGTCATGTCGGTCGTACCCATTGTATAGGTTCGTGAGGGAGGAGCTTGGTGCGGTTTACTTGACCGGCGATAAGGTGACTTCACCCGGGGAGGAATTCGATAAGGTGTTCACAGCCATGTGCAAGGGGAAGATTATCGATCCGTTGTTGGAGTGTGTGGAAGGGTGGAATGGTGTTCCGCTTCCAATAAGTTAGTCATGTTTAATGCTCTTTTCCCGAGTTCACTTAAGAAAGGAAAAGAAAGTAAATAGAAATTTGTTGGTGTTCCTGAGTTTTTTATTTAAGTAAGGAAAAAAAAGGAAAATCAAACATGTTGTATTCTCGAGTTTCAAATAAAGTGCCCGGTTGGTCATTTTGTTGCTTATTTTGTTTCCGTTATCTTTTGGCTATTTAAGCCTTTTTGTTTTCTCTTTTATGCATGCAATCATTAAGGGCTTGTTTGGCTAAGCTTATTTAACTAAAAAAGTACTTTTAGTGAAAAAGACTTATTGACTTATGACTTTTTAAAAATGAGTTTTTAAAAAAGTGTTTGGATTAGCTTATTGGGTAGGAAAAGTCAATAAGTTAATAAGTTGTTTTTTAAAAAGTTTTTGGCTTAGCTTTTCTATGTAAAATACTAAAAAGCTTCAAAAAGCCACAAAATTCTAGCTTTTCAAAACTGACTTTTTCCTTCTATTGAAAAATTGTTTTGAAAAGTCATTTTCAATTACCCAAACAATATTTTGGCTTATTTGCTTTTTGAAAAAGCCAACGGGAGTGGTAGTGGTGACGAGAATTGGTGGTGGCCGGCAGCTGGATTCTAGATTTGCGATGGATCCGACATTGCAGACCTGACGAGATGTCGTAGTTAGGATCTGACATGGCAGTTGGGTTGCAGATTGTGACTTATTGTGTAAAGTGGTGGCGGCAGGATGTGGCGGTTAGGGTTTTAGGGTTAGAGAATTGGGGAAGATGATGTATATATGCAATTTTTTAGGTTTTATTTATTAAACATTTAAATAAAAGTATGAGTTGACCAAAATACCCTTAAGTAATAAACTTAACTTAAAACCCGTTTAGAGCCAAAGGACGTAGGGTGTAATGAGTTTTCCAAATAAATGACTGTGACTGTAATTATTGAAGTTAAATGTTAAACATAAATGATGAAAAGTGTAATTTGCCCTTAAGGTTATTTTTTATAAGTTTTAATTAACAGTTGGACAAACTTTGATTGTGCTTTAAACTTGGGCATCTAGACCATTTAATCATGTTAAATAAATCTATGTTTATATGTTATTAGTGACAATTTATTAGTGTAAGATATGTCCAAACAGTGTCATTAGGTAGTTATGACGGTTATATTATAACCGCTACATGAGTGACACACTTACCTCTTATGATAGATTAACGACGGGGTGATTAAAATATAAAGAATGGGAGTGATTAAAAATATTTTCAATTCATTGCTTGTGGTCTAGTGATAGGCGACTTGAATTCTCCAGTGGAGGAGACCCAAGTTTGATCCTCACTTGTATCACTTTTGGTGCATTAAGGCAATAAAGGATTTGAGTCAGACCTTGTGCGAGGTTGTTAGTTCAAATCTCAAGCCCACCCGGGTTTTTGTCCTACCGCGTTTTACGTCAGAGAGTTCTGTTCTTGTGATAACATAACGACTATAAAGTGACAGCCGGCGGTATGATAAGGCTCTCTAATTTGAAAAGTGCGTGGCGTAACACAAGAAAAGTTGTCGTTCCAAAAACAAGAAAAGTTGTCGTTCAAAAAAAAATTATTTTAAAGAGACGTAAACTATCACTAGCTTAAAAATAGTAAGTTCATAGGACCACATGGACCCTTTAACCAACAAATCAATTTCCTTACATATACAAAGAACGATGTCGACGTGTGGATATGATATTTGTACACCTTTGAATTTCTTTCCATTTTTGTTTGTAAAGATAAACCACTTCGTCAATGGAATGGTTCTCCACCACAAACTTCTTTAAGCCTATACTCAATTTCAAACCTACTACATTTACTGAAATAAAGAAAAGACAACATAGATGGATATACGTAGGGTTGCAAACGGACCGAACGAACAGAAAGAAATTCTTGTTGATGTTCGTTTGTTAAGAAAATAATATGTTCAGGAACGATTCATGAACACTTACCAAACGAGATTTTATGTTCGTGTCCGTTTATTAAGGAAACGAATATATTCACGAGTGGTTCACAAACACAAATAAAACCGGCATAGGCTAGATATGGATGGCGAAGGAAGGAGCGCTGGAACTTAAAGTCCAAATAGTGGAATAAAGGTCAACGTATTCATCAATGTGAATAATGAGCAAGGAAAGGGGGAACGGTGCAAAACAAGAAGGAAATAGAGTTTCATATTTTAATCGTTAGGATAATAAATTAAAGAATATAAAATATTTATATATAATAAATAAATGTACAAAAACCTTTCATGAACAACATAAACAAATGAACGTAAATGAGCGACCGTTCATAAACACATTATCGAACATTCACCAACACAATTAAACGAACGAGACATTTGTTCGTGTTCGTTCATTTAACTTATTGAACAAAATTTCTTGTTCATGTTCGTTCATTTGTTAAACGAACGAACGTAAACGAACTTCCTGCCAAACAGTTCACAAATTGTTCGTTGAACGTTTGGTTCGTTTATAGCCCTACATAGACCACTCCACCACCACTACTAATCCATTGCCACCCTCCTCCACCAACACACCTCTATAATCAAAGGGTAGTTGTACTATTCTCTAGCATTATTTGTATGTATATTGTAGGGTTGGCCCAATGGGATGTGTAGGGTGTGCGACCGCACAAGCCCCAATGTTTTGAGGGGATCAAAACAGGTTGTTTTACATATATATAGTTTTAGTTATTATATCCAAGATTTATACAAAAAAATGGTAGTGGTGGAAGAGTTATTAAAACCATGTCTATATTATAGAGGAGGTCGTAAGTTCAAGTTGTCATAACTCCATTTTTTTCTTCCCTTTATCGGGCCCAATATTAATTTTCTTATATAAATCTATATTAATTCGGCCTTTTAATTTTTAGGAACCATTTTTTTAGACTTTGAGTTGAACCCGAGTTATTTAATTTTTAGTATACATATATAAGTTATTTTAAGGGGTCATTATTACTAGTCGCAAGGGGCATCCGAAATCTCGAGGGATATCACTCGTATATCGTAACACGCGTCTTACGAAATAGTTAGGAAATAATAAATGAAGAGCATGTCGTAGTTACATGTATAATTGTATATAATCATCCCTACTCACCTACAAAGATAAGTATAAATACCCACTCTCGTTACTAAAACAATGTTAGTTTGTCTTACTCAATTCTTGCTCACTAACACAATAAAATATTTATTCTCACATTGTAGCTTGGTCGTGGGGAAATCACTTCACTGTAATGACTTCAAGAGAAACCTATCCTTAGATGAAAGCCATGTTTGACTATTGTGTCCAGTCGAATGGTTTTATGAAATAATAGTTTTACGAAACGAATGGTTTCACAAAATCAACGTTTTGTGAAAAAATGGTCTTACGAAACAAATGACTATACGAAATGGATGGTTATGGACTTTTAGCCATCTCATGGTCAGGAATGATTTCAGATAAGTTCACTTTATACAGAAATTGCAAATCCTAACATGTGTAATGAATGTCAATGAAACTACAATAGTAAACAACCGATTTTATAAGTTAGTTCAATGTTCGCTATAAGCCTGTTCACGGGGATGGATTAAAAGAGGGGTATGGCTTTATGGTTTGTCTAATGATTGGTTGTACAACTATGAGACTGAATATCCGGCATTGACGAGATATAGTATTGTGTAGAAATTAGCCACTTAAATGATTAACTTAGACACACATGTATTAAAGTGAGGTATCAAGAACTGAATTGTAATCTCATTACCTTGATAATGAATACATGACTATTTATATAGGAGAGGACTAACAGCTATGCATACAACTAACTAACTACTAACTCTAACAACCATAACTAACTATTATACATATAAACTATATACTCCAATATGCCCCCTCAAGCTAAACGTAGCGCAACAACGTGAAGCTTGGACCTAAGAGTGTCAAAACGATCCGCTGACAACCCTTTGGCCAAAAGATCAGCAATCTGAAGTGTAGTGGGTACATAACGAACATATAACGTCCGACATAACACCATATCACCAATAAAATGCAGATCAATCTCTATGTGTTTCGTACGCTAATGAAACAAAGGATTGACGACAAGATAAGTGGCTCCAATGTTGTTACATTGTAACACCCAAAAAACGAGTTTGGTAATCAAACCACGTTAGTATTAAAAAAAGGGTAAAGTACCGTTAGTTGTAAAAGGGAAGCCATTAACCAAATAACTAGAACAAATTAACCTAGTTAATTTGCGTATATAAGTAACAAGACAATGAGTTGTAGTCTCATTTATAATCAAAACTAAACATGAGGGACCAAAGCTGCCTAAAAAGGGAACTTGTTTTATTAAAACATAAAAACCAACACAAAACACACACTTAGTATGTGGGTTGGTCGACCATCAGGAGAAAGAACAAGGGCAAAACCCTTGCTCAAGCTTAATCCATCAAATTGAAGGTCAATTAGAGACCCAAATCAGTGCATAAACGTACTTTAACGGTCACCTAGACAAGGGGATCATAAGGTATGTCTTAAAACCTAGATTGGTGAAAGTTGTAATTTGAGACAAGTAGATTACTTGCAATTAGAGTATTGGGTGATGATCCAAAGATGAAATTAAGTGTATTTGTATACTTGATTTCGTTAGATATAAAGAAATTATGCAATATTTGATGTAAGATTACTTTTAGTGATTAACAAGTAGATTAAGAAGTGGGTTTTGATTATATGATGAAGTTGATGATATACTTGTGTTTAGAATCATCATACATGATAGTAATAAAAAGATACATGAAAAATTTATGAGTTTGAATACATGTTCATACTTGCCATGGAATGGGTTTTTGTATCGTATGATGAAAATTATGATATATTCATGTTAAATAATGTTTGAAATCATTATATGTTCATGAGTGTTTAAAATAATTGGCTAAGTTCGATGATCGGATAAATTTCACATATATGGTGCTATGGGTTGTTTTATAGTGATGAAACAATCCTAAGTTCTTGCATAATGATGGTAGATTAGTATACTATGATTTAAAACTATGTTATTTGATGTTAACAATAGCATGAACTTAGTTGCAAAAATTAGTTAAAATGGTAGCTAAAAATAACGTCTACCGGTTAATGGATGAAATGCCTAAGTGAGTTCGCTAGAACTATTTGTGCATTTTCATATGTTAATAGGCAGTTGACTTTTAAAAGTCAAACTGACCTATGATAAGTCAAATGGTAATTTTGATATAAAATGCGTAAGGTGGGATAATCATGTTAAACAATGACTAATCTAACCATCTGACGAATGATAAAAGGGAGTTTGACGCTTGACAAGCTAGGCGGAAGCTTGAGAAGAAGCGGGTCAAATAGATCAAGTACGTAGAAAAAGTATAATCGGATTTCAAGGTAAGTAAAGCTTACACCTTTTCTAGTAAAACACCTATTTGTTGTACTTGTTATAAACAAGGTAAATCAGAAACTTAAATGTGATGTTCCGACGCGAAATGATACGGGCCGGAATAAATGAAAATGGTAAAAAAGGGTAAAATCGTAATTCGATCAGGTGATCGAATAAACAAAGAGTTTTGAAAAAGTTACCTTATGGTGTAAACCATAATGGGTAATAAGAGTGAAATGGTAATTTTCGTCACGAGTTGACGGAATAATAAGAATTTTGAAAAGACACCCTATGGTGTAAGTCATAACGGGTCAACCGAATTAAGAAAACGACATTTAAGAATATGATCATATGGTGTAAATCAAAATGGGAAAATGGGTGAAAATGCAAATAAATACCATCTCATAATGATAAATGGTCATTTAGGCCAAACGGGTTAAATGGTGAAGTCGTCACCATTTGACAATAATTACTAATGGTCGCTTGTCGAGTTTTTGTGCTCACATGGAAATAGCGTATGGATTGCGTTGCTATTAATTAGAAATTATTAATGCAAGGTATTTAAACGGGTCAATGTTATGACCCGAGCCAGGTATGTGTAATAGGTCAAACTCTCACTAAGGACTTAAGGTCCTAAGAGAGTTAATCGTGTTATGAGTAAACATATGATTACCTAAAGTAAGGTAAATCTAATAATTTTAATACTATACATTATTTTCTTAGGAACATAATGATTTTTAAATAGATTGTGGTTAAAAGTATGTACTTGGTCAAATATGCTTTTAAAAGTCCTTCGTTAAAAAAATGACTTGTAACACCTCGTATTTCCAAGATTTATTATTTTTATAAAAATTCACGCTCGTTTTCTATTTCCTGAGTCGCAACTACAATCGGATCGAAAAAACGGTGTAAAAACGGAAACAACGCATTTTTACGTGTTTTTAACGAAATGACAACCGAACGCGACTTTTTTTTGATGTCGTACATTTAATTCCCGTGTTTAAAACTTAAGTAAAATTATACGCTATTTCATAACGTTCGGGCGCAGAAATGGGCTTCAGAATCGCGTTCGGGCCACTCTTAGGCTTTTAAACCCAACCTATCAAACCCTTACCACTTAAGCCTACCTATATATACCTCCCTTAACCCTCATCTTCATCATTTAGCCAAACCCTAATGCACACTCTCAACACCAGCCGCCACCCCCCTTCCCTGCGTTTTCCGGCGGCCGGAGCCGGGTTTCCGGCGCTGACCTTTCTTCTCCGGCGGACACTCCTTCTCTGGCTACGCACCACCTACCTCCCTCCTTCTCCTTCCTCCCGTAGACCCCACACACCCGAAACCCCCAACAACACCCCCTCTCCCTCTCCTGCCCAACGAAGACGACGGCGCCGCCGCTGCGGCCAGCCGCCGTGCTGTGTCTCTCGCCTCTCCATTTTCGCTCACCTCTCCCTCCCGCTCATCTCTCCTCTATCCCCGGTGTACTAGACCGTCGGCCACCTCCGTGTTGGCGGCGCGTCAATGGCAAGCCGAGGCAGCGGCGACATAACAGCAGCGCACGACCTCAGTCGCGTTTTGACGGCAGCGACAACAGTCGCCGGAGCTCCGGCAGCAGTGGTCAGCGTCGCTTTGGGTCGGATGTTCAACGATTCCGATTCCGGTTCAGGCTGAGTTTGTCCGATTCTGTTTTGGCTTGGGTTCTTGTCGGGTCAGCTGTGGTTTCTTCGGCTCGGGTTATGAACGGTTCAACACGGCTCCGCACAGTTGGTTCGGGTCTCGATCAAAGCAGGTTAGCGAGCAGATTCGGGTCAGCTTGGTCCATACACGTTTCGGTTCGAGTCAAACCTGGTCAAACAGTCAACGCCAGTCAAACCAGCCAGATTCGATGTTCGGTTCGGTGTTCGGGGCCAAGTTCAGTCAATGCTTTAGTCAACTCAATCAACACACGACACGGTATACTATTAACGCCGCAAATTTTATTATGTTACTTATACGTTTTATGATTAATATAAGCCTAGCTCAAACCGATATACATATGGCTCATTTATGTTATAGAATTCGATAAGGATTACATGTTCGTTGTGGTAATTGGTGGAATTGTGGAGTTTTGAAAACATTTAATCGACAACTAGATTGTCGGGATCGTCCAAAAACAAGGGGAAACTCTGCCCGTTTTCTGACAAAAATATACATATATTTATTATACTCCCCGACAAAGATATATTTAGTTGATACGTTTTTCGACAAAATATATTATCTAACGACAAAAGAGATATACTACGGTTTTCGTAAAAGATATATACAATTAACTATTATTCTTTTCGTAAATATATATATACACATATATATTATTCTTTTCTTTCCTTCAAAACATATATAGATCTAGTAATCTTTTCGTCAAAAAAAATATATATTTTGCTTATTAGTTAAACATCAAAGATCGCGTATCACATCCAATGGATTTTTATATAATAATAAATATATCGATAGCTACGCTTATTTATTATTTTTGACAAACACTTCCATAACACTTTCGACGAAATTAAATTTAGAATCGTTACATGAGCCATGTTTTATATGCATGCGTACATTCAATTCCAATTCAAATCCTCGGTCTTAATTCCGAATACTCATACCTTATCGTTTGCTCGTTAAGGTGACCTCGGTGTCCCCTTTCTCCCACTCATCAACTCGTCGTAGATTACCAAGGAAGACTTAGCAATTTTGTGAGTACACTCGACCCACATTTGTTTATATCACTTTTTGGGTGTAACATGTTTCCATATACAAAAATCACAAACACTTAAACTTTATGAAACGCACAAACAATCCTATACACATGACTACTTGAATCGTATACTTGTTGCTTGTCTGGGGATAAACGTTGTGCTATGCTTTAGTCATTAACTATTTTTAGCCTTTGTTTGACATGCTTAGCGCTATAGGAATTCACACATCCACCTCCATCGTGTTATTCGTGAGGTCATGTTAAAACATCGTGATTGCGTTACGGGTTTGATTATTAGTATTGCATGCCTTGATATGCTCTTGTATAGATTTGGTTGCCATGAGGATTGTTAAAACTTTATTCGTATACGTATGCTATGCTTAAACTTGTGTACTCGCCTTTGCTTTTGCATTGACTTTATTTTAAAACATGTTACAGGTTGAAGGAGATGACGCCATGAAAACAATATAGCAAGGACTAGATACACACAAATTAGACGTTAGGTTTAATGTCGACGTATAAATTTTGTTATGACTTTGCAAATGTTAGGTTGTTCCTTGTTTTGTTACATTGATGTATTTGACAATTCTTATGAAATGAAATGTGGTTTAATTAATTATTGTCACTTAATAATGTTGTGAGCAATGAGCAATCTCGTTTTCGTCTCATCCCGATGTTTCTGCCATCGGTTGGGCACGCGAGGGACACATCAGGCCCTCCACGATGCGCGAGGGCACTCGAACCAATAAAAAGTGTTTGTAGTTGTTTTCGATAGTTCCGGTCGATTAACTTAAACACTAATTGTTTTTGGTGTTTATAATAGGTTTTCTCAAAGGCGAGAACCAGACGGACGACCAAGCACATGAAGAACAAGAACCGAACACAATTAATCCGCTAACTCTTTGGAGTATACCCATGGAAAAATTGAAGCATGATAATGTGCGGAAAAGTTTTAGATATTAAATCTTAGTTATTTATAAATTGTAAACTAAGTGTTGTAACCCGTTATGTTGATTTGTCTGGGTTGTTAGTCAACTCAGATGTATAAGTTCTATGTTTTTAAAAAAATCTGGGACCAAAATCACCAAGTTATTTAAATATTTATTAGAACGGGTTAGAGTGTTACAAGTTGGTAATCAGAGCTCAAGGTTAAAGATGATATGTGTTCGGTTGGAGGCTTGGTCGCATGATCCGGTAAGTTATTATAAATATTAATGGTCTAGCATGGTTAAAGTGTTGTAAATAACACATAGGGCTATCGTGTGAACGCACGTTACCCCAAGTAAATTGATAAAAGACTGGTATAGCTAGCGAATTACTTGTGTTAACAAGTATTGTAGAAAGCCTTGTACTACAGTACGGGGGCTTATGAATTTCAACGTTACTAAATATTTTTTGAATGTTCTAAATGAAGGATGCTCGCATATGAAGATGGAGAGAGTATAATGATTTATTTTTATGATGATGGAACGGTCCGAAGTATGGCAAGTGGTGAATGCTCATCAAGGATCTAAACCAAATGAGAATATAGAATAAAGGTCGAACGACAAAGAAAGCTCATCTGGACGAGCATCTCCCAGGTGCACACTACATATTATTATATGAACGGTATTAGGCAACATTCAAATAATGAATGACAATTGCATATGTGAATATAGAACTTGGAAAACTTGGATAGGATACATATCCAGGATGATGTTTCCAAGAGAAATTGGGTGGGAAATAAGCGTTATTCATAATCGTGAATAACAAAACAATAAAAGAATTCAGATTTAGAAATTTGAATGGGGTGACCATCCAAGTAGACATTATCAATAAGGTCCTATCAAGGAAAAGTAACGATCACGTTAATGAGGTGATCGCACAAAACTTTTATAAAAAGGAAAAAAGTTCTATATGTTTTTGAGAAAAAATGGGGTAAAAACTAATAATTGTTAAATAACAATTAAACAAGGTTTTACCAAATAAAATCAGGAATATGGACATGAACCGAGGATTTACTTACATGAGGAGTAATGTGGTAGTTATAATATGGTCACGCGTACCATGTGTTGATCGCTTACTCTGGCCAAGTAAGTAGTAAACACATGATACCATGAACTTCTTATAATAAGCACATATACATCCGATGTGGTAAAGATGAGGTGAATGGAAGAGTTAAAAGATCCTTGGGGCAAAAATAATCGTACAGGCGTACTCGTATAAATGGTTTTCGTGGGAACCATAAAAACGATATATGACGCAAATAGAAATAAAGGACCCAAGGAAATTTGTGGAATAAGTCATTATGGACAAAAGATCCATGGTTGACAAAAGGGCATGTAAAACCAAAGTATAAATGACCCGTGGGGTCATAGAAACGGAGGTATTGCCCACATGGAAAACGATCAAAGTCATTGACTATGGTCGTAGAAAGAAAAAGATGATGATGATAATCATCATTTACGGTCTATAAGGCCATCAAGGATGGTCAAATAAAGAATAAGGATTGATTGTTCGTAGGTGATGGATTTCACGCGAACAAGTCAAACGGGTTAAATAAGGAATGAGATTTTATTGTTCAAAGGTGATGGATTTCACATGAACAAGTCAAAAGGGTCAAAAGGAAATGAGCCCGGTAATGGGACATGATTAAAAATGTAAAACGCAAACCGGGTAACGGGAGCATTAAACAAAAGGATAATGAGTCCGGTAATGGGACATGATTAAAAATATAAAACGCAAACCGGGTAACGGAAGTGTCAAACAAAAGGACAATGAGCCCGATAATGGGACGTAATTAAATACATATATAAACGCAAACCGGGTATCGGGAGCGCTAAAAACAAAAGAATAAAGAACCCGGGTAATGGGCCGTAAAGAAATATAGGCGTAAACCGGATAACAGTGAACATGAGACAAATCTACGCATAAATGACATATGAAGTCATAAAAGCGGAAGAGTTTTCCGAACGGAAATGACTAATAGATCTGGCAAAATGTGGTAGTTGCTACTAATGAAGGTAGCTGTGACTCTGTGATGACGAGTGGTCAATGTCAATTGACCCTTACGCCAGTTTTAGGCGTAAGGGATAACACAATTGGAATGAAACGGGTAATAGATCCGATAAATGAATGTTACACATAAAGGACTCACAGAGTCATAGAAAATGAAAATATGGCCAACACGGTGTAAAGACCGTAATTGAAATAGAAATAAAACAATCTTCATGAGACAAGGTAAACGTTTTTCCTTTTAAACGTAAAGGAGGTGCATTGACACCAATTACATTAAAGAAATAATACGGTAAAAGAATTATCTACGGGATCACCACGACCTTCGAGTCATGAATGATGTAAAGGTCTACGAGACCAAAATGACCATCGGGCCACAAATCGAGAGGAATGAGCAAAAAATGGTGAAAGTATAAAGAAATGGTTTACGAGGCTAAGTAAAAGGGCCTACGTGTCACTTAAATAAAGCGAGGAAACCATTTACGATTCCCCGCGTAAAATAAAAAAATTGGTAGTAAAAGAAGAAACACTAGGTTGTCGATTTCTTAATGCGAGTAATCGACACAAGTTAAAGGGTAAACGTTGAACTAAAACTCGGTTTTAGTTGGGATACAACGTTTAAACAAACATTAATAGTATGAGAAGGATTGGGAAACGGTTAGTGTTAGAAGAAACAAGTTGACACCAATAAGTGCAAGACGATAAATCTAAAAAGAAAAATCTTTGAAAATGAAAAGTCAATATAAATTTGAACATGACGTGATACAATCACGAATAAGAAAGTAACATACTATATGATTACTTTTCAAATACAAGCAAAGAGACAGAAGTCATAAAATTCTTGTAGTTTCCGAAATGGTAGTGTTGATATACTAAACAATGGGATACAAAGTAACCGGTGACTGATAAGTCTAACTGACAAGACCGGTCAAGGTCAAGTTGAATTTAAGACTTGTTTAATGCGCTTATCATTATAGGATTGGCGTGGAATAAGCATTTTAACATATTCATATGACCAAGTGGCCAAATGGCGATTCGATCAAATAAGCGATAAGGATAAGGTATATCAGATGAAAGTAACGGCCCATGAAGCCTTACACATGAAAGACGCAAGCAATTGGGGTCCTGAAAGTACTGCCTACCATCCTGGTAAGATTACTACATTATTAAATTGTGTGCAATACTCATGTGAGTATCGAAACTAAGTTCATCAGGTTTAACCTAATGAACTAAGTAAGAAAGGTTTCGGGGACAAAACCTCTTTAAGGAGGGTAGACTTGTAACACCCCAAAAACGGGTTTGGGAATCAAACCATGTTAGTATTAAAAAAAATGGGTAAAATACCGTTAGTGGTAAAAGGGAACCCGTAAACAAAATAACTAGGAACAAATTAACCTAGTTAATTTGCGTATATAAGTAACAAGACAATGAGTTGTAGTCTCATTTATAATCAAAACTAAACATGAGGGACCAAAGCTGCCTAAAAAGGGAACTTGTTTTATTAAAACATAAAAACCAACACAAAACACACACTTAGTGTGTGGGTTGGTCGACCATCGGGAGAAAGAACAAGGCAAAACCCTTGTTCAAGCTTAATCCATCAAATTGAAGGTCAATTAGAGACCCAAATCAGTGCATGAACGTATTTTAACGATCACCTAGACAAGGGGATCATAAGGTATGTCTTAAAACCTAGATTGGTGAAAGTTGTAATTTGAGACAAGTAGATTACTTGCAATTAGAGTATTGGGTGATGATCCAAAGATGAAATTAAGTGTATGTGTATACTTGATTTCGTTAGATATAAAGAAATTATGCAATATCTGATGTAAGATTACTTGTTAGTGATTAACAAGTAGATTAAGAAGTGGGTTTTGATTATATGATGAAGTTGATGATATACTTGTGTTTAGAATCATCATACATGATAGTAATAAAAATATACATGAAAAATTTATAAGTTTGAATACATGTTCATACTTGCCATGGAATGGATTTTTGTATCGTATGATGAAAATTATGATATATTCATGTTAAATAATGTTTGAAATCATTATATGTTCATGAGTGTTTAAATTAATTGGCTAAGTTCGATGATCGGATAAATTTCACATATGTGGTGCTATGGGTTGTTTTATAGTGATGAAACAATCCTAAGTTCTTGCATAATGATGGTAGATTAGTATACTATGATTTAAAACTATGTTATTTGATGTTAACAATAGCATGAACTTAGTTGCGAAAATTAGTTAAAATGGTAGCTAAAAATAACGTCTACCGGGTAATGGATAAAATGCCTAAGTGAGTTCGCTAGACCAATTTGTGCATTTGCATATGTTAATAGGCAGTTGACTTTTAAAAGTCAAACTGACCTATGATAATTCAAATGGTAATTTTGATATAAAATGCGTAAGGTGGGATAATCATGTTAAACAATGACTAATCTAACCATCTGACGAATGATCAAAGGGAGTTTGACGCTTGACAAGCTAGGTGGAAGCTTGAGAAGAAGCGGGTCAAACAGATCAAGTACGTAGAAAAAGTATAATCGGATTTCAAGGTAATTAAAGCTTACACCTTTTCTAGTAAAACACCTATTTGTTGTATTTGTTATGAACAAGGTAAATCGGAAATTTAAATGTGATGTTCCGACGCGAAATGATACGGGCCGGAATAAATGAAAATGGTAAAAAAGGGTAAAATCGTAATTCGATCAGGTGATGATCAAATAAACAAAGAGTTTTGAAAAAGTTACCTTATGGTGTAAACCATAATGGGTAATAAGAGTGAAATGGTAATTTCCGTCACGAGTTGACGGAATAATAAGAATTTTGAAAAGACACCCTATGGTGTAAGTCATAATGGGTCAACCGTATTAAGAAAACGACATTTAAGAATATGATCATATGGTGTAAATCGAAATGGGAAAATGGGTGAAAATGCAAATAAATACCATCTCATAATGATAAATGGTCATTTAGGCCAAACGGGTTAAATGGTGAAGTCGTCACCATTTGACAATAATTACTAATGGTCGCTTGTCGAGTTTTTATGCTCACAGGGAAATAGCGTATGGATTGCGTTGCTACGTATTAGAAATTATTAATGCAAGGTATCTAAACGGGTCAATGTTATGACCCGAGGCAGGTATGTGTAATAGGTCAAACTCTCACTAAGAACTTAAGGTCCGAAAAGAGTCAAACGTGTTATGAGTAAACATATGATTACCTGAAGTAAGGTAAATCTAATAATTTTAATACTATACATTATGTTCTTAGGAACATAATGATTTTTAAATATATCGTGGTTAAAAGTATGTACTTGGTCAAAATATGCTTTTAAAAGTCACCATTGCCATCCACCACCACCTCCTACAGTTAATCACCATCCACCAGTACGACCGGTACATCACCACCATCCACCACCACTAGTGCATCACCACCATCCACCACCACCATCCACCACCACATCACCACCACCATCATCATCATCACCACAATGTTGAAGCAGCAGCTGAAGATCTCATGCAGATTTCTAGTACCACTTAAAGTGATTATATGTAGTTTTGTTTCTATATTATATGTTGTACCGTCTTTTGAGGGATTTTTGTGTAGTGATTTATGTATCGACTTTGAAATTAAAAATGTAATAGTAGTAACAACATGATTAATATTATTAATATCATGTTTGATGTGTACTGATTTATGTTCCGTTTGAGGAGAATATTCAATAAATGATGTATTGTGTTTGGTAATTTTTATACATAGTTATGTTTGTTACTCTTTTTTTATCTATCTAGGCACCTATGCATATGGTGGCCTATCATTGTATTGTTGACATATTTGAGATAACATTTTTACTCGCCCCAACAAATTCTACGTGTAGATGTATAGTGTGTGATACTCGTTTTTTTTGTATAGCGTGTGATTGCCTCGCATAACGCCCCCATAACGGTGTCACCTTTTACGCTTTTTAGACCTGTCATATTCAAAACATGATGTACAATAGTTTTCACAATTCTCAACGTGTAAATATGTTCCTCGTAATTTTTAACGTATAAATATGTTCCTCGCAATTCTTAGTGTATAAATATGTTCCTTTGTTATATGATTTTCATAATTCTCAACATATAAATATGTTCCTCGGAATTCTCAATGTATAAATATATTCCTTTCTTAAATGAAACACGTATAATTACAATAGCATGTTAATACAATAGTGTGTCAAACATTGCCAAGTCTTTGTATGGTTATTGTATGTAGTATTTAGTTTTGAATCACAAGGTCATAGCGTTTCTTCCAAACATGTAGAATACCGGGTAGACATTATTGTTGTATTTGGTTTTGACACATTTTATAGCAATACAAAACAAAGCTTCCAAACCTCAAAAACAAATGTCTCAAACATTACAAGGTTACTCATTGTTGTAATTAATTTTGATGCATATGTTTATAGTGATGCATCAATCATATATATATGGCATTGCCTCCAAATTTTAAGAATATTGTGTCAAACATCGCAAGGTTAACGTGTGGTTTTGCAATTGGCAACTTCACAAATGCTCGTCAAACATTTACAATGATGCGTCTAATTTTGCAAGATAGATATCTTATTGTAATAAGTTTTATGCACAAGTTTCATAACAATGAGCCTTTAAAATACTACGGCGGCGCATCAAACTTCTTAGGCTTAAGTAAGTGTGTTACTTCATTTTGATCTAACATTTTACGATTAATGTCCAACTTTACGGGTTTGGTTCCTTATCGTAACATTGTACAAGTTTAGAAACGTGTGTCAATCCAATAACTTGAATTATAGTTTTGACACTCAAATATGTCATGACTTAATTTTCTTAAAGATAGAAACAAGAACACATAATGTGTAAATATAAATACAAATGACAACAAAAAATGATATTACAATTATTTGTAAGATGTTTACAAAACTATTATAAAAAATAAAAAAATAACAAATCAAATAGACATATTTAACATAAAAATAAAAAAAATAACAAATCAAATAGACATATTTAACATAACCTTAATCAAAGTATAGAAAAAAAAAATCATTGTTATCGTCGATTTATGGAACAAAATAAAACCGTAAATTTCACATCATCAAACTATGTGATAATTACAAAAAAGTTTAACAAAAAGGAAATCAAACATGTAAACATATAAATTATACATGTTATATATGTATATTTAAAACACATTCATTAACCAGTCCTATAATTACTCAATCCTATAACTTTGAACATTTTTTGGCGTAGTAACTTATGCTTTGGGAATTTTTCAAAAAACTTTTGAGTTTTTTACTTTTTAACCCAAGGCTATTTTATATTTTACTTCTAAATTAACCAAAACATTTTGATTTTTTTACTTTTACCCACAAAACTTTTCATATTTACCTTTAACCCAAAACTATTTGATTTTTTTACTGTTAACAACAAAACTTTTCATCTTTTGCGTTTTAACCTTATAGGTTTTTTAATTTCAACTTTGTTCCTCTATACTTTTCATTTTTCGAAAAATTTTCGTTTTACGGCTCGTTCTAAATTTTGCGAATTAACACGATGCAAAGTGCGTGTGTGGTTAAACATTTTTACGTCATCGTAACACGCAGGTCTATATCGACTTAGTTATTCTTTTATATGTTTTACGTTTCGGTTTAATTTCTTCGCATTAACGCGCCGCATCTTCAGTGTTGATGGTCACTGGCAGCAATGTGGTATTGGTATGCGCCCCCGCCGCAACACGGGATGCTTAATACTAGTTTTTATCTAATAGTTAACATTAACTATGGATTCTTGGTCTTGTGGATTCTTTATGGGTAGACTTTGATCATTGGGCCAACTTTATGGATTCTTACAGTTTTATGGACTTTACTAATGAACCTGTTGAAAGTTGAAACTACTAGAAAATAGAGTTATATAGGTGATAACTTCATTGACGATCCCTTTGAAGGGTTAGGATACAATAGGAAGTTTCTATCACTAGAAAGGATAGGAAGTAATCTTGTCCATCCATTTAGCAATCAAGGGTTAATATTAAATGAATTAAATTGAATCAAAAAGAGGAGGCGCGTGAGTTTTTGTATGGGCATTCTAGTCAATCCAAGTTAATAGTTTCTCTCTCCTCCAATTCCCTCTCATTTTTTAAACGTTAATAACTCTTTCATACGACATTATTTTTTTTTATAAAAATTGGAACAAAAAAACAAGCGTTTTTTTATCTTTGAAACGAGTATGCTATTGTTATATTTCGAAAAAATAATTTTCGAAAACCCAGTTGCGTAAAACGCAATAAAAAAAGCCCAAAAAAGATAGTTTAAAAAACGCAGCGAACCAAAACAGTCTACAATAAAACCAGCGATCTGTAAAAAAACGCAGCGATCTGTAAACAGTTAAAACGCAACTGTAAACAGCAAAGAACGCAACTGTAAACAGTTAAAAACGCAACTGTCACTGACAGTTAAAAAATGCATCGAACCAACATCTGTAAAACGCAGCGATCTGTAAACAGTTAAAAAACGCAGTAAAACGCAATTGTTACTAGTAATTAAAAAACAACAACGCAGAATCTGCAAAAACCAGCAACACACGGACCCGGGTTTTCGGAACTGCATTCGTGTCCGCAGGACGTGCGGGTGCACACGAGTTCGACTAAATTCCGGTTCCAATTTGCACCCCTCTGCGCACCCCGCGTAGGACTTATGGTAAAACATGTCATAAAGTTATATTGGTTAGGCAAATGTTTCACCTTATAAAAAACCCATTATACTTTGTCTCCACACCAATGTTGGACAAGTGGTTTACTATTTTGGAACATTCATTCAAACACACTTAATTTCCAACATTATTATCAGATAGATTAATTTCAAGGTCAACAAACCATCATAAAACACAATGAACTAAAAAAAACATAAAATAAATTGTTTTTTTTTCTAAAAAGCAATGAATTAAAACACAAAATAAAGTTAATTTCTATGGACTAAAAAACATAAAATAAATTGTTTTTTTTTTCTAAAAAGCAATGAATTAAAACACAAATTAAAGTTAATTTCTAAAACGCAATTGACTAAAAATATAAAAGAAGTGTACTTTCTAAAACGCAATGGACTAATCACAAAAGAAAAGTGTCTTTTGTAAAACGCAATTGACAAAAAAATGTGTTTTTTAATTATTTTGTAAAACGCAATGGACAAAAAAACCCAAAAAGTGTGTTTTTCATTCTTTTGTAAAACGCAATAGATAAAAAACACACAAAAAGTATGTTTTTCATTCTCTTGTAAAACGCAATGGCTAAAAAACTATGTTTTTTTCATTATTTTGTAAAAGGCAATGGACCAAAAAATACTCAAAAAGTGTGTTTTTTCATTCTTTTGTAAAACGAATGGACAAAAACTAAGTTTTTTTCATTATTTGATAAAACAAAATGGAAAAAAACCAAAAAATGTGTTTTTTCATTCTTTTGTAAAACACAATTTTAAAAGTAAGTCTAAACTAAAAGGTATTTTGCAATTTTTCTTTGAGACATTTTGTTAAACACCCGGTGTGCAACTTTTTGTTAATGATTTCTCAATGAAATTGGAACTAATGATGTTGCCCAAGCGCATGAATACATCAAGAGAAAGAGCAGAAGTAGAGATATCTTCACTTTGAATACAAAATGTTTAAGAAATTTGAGAAGATAAGTACCTGTTTTAACAGAAATCTCATGTTCCACCGTATCATGTTAAATTGAAAAAAACGAGAAATTATAGAAACATAAACTGGGTTTTCTTCAAAGAAATCGAAGAATACGTTGATTGAGTGTTCGAACCATTCATTGATGAAGAAAATCGCACTGTGATGTTGTAATTATAGAGAGACAAAAGGAATGAAATGTTAAAGATGGTGGGTTTTGAGCATCTGGGTTTTGAAGATACAAAGAAGGGAAATAGAAATAATAGATAAAAGGAGGTTGACTAAAATACCCTTCCCACTTTTATTTCTACTTTTCCAGATGGACGGCTAAGATTACTTCCTATCTTTCCTACCCAAAACATACTTCCTATTTGATCCATCTCTACCTTACCTTTGAATCAAAGATAAAAATGATTTTTTAAATATTTCTTGGTGATATCCATTTGCTAGGCTATCCATGAATATATCGTATTGTCGGTGATCCGTTAGTGAAGTGACATTCAGTGATCTTTCAAGAATGTTTGTTGATCTGTGGTGTAGTTAATTGACGGATCTTCTTGTTGGAAAGTAAATTGGGGTAGGCTCACGCAGGGAGAGGTTATGAACACCTCTAAGACTGTCTCCAACGGGAAATCCGTAATCCCGCCCGAGTGACGTGGAATAAGTCCAAGTTTTCAGGCTCAATGGAGCATATCCGATTTGTACAGATCCGAAAGAAAAATCCGACTGCAAGGGCTTGTTATGTCTCGGTTCTTGAGCCATTTCCTTTTTTTTTTATTTTTATTTCGCAACGGTAATTTTCAGTGCCTGGTTGGATTGGAAAGCTTCAGGAGGATCAATGGAGGAGTTTCTTGCGGGGAAGATAAAACAGTAGGTGAAAAAGAAGAGAGAGGCTTTTTTGTTTTATTAGTAAAAGTTTTATATTTACCCTTTATTTTTTAAGTAAACTACATATTAACCCTCAAGGTTTGATTTATATTTTAAATAATCCAAATTAATAAACAATATAAAAAATTTGTTGCATGTGTGTATAATTTATATGTTTTATATTTTTTAAAATCTAGTTTCTTTAGTTTAGATGTTAGTTATTTGCTTTTATTAATTATTTAATCATTAAAATACATGTATGATAATTTATTAAGTAATAAAATTTGTTATTAAGTAATACAATTTAAAGAAAAAATGGGTAGTGATGTGGAATATAAGGATATGTAAGAATGTTTGAATGGTTGGAGAAGAAATTCAGAGGTTTTAAGGATTTGTAAGGATTTAAGGGTATGATTGACAGCTGACTAGCAATTAAGGACGCTTAAGGCGGACCCTAGCATTGGAGATAGTCTAAAGACAATGAAAATAAGGAAACAAGACAATAAGTTTTTTTGGGACGCTTTTTTTTTTAAAAAAAAAGGTCAACTAATGTATCTTAAATAATTTTGAATCCATTTTCTGTTATGTTAACTACAATATACAATTTTTAACTTCATGAAATCCAATCTATAGCAAAGACAATACATGGGACTTTTATAAATAGAAGCTTCAAGCTCTTCGTAGCAAGTTGCACCAACAACAATATTCAGGCAAGGCTAGAGCTGGCATAACAGGTCAACCCGATCTGTTAAGACACGAACCTGAAATACGTAAACATGAACACGACATGAAATCTTATCGTGTCCGATTTTCGAAACACAAACACGACCTATTAAGACACGAACACGACCTGTTTAAAGACACAAACACGACCGAATTGGGGAAGCTGTTAACCGAATGGGGAATGGTGGTGTTTGTGAAGAGATTTAAAAATTAGGGTTTGGATTGTGGAAAAAGAACCGCGTATGTTTGTGTATGATTCATCCCAGGCCCCACGACTGATGACCCATGTCCACATCCACATATAATATTTTTTATTTTTGAAATTATTAACATGTACTTAACTGGTCTTAACAGGTTATCAGGTTTTAACCTGTTTAGACACGAAACCTGTTAAGGTCTTATCATGTCGACCGTATTAACACGACGTAGTCAAACACGAAACATGATAACTTGTGTAGGTTCGTGTCTGTTATCGTGTTCGTGTCAGAATTGCCAGCCCTAGGTAAGGCCCTACTTAACCACCTTTATGATGTAGTGTATGAAAAGATAAAGAAGAACAATCACGTTGATTATGCGAATACCCGTGATGATCTTGTCCCAACCCCAAAATTCAACCCAAAAGGCACGGAATTTGAAGTGAAAAGTCGTTTTTCTCAAAAATCAATTCTGACCATCCACATTACATTAGCGACATATAAATAGAAACCAAATTCGAAATGGGTCCCAAAACACGTTTGGGCCAAAAGCTAGGACAAAATAAAAGTCCACCAAAGACACCAAAATATAAATAACTCATAACTCATAGAAATATAAGATGGCCGTCCCTCCACGCTTTAGCCCGCATCACTTTACAACTCCATATATACATTTCCATTCATATCCATCCTAATTCTACAATAAGATGAACTACCCCACACCCCTCTACCCTAATACACATATAGTACATTCTCTTTTAATACTACATTCATCTTTGATCTGTGGAAAGTAAGGATTCCAACTTTTTAACCCCCTCGCCCGCCAACTCTAACGAACCATTCTTCATCAACTTTATACTAAGATCGTTAAATCTTTCTCGGGAATATTGCCTTGATGTTTTTCTCCATCTGTGCCCATCTTCATCATTTTGACAAATTCCTCATAACTAATATGCCCATCCTAGGAAAATTAAAACAAGGCTAGTTAGAGCATTGAACTAACAAAATAATGAGCATATGCATTATGAGTGTGACACCACGTGAACCCCTATCATCTTCGATGTTACTGTCACACCGCAATCGATTGCGGAAATAACGAGGCGAGACTAATAGATTGCTCAAAGAATACATAACATTAAATTTCCGACAATATATAAAATTCAAAATTTCATTTCATCAAATTCATATATTACATTGTCTCAAAAGAAAATACAACAAATTGCAAGTACAAGACTAAAACATAAAAAATCATAATAAAATTTGGTGAGTTTCTAAATCCGCCCTAAGTAGATTTCATGCATCATCAAACATTCCCTACAACATGTACAAAATATCCATGAAACACTTTCCTACTCACGGTTTGCGAAGATTTTCCACAAAGTGTGAGCGAGCGGTTTTGAAGGATGGAACACCGAAGTTACCCTAAAAGGGTAACAAGAATACCTAAGGAAGATAAAATCTCCAAATAAGGAATCCAAGACTTTGGATATTCTCCACCTTAACATAATATCCAACCATGGTTTGGTTGATTTCATAATTGGGTTTTGGAGTATATATTATATATGATATATATATATATTATTAGATGTATTGTCAAGTATATCAAACATTAGAGGTATGATAAATCCATTAACCTCAAAAATTCACAATTCACAAATCATCAACATGGACGATTCAAATGGTCATGAATCAAGTATGAAGAACACAAATAAACTATCTAGTTCACTAGGTAACTAAGTGAAGATAACTAGACGAGTGCTTCTAACATGGTGTGGTTGGAGACTTGGTGTAGTTTGCTCACTTTGTTGCTTGGAAATTAATTAGAGGTTTACAAGAACACAAAAAGAGAGGTATATGAACCTCAAATTTCTGAAACAAAACCTTAACACAAGTCCCTCGACAATAGAATTTGTTGGTAACTTGGTTTGGTGTGTAAAAGTTCCAAGAAACAAAGTATAGATAAAACAAGTTCATAAAGTTTAACAAAAATCATAACTTGGACCTAAAAGATGGTGGTATACCATCTTTGTTTACCTTGGTAAACATGTGGTAGTACTCCTAGAGGTGTTCCAAGGAAGGAGAACAAGAAAAACAAGAAGAAAGAATGCAAGAACAAGCTCAAAACTTATTGTTTTGAACTTAGAACTATCTGCCGAACTTGGATATCTTGGAGATTAGAGAGAGTTTGAAAGTGATTAGAAGGTGTTGAAAGTGTTTAGGAGGTGTATGAGTGTTGTATTTAGAATGGGGTGAAGTGGTTGGGTGTTTAATGAAGGGGTTGGGAGTTAGAAGGAAAAGAAAGACCGAATTTCAGGACTTTACAAAGTTTCTGCCCGCTTACACCCTTGTGAACCACAAGACATATTGTATACGGTCCGCAAGGACCATTTAAACTTCAGAAAATTGTAGTTTTGACCCTGCACTTGCCTTGTGTGTTATATTATGTCGTAAACTCATAGTTAAGCACAGTTTTGGGTAAGTTAAGGGTATGTAAGCATGTATAAGGTATAAACACGTATGAATATCATCCCGAGAAAATAAAATCTCGGTGTATGTATTGGTTTTTAATTAAAAACGCGTATTTATGATTGTTTATGTATTATGAAAGCATGATTAAACAAGGATGATATAAAACATAGTTTACATTATGATCAAGTCTTGGAATTATAGGGATTGAAATTGAAATACGAATTACAAATAGATGAAAAAGAATCATAAAATACGGAACGTTACAATTATATCTGCTACGAATTTGTACTCTCACACAGCCCTCGCTCTAGACAACGTATGTTGCTTCACGATACTAATAATAAAATATTTCCCAAACTATGAATAAATTGGCAATAAGACTCGCCGCTACACCATGATCGCCTCGTATCCCGGCTTACCTGAGTGAGCATGAAGATAGGCCAAGATTGCTAGCATGCTACCCCACCCTAATAACATATAAGTCATTCGTTCTTTGAATTTTATACGAAACCTTGGTTCAAGACATGGAAGTTAAAAACTACCTGGGAAACATTGGGTTGCTTATATATTGTTTCAATCTCAGGTGGCTGAATCACCACCTAAACCAAAGGTGCCTCAATTTCAAGTCTAATGAGATTAGGATTTTGTACATCATCATTATGAGGTTGTGCCATGTTCCTGATCTAGAAACTATAACTGAAAATTGAATCTACGACGTCGTTGTTGTTGAGTAGAGCTCATGAGAAAGATCGTCAGAGATCGGATTTTAGGCCTTTTTTTAGTTATAAGAACTTCGAATATGCAAACAAAACTCCAAATATTAATTGTCCAACAAGTTTAAAATTCAAACATTACCAAGTCTAGAGTCTATGAAAACTTCACAGTCGAGCATCAAATTTGCACATACAAAATAAAGCACATGAAGAAACAATAACAACAAAAGCAATTGATAATTCATTAGCCCACCTCTCAGGATAGTATTTCCTTAGGAATGGTTTGGTCGGTTTTCGTAGTGAATGCAGTGGTGCGGGGAAGGGGAAGATCTCACTTGCTAGTAATCGGCATAGATCTAAAAAAATGTGGCGCGCGTAGGGGTGTTCCAGTGGATAGTGGCGACGCGTCCGATAACGGTTGAGGCTAGTGGCAGATCTAGAAAAAAATCAGGCGTATCCCAAAAATATTTCTACCGTACATAGCAAATTTTTTATCGTACATCCAGTGGTGGATTCAGAATTTTCTTTGTATGAAGTCACCGGTTTTAGATGATTTAATCTCATACAAGCGTACATAAAAAAATTCGGCTCAATTCGAGTCAAGTCCTAACCTAAGTATATTTGTTAAAGTGTTTGAGCTTTTTTTTAATACTAAATAATACATAAAACATAGAAAGAAAGAAAATAATTGCATTTCACCAAAAAAGTTGAGGGGTATCATGGACTATCCCTAGTCTCCACGTAGATCTGACCCTGGTTGAGGCTAAAACTTGCAAGGTTTTAGCAACAAATTTGTTCTCACATTTTGATAAACATTATCCAGCCCCATCAAAAACTGCATAAGTTTAGTCATTTGATCAAAATTATTGAAATCTATTGTTGCTTCACAGATAAAAGGGGGTAATTGTAAAATTTGATTGGATTGTTTCACATGATATTCAGTTTGTGATAATACTCGGATAGAGTTAAACACAAGATTAAACACAACAGAACTATCAACTTTATTATAAATTTCTTTTCGTTCTTTCCATACTTCAGAAGCTAGTCTAGAATAAACTTGACCCAAGTATATTTCCTGAGACACGGAAATTAATATCCAACTTACTACAACAAAATTACATCTATCCCACTGAGCAGCAAGAACTTCATAATCCTCAGACTTAATACAAGTTCCATCTATAAAACCACATTTGTTTTTAACTCTAATTGCCAATGTTATTGAATTAGCCCATACATTATAATTCTCGGTACCTTTTAACTTTATGCTAGTATAGTCAAATTTTAAGTATCACTTGCATGCAAATACACTGAATTACTCGAATCTAATATAATAATCAAAATAGCAAACATATTACCATCACCATTAGCCATTTTAATACCACAGAGAACAACAACTAGCAAATAAGAACACAAGAAACAACTAAAACAAAAACAAATGACAAACAAGTTCACAAGAACAAACTAAAACAGAAATAGAATACACAAGGGAATACAAGATAGAGAGCCCGATCAAAGGTTCATCTCTCAATAGGTGCCTCCGCAAACCATGTCCAGGGAGCCTCCTAGACCTAGACAACAAAACAATCAACTAGATACAATTAAACAGATTGAAAACAAATAAACTAACAAATTCCAACAATCAAGAACACCACAAATGCAACAGAGTGAACCCTCTCTATGTCCCTAATCAAAACCGATCTGACTAGCCCGGAACAACAGAATGCCTAGGCACTACAAATGCGAATGTGACAAAAAAAAGATCTGTATGGAAAAGACTCACAACCGGGACGTATAACTCCAAGCAGGATCTATCTCATAACCTTCACTTAGGGTTATGAGAGATAAGATCAGAAAACTTGCATAACGATATGTTGGTTTGCCTTGTAACCTTCTAGGTTACCGAGACCAAAGAAAATCACATTTAATCAACAGTAGCAGCAAACCCTAGGGGAAAAGGGATTGTCAAGAACCACAACACAATCTTCGAGATGCTCTGATCTTTCAGATGTGGAATCGGTAGTAGAGATAACTACCTATATTCCACAGATCCAACCCAAGAATACACAGATCTTAACCAGATCTACCAAGAACACACGACAGACATGTGATCAAAACCCTAGAACACCAACATCAACCCAAGAGCTACTATAGCTCTTATACCATGTTATAAAACATGGATCTGTACTCAGATCTTCAAAAAGAACACTTAATACCCAAACCAAGTATTATTGAAACCCTAAGATAAGATCTGAACAAATACAAGAATGCAACAACTCACAAATCACTCACAAGATTATCAATATGATAATCTTTACAACGATTAATAGACTTCTACACTATCAACTTAGATTCGGATTAAGATAACAAGTAAGCAGAAACCCTAATGTTAACACTCTCTCTTACTTATAATACAGACATGGCCTCAAGCCCATCCTTCACAACATCTCGCATCAGCAAAGAGCACCAGTTCCACGAGTCAGCAAACCCAATCCAGCTAATGTAGTCCACTTTGTTGTATTTGTAGCCCATAGTTGTACTTGTATAAATACCTCATACAAAACATTAAAACACTTACTAAAACAGATAAAATGCAAATACTAATAAATAACAAAATATAAGAAATGTATGTGTAATATTTAGATATTAAAGAACTTAATAGTAGTCATTGAGATGGAACGAATCACATTAATGATTCACTCTTAAGAATTTAAAACTTATTTGATCTAAAACAAGTTCAATTTATTTCGTAAAAACCAACCTACAAAGTTGTTATTAGAATTGAAAACTAAATGATGATCGTTAGGACTCCATGGTTATAAACGGTCGAGCCTAAGCCCAACCTCTTTTGTTATTAAACATGTTATGTTTGAGTTTAGCTCGTAAAAAGCTCGAGGCATCTCCTTTCTTATTTATTAAAATTTTGTAACTTTTACATATGTTTGTATGCTTAAAAACAAAAAGTAGTATTTTTAACATACACATAATATGGTATGCTTAAAAAAAAGAAAAATATTTTTTTACATACACATAATACGGAATTAAGTAATTAAAGCTACATAAACTTGGGCCTAGTGAAAAATGTATATAATAAAACTTGCGCTTTAATTTAAACTTGCTAACACTCACCTTTCCATGTATGTGTTACCATGTTAAATGTAAAAAGTTAAATTGTGATTTACTTTTTTTTTCAGTATTTTTTTCGTGATTACAATACATTGAATTCATAAGCCTCAGACTTAATATAAGTTCCATCTATAAAACCACATTTTTTTTAACTCTGAGTGCCAATGTTATTGAATTATCCATACATTATAATTCTCAGTACCTTTAACTTTATGCTAGCTGGTATAGTCAAATTTGCATATCACTAGCATGCAAATACACTGAATTACTCGAATCTAATATAATAATCAAAATAGCAAACAAATTACCATCACCATCAGCCATTTTAATACCACACAGGACAACAACTAGCAAATAAGATGTAACGCCCCGATTTCCACGTGTATCTCGGTGGGCCTGGCGGAGAGTATTTGACGTATGTTGATAACTTCATAACCAAACAACACAGAGCAACACAGTAGAAGTCTTGGATTTAAATATTATTACAACCCGATAAATGTTCGGAGCTCAAAATAATACATACAGACGGATTGTAATAAAGATCCACAAGCGGATCGTAATAAATATGTATAAAAGAGATCAACAGACTTTAAAGCACAACTAAGGGTTGCAAATCCTCTACGTTGTCGCCTACGCAGCTTCCGGCCCATTACGTGTTGTACCTGTAACTTAATCTTTTGAAAATACGTCAGTTTTCACTGGTAAATACAATCAACCGACACTTTTGAAAATCTTTTCAAAAATTATTGTAAGTGCGCTAGGCACATTTTTAAAAATAACCTGGGACAGTACAAATGACCTTGTACACAGTTTTACAAGTCTGCCAATACATATGGGGCCTAGTACAGAAACCGAGACATGATCGAATGACACACCACTTCTGAACTTTCACACAGAAAGCAAATAATATAATTTACAATTGACCGGTGTATGCCTACACCCCATGCTTTAAGTTGTAGCCACTAACACTTTATGAGCCTAAGGATATCTCAGACATGGTCAAGCCCACCCCCAATGTTTAAGTTATCAGGCAATACAGATTAAAACGAGTTATGAGATTTAGTTAAAATCACAACTGGATAGTACATGATCCCATACCTGACCAAGCGGTAATAATTTATCGTATCCCAAGCCCGTATAGGGAAAATAGGTTAAAAGTATTTACCTGATCTAAATCTTCAAGAAAATAACAACTCAGCCGCAAATCAAATGATAAGTACAAGCACAATCTACCGGAAGGCGTCTAGTCTGGAATGATGGTGTTATTAACCAATTAGAATGCTAACGGGTCCTTAGTTAAGTCATATACTTGAACCGGCTAGTCTTACGTTAAGTAAATACGCTACGATACGCTAGATTAAGCGGTGACCGGAATAGAATGTTATTTAGACCCGACAAGTACTAAGACTTGTATAATGTGGGTAAACACATAACATTCTGGATTTTGATATAAAAATGATAAGGTTAAACCCGTTTTGGTTAAAATACGTAAACTAGTCACGTAGGCTTAATCGTTCGCATATATGCAAAACCGGGTAACCGTATAAGTCATATACAAGTTTTATATTCCAATATGTAAAATTATGTTAGGATATCAGTAGGATACCAACATGTATACCTGTTATGGTTTTAAAATCAAGTTACGCCTCATAAGGGTGTTTTGGTCATTTTACGATTTATAAAAGAGGTTTGCAAGTAAACTGATTTTTTGGTCATGAACATTCTGTGAAATAAGTATTTTATGATGTTATATCAGTAGGATATCAAATATATGTGTGGTTGGTAGTTTTAAACCAAACTATGTCCTGTAAGGGCATTTTAGTCAATTCACACATAGCTTTGATGTTAGATTTGGAATTTTGAGTTTATAACTTTTACTTACTGTAAACAAATATTCAAAATAAGTTTTAAAATCAGTAGGCAACAAGTATTGGTCCTTAAATATGGTTTTAAACCATACCATGCGCCGAAACGACGTTTAATGCGCTAAATGACGATTTAAATGAAGTTTATTAAATATGAGATTATATTAAGTTTGCATATTCAAAATATATTATTTAATATAATATAACAGTAGGTAAAAGAGTTAGATGTCAAAAGTGTTGTTAAAACCATTTTATGCGTCGTACGGGCGTTATCGTCATTTGTCGACATTATACAAGGACTTGTATACAAACTCAGTTCATAAACTGGTTTGATATCCCAATTAATCCATATTATGATATTACATTAGTAGGCTATTAGTTTTGGTGAAGAAGTTATGTTTAAACCTTCGAAAATGCCGAAAAGGGCAATTTGGTCATTTAAAAACGTACTTTACAATATTTAATCAAAACTTAGTTCATGACCATAATGTTAACATAAAAATAAGTTAATCAAGTTTCCATATCAGAAGGTAACTCATTTGTATGCTCATTTATGTTTAAAACCTTAGTTTATGACAAAAGGGCATTTTAGGCATAATTAACGGATACTTGCGTAATGACTTAGAATACTACATGCCCATATAGTATGACTCCAGAGAGTGATACTACAATATAACATTGTCATAATACAACTTATAATCAGATTCTAAAGTTGCTAATTCGGTCAGAACTAAAAGTCAAAGCAGGAGCCAATCCTTGCGACTTTCGGTTGCGAACCGACCTTAGACCTGGACTTGACGAGCCGAACATGTTTATACATGTTCTAACTATTATTTCCAAGTTATTAAAGTGTTAAACATATTTTATAACACCTACATTACTAGATATGAATTTATTTCAAAACTGACCCGTTGACTTTTTATAAATATAACTTTGACCCGTCAATTTCTCAAGCAAATGTGGAAATTAGGATATGCCCTTTTTAAGGGATTAATACCTACCTAATTACGATCACGTAGCCATGTTCGCATCGAATAATGGCTGGACCGTAATGGTCTTAGCCGAAGGTCAAAGCGTTTTTACGTAAACGCTTTGACTTTGGCTTAAAAGCCTACAAAACTAAAAAGAACAAGTTGGAACACTTACATGTGATCCAAAAAGACTAGATAGCTCAGGGGATGCTCCTAGATGCTTCAGGAACTTCCAACTTTGAGCAAGAGAAGAGGAAATGAGGAATGAGCAAAGAATTGGGCAATTCAAGTACCCTTTTATAGTTGGAGGTGAAGCATGAGGGCTTGCCAGGTGTTAGGAGCTGTTCTAGGAGGAGTACAAGTGTTTTTGGACGTGGCAAGACCAGCTAAAAGGGTGGCAATTCAAGTGAATGTGGCCGGGCAGCTTGCTGCCACCTTTCTGTTACAGGCAGGTCCTTACGGACCGTATCCGCAAGTGGTTGCGGTCCGTAAGGCCTGTTGGCGCCCCTGGTTTCCAGCTTGGTTACAGACCGTAACCAGATAGGGTTGCGGTCCGTAACCGCCTCCCAGAAAATCAAATTTTGGCTTTTTTCATATTTAGCCCCTCAACTTCCTTTGTCGCCATCTAGAGGTTATAAAATAACGTATTGACAACCTTAGTCCCTCTCGTCTAGCATACGGAATACGAGGATCAACGGACACGTGTTGAAATTTATTGGACGTAAAAACACGGGGTGTTACATAAGAACACAAGAAACAAATGACAAACAAGTTCACAAGAACAAACAAACAGAAACAAAATACATAAGGGGAAACCAGGATAGAGAGCCCGATCAGAGGTTCATCACTCAATAGGTGCCTCCGCAAACCATGTCAAGGGAGCCTCCTAGACCTGGACAACAAAACAATCAACTAGATACAACTAAACAGATTTAAAACAAAAAATAAACTAACAAATTCCAACAATCAAGAACACCACAAATGCAACAGAGTGAACCCTCTCTGTGTCCCCAATCAAAACCGATCTGACTAGCCCGGCAACAACAGAATGCCTTGGCACCACAAATGCAAATGTGACAAAGAAAAGATCTGTATGGAAAAGACTCACAGCCGGGACGTATAACTCCAAGCAGGATCTATCTCATAACCTTCACTTAGGGTTATGAGATAAGATCAGAAAACTTGCATAACGATATGTTGGTTTGCCTTGTAACCTTCTAGGGTTACAGAGACCAAAGAAAATCACCTTCAATCAACCGTAGCAGCAAACCCTTGGGGAAAGAGATTGTCAAGAACCACAGCACAATCTTCGAGATGCTCTGATCTTTCAGATGTGTAATCGGTAGAAGAGATAACTACCTATATTCCACATATCCAGGCCAAGAATACACAAATCTTAACCAGATCTACCAAGAACACACAACAGACATGTGATCAAAACCCTAGAACACCAACATCAACCCAAGAGCTAATATAGCTATGATACCATGTTATAAAACATGGATATGTACCCAGATCTTCAAAAAAAACTTAATACCCAAACCAAGTATTATTGAAACCCTAAGGTAAGATCTGAACAAATACAAGAATGAAACAACTCACAAATCACTTGCAAGATTATTAATATGATAATCTTTACAATGATTAATAGACTTCTACACTATCAACTTAGATTTAGGATGAATATGAGATAACAAGTAAGCAGAAACCCTAATCGCACAAGTATGACAGAGAATGTGATATGACTATATGACTCTCAAATGTTAACACCCTCTCTTACTTATAATACACAGATGGCCTCAAGCCCAGCCTTCACAACATCTCGCATCAGCAAAGTGCACCAGTTCCCACGAGTCAGCAAGGCCAATCCAGCTAATATAGTCTCCTTTGTTGGATTTGTAGCCCATACTTGTACTTGTAATAATACCTCATACAAAACATTAAAACAATTACTAAAACAGATAAAACACAAATACTAATAAATAATAAAAATATAAGAAATGTATGTGTAATATTTAGATATTACAGAACTTAATATTAGTCATTGAGATGGAACGAATCATATTAATGATTCACTCTTAAGAATTTAAAACTTATTTGATCTAAAACAAGTTCAATTGATTTTGTAAAGACCGACCTACAAAGTTGTTATTAGAATTGAAAACTAAATGATGATCGTTAGGACTCCATGGTTATAAACGGGTCGAGCCTAAGCCCAACCTCGTTTGTTATTTAAACATGTTAAGTTTGAGTTTAGCTCGTAAAAAGCTTAAGGCATCTCCTTTTCTTATTACCATATCATAAATAAGCAAGATTTTCTTGCATTATTTGTTGTACCATATGTATAGGGTGAGTTTCAAAAAAAAATTTCTTTTTTCATTTTTCATTTTCATTTTTCTTTAACTTTTATCTTCATTCACTTTTTTTATTATTTTACTTTTCACCTTTTTTTTATTATTAGAAAACTTTCATGTTTTACAATTTAACCTCACTAATTTTTTATATTCAACTTTGAACCTCTACACTTTTCATGTTTTGCAAGTTTTTCGCTCCGTTTTGTTCAAAATTTTGCGAGTGAACACACCGCAACGTGCGTGTGGGTTTCAACAAATTTTCTTCTGCTTTTCCCCGTTTGACAGGACCGTCACAACGCGTCTATTTTTCCCTGTTTGACAGGTTTTGACGCAACGCGCGCAGTCTTAGATCGACTTAGTTATTCTTTTCTATATTTATGTCTCAGTCTAATTTCTTCGCATTAAAATACCGCAACCGGCATGCGTGATTCAACGATTTTACATATGCTTTTTCGTTCTTTGTTTATTTTGTTTTTATGGGTTTTTTTCGGTTTTACTGATCGCTGGTAGTTGTGTAGCATTAGTGCTACTTGGCATGCTTTATGCCCCCCGCCGCAACGCGGGGGACTTAATACAAGTTTATTAAAATTTTGTAACTTTTACATATGTTTGTATGCTTAAAAACAAAAAGTAGTATTTTTAACATACACATAATATGGTATGCTTAAAAACAAAAAAAATTATAATTTTTTTTACATACAACTAATATGGTATGCTTAAAAAAAGAATAATATTTTTTTACATACACATAATACGAAATGTATATAATAAAACTTGCGCTTTAATTTAAACTTGCTAGTACTCACCTTTCCATTTCCATGTATGTGTTACCATGTTAAATTGTAAAAAGTTAAATTGCAATTTACTTTTTTTTAACTTCTTAGTATTCTTTCTTCTCTGATTAGAATACATTAAATTCAAATTATTCGACTCGATAAATACCTCTATATTTCATTTCTACATAACACCTATCAATGAGCGTCACTTCCCCTAACATTGTCTATTTGATGTTTTAACAACACATAGTCTAAAAACTCGTGAATGCATGTATTATGCCGCACATCCTCTCTCGTGTGTATATACATAGTGCAAAAATACGTATTGCAAAATGAAAAGGAAAATATAGTAAAATAAATGCAGCTTCCTAACTGTTCGACGCGTGGATTACTTTGTGTTCACGTTTATCCATCGTAATAAGATAACCACTATGTTAAGTAAATAACGTGTGTGACAAACCCCCTATTATTATTATATAAGATGACCACTAGTCTATGTTAAGGAAATAACGTGTGTCCCAAAATTAATTCTTCCCCTATAAATATTCAATCTTTGTATTTTTAATTCTCATACCTACCACTTTCACAAAATATCATTTCTTATAGAAAACTAAACAACGACACCAGAGAAATGCATCACCACCACCCGCCACCGCATCATCATCACCACCACCACTCTCTTCCTCCTCCTCCTCACCACCACCACCACCACCACCACCATCCATCACCTCCTATCCAACATCACCATTGCCATCCACCACCACCTCCTACAATTCATCACCATCCACCAGTACCACCGGTACATCACCACCATCCACCACCACCAGCACATCACCACCATCCACCACCACATCCCCACCACCATCATCATCATCACCACAAATGTTGAAGCAGCAGCTGAAGATCTCATGCAGATTTCTAGTACTACTTAAAGTGATTATATGTAGTTTTGTTTCTATATTATATGTTGTACCGTCTTTTGAGGGATTTTTGTGTAGTGATTTATGTATCGACTTTGAAATTAAAAATGTAATAGTAGTAACAACATGATTAATATTATTAATATCATGTATGATGTTTCTAGGTCCGTTCCACTTGAGGAGAATATTATTAGATAATAAATGATGTATTATGTTTGGTTATTTTTATACTTAGTATCTTGGCACCTACGCATAAGGTGGCCTAGCATTGTATTGTTGACATATTTGAATAAGATTTTCACTCGCCCAACAACCTCTACTCGTAGATGTATAGCGTGTGATACTCGTTTTTTTATGTATAGTGTGCGATTACCTCGCATAACGCCCCCATAACGGTGTCACCTTTTACGCTTTTTAGACCTGTCACATTCAAAACATGATGTACATGGTTTTCACAATTCTCAACGTGTAAATATGTTCTCGCAATTTTTAACGTATAAATATGTTCCTCGCAATTCTTAGCGTATAAATATGTTCCTTTGTTATATGATTTTCATAATTCTCAACGTATAAATATGTTCTCGTAATTCTCAAGTATAAAATGTCTTTAAATGAACGCGTATAATTACAATAGTGTGTCAAACATTGCCAAGTCTTTGTATGGTTATTGTGTGTTGTATTTTGTTTTGAATCACTAGGTCATAGCAATTCTTCCAAACATGAAGAATACCGTGTAGACATTATTGTTGTATTTGGTTTTGACACATTTTATAGCAATACAAAACAAAGCTTCCAAACCTCAAAACAAATGTCCCAAACATTACAAGGTTACTCATTGTTGTGATTAATTTTGATGCATATGTTTATAGTGATGCATCAATCATATATATGGCATTGCGTCCAAATCTTAAGAATAGTGCGTCAAACATCGCAAAGTTATAGTTTTGACACTCAAGTATGTCATGACTTAATTTTCTTGAAGATAGAAACACGAACAAATAATGTGCAAATATAAATACAAATGACAACAAAAAATGATACTACAATTATTTTATAAGATGTTTACAAAACTATTATAAAAAATAAAAAAAAATAACAAATCAAATAGACATATTTAACATAACCTTACTCAAAATATAGAAAAGAAAATCAAACAAAATCATTGTTATCGTCGATTTATGAAACAAAATCAAACCGTAAATTTCACATGTGATAATTATAAAAAAAATCAACAAAAAGGAAATCAAACATGTAAACATAAAAATAAGGAAACGAAGGCAATAAGTTTTTTGGGGATGGTTTTTTTTTTTTTTTAAAGGTCAACAAATTTATCTTAAACAATTTTGATCTGTAACAGTCATCCATTTCTATTATGCAATATTTTAGCTTCATGAAATCCAAAGAAAGTACAATGGGACTTCATAACTAACCACCTTTACATATACATTTTCATTCACATCCATCCTAATTCTACAAAAAGATGACCCCCCCCCCCCCCCCCCCCCCCCTCTATCCTAATACACAAATAGTACATTTCCATCTAATTTTACATTCATCTTTTGTCTGTGTAAAGTAAAAAATTTAAACTTATTTAACGGCCCTCGCCCACCATCTGTAACGAACCATCCTTCATCAACTTCATACTAAGATCGTTAAATCTTTCTCGGGAATATTGCCTTGATGCTTTTCGCCAATCTGTGCCCGTCTTCATCATTATGACGAATTCCTCATAACTGATACGCCCATCCTAGTAACATTAAAACAAGCTTACTTAGAGCAGTGAACAAACAAAATAATGAGCATATGCATTTAGGGGGGGGGGGGGGGGGTTCAAAGAGTCATGTGAGTTCAACCCGCCAACCCACAAACACAAACCATAAAACATCTAATGCAATGTGGGAATTTAAAAAGACGAACCTTATCCATATCGACATCATGCATAATCGCATTGATTACTTCATCATTGGTGATCTCGCCTGCATCGCTTAACACTTGACGGAGCTCTTCTACCTCTATATAACCAGTTCTATTGTTATCAAAGAACTCAAACGCTTTGTGTAGATGTTCATCGTTCGCCATTCTTTTAAGATGCAGAGTGACCGCAACAAACTCCCCGCAGTCCAGGGTCCCGTCTCTATCAACATCAGCCTACAAAATCATGATTCCAGTTTCTGTTATAAAATGTCTTTGTTTTAACAGATGTGAACAAAGATGATACTTACGGATTCCATCAAATTTTGAAGATCTGCATCGTTTACTTGATGACCGAGCTTCTGTAAACCGATTCTCAGTTCTTCAAGATTAATCTTTCCGTTGTTTTGTATCTATCATATGGAAATCCTGCCTTATTCCAGCCACTTCCTCTACTGATAAATGTTCAGCCACCACCTGTGTATAGCACCGTTGATAAGTTAACTAGGGACGGGCCTATGTTACACGCACCAGTCTCACATGACAGTGGTAAGAAAAAAATTAGATATTATTTGTATCCAACATTCGAGTAACACTGTATTTTTCTGAATATGACACCTAAAAGAAAGTTGGCTACTAATAGGGGTGCGAACGAGTCAAGCAGCTAGAGATCGGCTCGAGAGAAAGCTCAAAATGAGCCGAGCCTTATTGAGCCCGAGCCGAGCTTTAGCCTAAAAGAGAGCTCGTTTATTTATTGAGCCCGAGCTCAAGCCTGGCATGTAGAGCTCGTTAGGCTCGTCGAGCCTTAGTGTAACATTAGTTTTTATTTATATTTAATAATATTTACCCCTTATTTTAAGTTGTCTAATAAACGACCGATCCGAGCTTATTTAACTTGTTTACGAGCTAAGCCCAAACCTAAAAATAAGTTTTTTAGTAAATGAACCCGAGCCTGAGCTTCACTTATCAAGCTCGTGAGCCTAAACGAGTCTATGACTTGTATTATTTTTATTTAATAAATTAATTAATAGATAATAAACCAGCCGAGCTCGAGCTCTCCTAAGTTAATCAAGCTCGAGCTCGAGCCTGGTCGGGCTCGACTCGGCCCGTTTGCACCCCTAGACACTACAATTCAACAAAAGAGTAGCCTTAGTCTACTAACCGATTACATATATCATTTTTATGAATATATTTGAATGAAACAAAATTTACAAAAAAACTTATATAGATGTTTTGTAAGTTCTTATTAGTAATATAACTTAATGATTTGTTATTATACTAATAACGTTATAAAATAATCCTGTAGAATCACGGAATGATAAATGGATCATAAATCGTACCCTCAACGCTTGTTTCTTTAGCTTGGTCATCACCGAGAACTGTTTAAGCCTCGACTTAACAATATCCCCCAATGGAACATTGGGAGCCTTCTTTGAGTTCAACCACGGGTGTTCTGCAATTGCGATACGCAAGTATATTAACCGGCCCGTTAGTCAAGTAATGTGCTTTCAAACAAAACAGTACCTATACAATGTTACATTACCAAGAACTTGTTGAGCTGTAAGCCGGGACTTTGGATCGGGTTCAAGCATTTTCTTCACAAGATCCTTCACGTTATCGGAAACTTTGGGCCATGGGTCTCTTTTGAAATTTATAACGGAGCGAATGATTGCTTGTGCGACTCCTTGTTCAGTTTCTATAGAAAAAAAATACATTTTAAATCAAGGGATACAACTAGAATGATAATCAGATCATCATTATTTATACAAACACTAAAAACCGAATATCGTTTTTGGTAATAATCTGATAATCATTTTCAAAACACAAATCCGAACACTCCTTAAGAAAGTAAAATCGTCAAGAACGATTAAAAAAGGGAAACATACCTGCCCAAAACGGCGGAACACCACAAATCAAAATGTAGAGAATAACTCCAGCACTCCATACATCAACCTCGGAGCCATAGTTCCGTTTTAGAACTTCAGGAGCCATATAATAAGGACTTCCCACTATCTCGCTAAAGATCTGCCCTGTATAAACCGAACTTATATGTAAATTATTTTGTAGATTACATGAATCCGATACCCTTTTAAGTTTTAACAGTGTGTAAGACATAGTTGTATACCCGGTTGAAAGAAAACCGAAAGCCCAAAATCGATGGCCTTCAGAGGAGCCGTTTCCTTCTTGTTTCCAAAAAGAAAATTCTCCGGTTTGAGATCCCGATGCATAACACCATGACTGTGACACATCTGTAATCAACAGAAACTGAAACTAACAAAAGAATTTATAAAAATGTACATAATTCAAAGAATAAATTGCCATTTTCGTCTCTATAATTCAAAAATAAATTGACATTTTCATTTCTGAGTTTTGACCAGTTTTGCGACTTCCGTTCAAAGGTTTATTTTTCCGCATCTGGATCCAAAAGGTTTAAAATCTTGCCATTTTCATCTGGCCCGTTAATTCCATCCATTTTTCTCCGTTAAGTCAAGGGTATTTCTGTCTTTTTTGTTAACTTGAAGGGCAGTTTGGTCTTTTTCAGGAGTATCCAGTCTTTCTACAGAAAGTGAAAAAGACCAAATTACCCTTTTAAGTTTGCAAAAAAAGACGAAGATACCCCTGAGTTAATGGAGAAAAATGGATGGAGTTAATGGGCCGGATGACAATGGCAAGATTTCAAACCTTTTGGATCCAGATGCGGAAAAACAAACCTTTGGACGAAAGTCGCAAAACTGACCAAACCTCAGTGACGAAAATGGTAATTACTCTAATTCAAATTTGTAACATTGGTCCTCTAACTCAAAATGTTAATACAAACAGACCTTCACAATTTCCACAATGGTCCTCATAATAGAAGCAGCAGCGCGTTCCGTGTAATGTCCTCTAGCCACAATCCGATCAAACAATTCTCCGCCTTCACATAACTCCATCACGATATGAACCGCATTATCATCCTCATAAGTGTCTCTTAACGTCACAATATTCGGATGTTTTGGCAAATGTTTCATAATCTCAACTTCTCTTCTCACATCCTCAATATCCACGGCGGTTCTAAGTTTCTTTTTTGATATTGACTTGCAGCCGAACTTTTCACCTGTTTTCAAATCTGTACACAAATATGTTATTCCAAATTCGCCCCTACCGAGCTCTTGACCGAGACTGTAGCCCTGTTTGATATCATGGCCTGTAGGATCTTGTAACACGAAGAAACTTTCAGCACGGTTTGGAGATGTGAAGGTGTTAAAGTTAGCGAAGAAAGAACTCGGTTTGCAGTTTTTTCTTCTTTTCTTGTTCTTCTCCTTCCTCTTAGCAGGGGTAACACAGCAATTTCCCATGATTTATAATAACCAAATCTTTAATTCTGGTTAGAAAAAAAAATTAATTAAATATAAAACAATTTACTATAGAAATTTAAAGTTAAAACCAGTGTTTATCAATGATTTTAAACAGAATATTCAAACTAACTATAGAAATTTAAAGAGACAGGTTTAGAAAGATGATATGGAGCTGATGGTTTTGTTGATGTTTTATATTCATTTTCGGAAACTTATATGATATTTGATAGAGATTCGGGTTTTATAAGTTATTTGGAAGAACAATTGTCGAGCGGTAGTCAAAGGCTCTATGCGTATTCATCATCATCGTCATCGTCATCATCATCATCATCATACTCAGTAAATCCCACAATAGCAAAGCTAAGGTAGGGTCTGAGGAGGGTAAGATGTAGACAACCTTACCTCTACTCTGTAGGAATAGAGAGGCTGCTTCCTGTGAGACCCTCGGCTCGATTGTAGTTTTGCATCAAGCCTTGGACATAAGGCACATAACACTCGCCAATTGGGACAAAAGCCAGTTAGTGCATGTTACCCCTTGTCTTTCGGCTATTAACGCCACCACATGATGCATGATTAACCGTCCCTCCCTTTTTTACGTTATTTTCACAAAATTAGTAAAATAACGTTAAAATTAGTGCACTTTCACTTTTGCCCCCTGAGGCCCACACATATATACATTATATGCGCATACCGCAAGCGGGGCGTAAAAGGCTCTATGCTTATTCATAGACGTAAAATGGTCATATCACAGAAACATAATCAAACCCATGTCAGGATGCTGTAAACTTTTCCATATGTTCAAAAATATACAACTAATTGCATAAATAAATCCCAAAATTGCATAACAAAACCAATTCATAATCATAAAACAAAGCCTAATAAAGAGAGACAATGCAAACATACCTAATCCGTAATTGTCGAAATTATCATTCGATTCGATGGATCAATATGAATATCAGAAAAGGGTGAGTCAAAAAGATCTTTTTCAGACTTTTTTCCCTCCAAATTCTCCTCTCCCCTTTTCTCTTTGTTTCTCTCCTATTTCTTCTTTTGTTATACAAAATTCTACCTTCTAATCAATGGTATTTGCCTTTATACTCGTTATAATAACCCACTAATTATTAGAAAAACTATTTTTAAAAATTAATTAATAGCAAGAAACTCAAAAAAGGTTATTATGCGTTTGATTTTTATAAAAAAAAATAGTAATTTTCTATTAGTTGTGTGTATATTAGTATATATTATCATAATTTGGCTACATAAGTTTGTATTTGACTTCTGTTTTACAACATTTTAAACTTGCATAGATCTCAACGTGCGCGTAATTTTGTTAATGTGCAGAGCCACAATTTTCGACCCAGTAGTAGTCTAACGACGACAATTTGAAGGTCAAAGAAAATTTGGTTGAACGGGTCAACAAATACTTGGACTCTAGTGTTCCTAAAAAAACGCAAACCAACATCAACAGTTCCAAGGTACGATACCTAGCGACATCCATAGTTGTACGATTAATATTATAACGAAGTCAAAAATGTTGCCATATCATTTTTCTTCTAATTAAGAGTCGACCGAAAAGCACTAGATTTTAAAACATACAAAAACAAGGATCGTCAGCAGCCTTCGCACATTGGCGTTTGACCAAATTGAAAAATGAACCCAGTTTTTCTAGCTTCAACCACTCCAAAACATCAGCATACACCCATTTTTTGGTAATCACGAGAACCCGTTACCCATACCCAAATGTCAGATAACTCACGGGCCCCACCAAATCATCAGCATACACCTTTTTCCTGTAAAAACAATTCAAAATCAATCTTTCTGAATTCTGATGTTACAGGTCCAACAAATACTTAGGTTGCAGAGTCAAAGAAATGAGTAAAATGCCATTTTCGGCCCTGAGGTTTGGCCAGTTTTGCGACTTTCGTCCAAAGGTTTGTTTTTCCACATCTGGATCCAAAAGGTTTGAAATCTTACCATTTTCATCCCGCTCGTCAACTCCATCCATTTTTCTCTGTTAAATCAGAGGTATTTCCTGCTTTTTTATTAACTTAAAGGGCAATTCGGTCTTTTTCACTTCATGTAAAAGCATTTAGCATAATGTACAAGTATTCAAAAGACCGAATTGCCTATAAATTAACAAAAAAAGACAAAAATACCCCTGACTTAACAGAAAAAAGGAAGAAGTTAACGGGGTGGGGAAAATGGCAAGATTTCAAATCTTTTGGATCCACATTAGAAAAAAAACAAACCTTTGAACGAAAGCAGCAAAACTGGCCAAACCTCAGGGACGAAATGGCATTTTACTCCAAAGAAATTTAAGACCACTTACCATTTTGACATCATTGACCAAGCCCAGATCAGTCAGCGAACGATCCGACACACAATTTACATGCACAATAACACCGTTCTTCGCATTTCCAACTTTACCATTGGTAATGTCGAGATACGCAGCTCCTTTAAACATCCATTTACTCCTTTCTAAACTGTAAAAATCATCAAACATTTCGCCACATAACACGCATACAACTTGGCTTTCGTCTGCATTAACCATCATCTCACCATCAACCTCCAATGCACCCTCATTACTAGACCCGTTAACCCAATCCTCACGATTAAAGAACCACCTCCTTGACGAGTCAGCATCAGAGTTTCTCAGTGTATGCCAATCCATATGTTTATCAAACCGTTCTTGAAGTTTGAATCTTAAACCGCATATGCTACACTGATGTGGGAGATCGTCGATGAGGTCACTAATCACACCGGGATGAAACTCCCTGATGACATCAGCCCTAAATTCAAAACCGATAGAACACTTGATTTCTTCATTGGTGGTAGTTTTAGATACAGGATCGGATGGAGATAGATCACTGCTAGTAGACGACGTAGATATCAACGAAGAAGATACAATTGGGGTAATCTTATCATCACTAGGGCTCTGGTTCTTTGAATTATCGTCTGATGCGGAAATTAAGCCTTTAGCGACTAACGTACTTAAAAGACTCGACACGTTATTCGACGCAGTTGACGCAGTATTACCGACAGTTGAACTCGCTGTTGATGAAATCGGTTTGTTACCAAATATGCTGCTAACCGCGGCTAACAAGCTACTGGCATTTGTCGGTTGGGCCAGTGGGCCCAGTGAGGTACTAATTGTCGAAACAGGATCCAATACGGGTTCGGGTTGATAAGGCGGCAGAAAGGGATCATGCTTTATCGGTAATTGAGGTGAAGGCGGGCGTAACTTATGAATCTTCGATTTTTTAGAGTTACTCGCTTGTGAAATCGGAGGTTTTATTTGGAAAGAATTCTGATGAGATTGACTAGAAATAGGAATTCCCGTGTTCTTTTGACCTCGAAATCGAGGTGCTTTATCATCTGAGTCTATTATATCTTGATCAGCTAAATCATACGGTAACCTAGGACGCTGACGTGGCAGTTGTTGACCAGATGGTGTTGCTGTTTTCGTTACCGGTCTTTCCGAGTCAAAATACAACCGCGGGTCTCTCTTTGAGCTACTAGACGAAGTGGGCTTCGTTGCAACCGAACTCACATCGTCCCACATGTACTCCTCTTCGTCTGAGTTCTTCCAGCTTCTGCTGATTTCACCGGTTCCTTTATTCATAGACTGTAGTTTCACATCGGGAATTGCGGATCTCGAGGCCGAATAATTGTGCAATCCATGCTTTACGTCGAAAGAATTTCTTGCCAGCCTAGATATTGTCTCCATACCGTGCTCTGCAACTCTTTCGCTTGATAAATCGGAACCGAAATCGAAATTATTATACGATGCACCACTGTTCTCATGAGTTAGATCGCTCTCCGCCTCTCGTTGTGCCTGTTGAATATTCCGCAAAATTTGTAAATTATAATAATGCTGAAAAAACGCAATCGACAATTTTATTATCTTTAAGAAAAATATTACATTGAATTTAAGCCGTGGATCAGCACGCGATCTCTGAAGATTGGTATTACCAGCCGTACGGTCTTGTCTGCCAGTATCTTCAGGTGAATTACTAATCAAGTTTCGAGTAATGTCACCTGCTGTATCTTTTGCCTTCATGAGAGTTTAAGAGATTAATATAAAAACGAAACGTAATGACTAAAAACGCAGATTTTTTGTGTGCTTACCCTTGTTGGATGTTGGAGTTTCTGCCTGGCTTCCAAATACTTCGGATTTACATGAATACTACGTGCAGGAGGACGTTGAGGCTGTGAGTCGGGTCTAGATGTGGTCAACCCTGAAGTTGACCCGTTCCCGGCTGATGAAAAACCGAGTTCTTTCTCTATCGATTGAAGCGTTTGAGGAGGAAATACTCCTTTCCAAGTCCCGAAAAGATGCCGCATACCGGAATGTACTGTAGAATCAACCTGTCTGTACGCCTTGCAGAAAACCTATACAACGGAAATATAAAGATATCAATATAATTCGTTGATAGTCACGTAAAAATATTACATAATTCAAGATCTTACCTCGGGGAGTTTGGTGGAAAAGTGTTTAATGTAATCCCGCCCAATATTTTTCACGATACTGTCGAGAAGATACAGTGATGGTAACTTTTGATCGCTCGGAACCTAAAAAATCATTGCCCCAATAACATTACGAATCAATCAAAACAACTTCGCATGTATACACATCTCTTGAACAATAAAGATAACAAATCTTGATCCATACTTGCACCAATTCTAATATCCTCTACAACTTTATAAATCAATAAAACATCTTCAAGCGTATACGCAACTCTTGAACAATAAAGATAACAAATGCTGTTCCATACACCTTATTCGACCGATTCAGCCAAAGTATCAATTCAGTCAAACTAAGTAGAAAAGTTTACTACAAACGGATCATTCAAATGCACAGAACACACCACAAATACGAAAATACAACAGATAATTAATATAAACATCAACAAAACACCTAAATCTGTACGACAATAGTAACCAAAACCATCACAACTTAACGATATTATTGCAGATACACGATAAGACACCTAAATCTGTACAACAATACGAACTGAAATCATCATTCATCGTCACCTCAACAATAATAATGCATCGAAATCTATACAACAATAGACGATAGTAACTAAAATTCCAAATTTTATCACCTCAACAATATTATTGCAGATAGTAGCAGCAACAGCTTTAGCAGCCTGCAAATTCTCTCCAGCAATAATCGTCAAATTCGTAATAATCGGCTTCGAGTTAAAAGTAAGCTCAGCCAAAGCAGTCCTATACTGACTCACAAGCTCCTGATGCTGCTTCTGTTTAATCTGCGACAACGACTGCGGCTGATAACCGTCTCCATCCCCTACCACCGCAGGCCGAAACCCTACCGCCTGCCTCTGAACAACCACAGACCTATTCTCTCCACTCGGATTATATCCGCCACTGCGAATAACATTAACCGCTGGCTCTTCGGTTCCTAATCTCGGTTTCTTCATCAAGCTAGGGTTGTTTCCGTTTCGAGCTGATCGATGATCAAACGATCTACCTCTAGAATTATTGCTGTTACTATTCATCATATCTCCAGATTATGAAATCATACATGTATAATAATATGTGTATACAATTAACAATTTACATACATAGTGATTTGATTGTTTGCTACAACAGAAGAATTGAAATGAAATAAGAACAAATCGGAAACCCTAAGGCTAGCTACAAGATGTAATTAGGTAAATCAGAAACCCTAACCCTAGGTATAGAGATGTAATTACATATGTATAGATCTGAAAACGGAGAAGATGAAGATTGGAAGATGAATAATAAGCGATTGCAGGTGGTGGAATTGAAAATGGTGAATTTGGTGACGAGATTGGGAAGTCGTCGGGTATGTATTGAGATTTAGAGCTGGTTCTTCTTGATGTATGTATTTATCGTTGAGGATTTCACTAATTCACTGTGTGTGTGTGTGTGTTGGGTGAGTGTAGACCGTTGAGAAAGGTTAAAGTTGAAGCCCGGTTTAAGTGGGCCTTTAAGCCCAATGAAACTGGGCCGTACTTGTGATTGTAGATATTTACCAAGGTGTCGGACTGTCGGTGATGGCGGTAGTGGAGGACGATGATGGTTTGTGGCGGAGGGAGTGGGTTTCAATGATGATGGGGTGGTGGGGGAGGTGATAGGGCGAGAAGGGGGCGGTGGAGAGGGTAGTGATGGTGGGCGTGTTGTCAACAGTCATGGGAGCGGTGGTGATGGTGGAGGTGGCGACAGAAAATGGCGGTGCTCGCACATTGCACTTGTTTTAAGTAGGGGTGTAAAGTAGTTAAGTCGCTTAAGAGCTACTCGAGATAGGTTTGCTAAAAGATCGAATCAAGGCAAGTATAAGCAAACTTGAACACAAACTTGACTAGGCTAGTGATCTAACTGAGCCTATTATACAATATTTTTTATATATTTACTTAATATTAATTATTTATATTCTATTCTACTATATATTAAATTACATCCTTATCTACAGTAGTCACAAAACCCTTAATTTTGAATTTAATTACAAGAGTGTCATCTCATAAGTTAAGGTAATTTGTTGTTGATAAAAGGGATAGAAATGTCAAGTAATTGTATGGACTTTAAATGGGGTTCGCTCTTATTTTGGCTTCTTTTTTCATTATGTTTTTATTTTATTTTTTAGATTCTTTTATTAAAATAATAGTTAAAAATGAATCTTACTATAAAAGAAATAAATAAAAGGGAAATTTTAGAAATCTGGTATGAAAAATATTGGTTTCGTATAAAATAGCGTATAGGAACGAAGTAAACTCGCACTCATATTTTTTTATTAATTTTTTTGCTTTTTAGATTCTTTTATTAAAATAATAGTTAAAAATGAATCTTAATATAAAAGAGCAAAATAAAGGGAAGTTTTAGAAAAGTGGTATTAAAAATATTGGTTTCGTATGAGGAACGAACACGTAAACAAGCACTCCTAATTTTTTTAATGATAAAAATAATTATTCTTTAATTAAAACAATAAAAGAATTCATTTCAAGTAAATAATATAACTTTGCATTTGGTATTTCTTTATGTTATTTAAAATTGTTGTTTAAAACAAGTGATTGTTAATTAGAATAAGTTGGTTTTTAATATATGTGTATGTGTATGTGTTTTATTATTTTATTTTTATTTTTATTTTTTTTTTAACGACAAATTTTGGATCACTGACGGAACACTGAAATATCATCGTGCCACCAACTGAACCACCCGATCATATCCATCTCCACTAGACATAATACATATACACCAATTCAGGAGGAAACCCAATAAATATGGGAAACCCCCCTTGTGGGAATCACACTCAGGACCTATTGATCCCAAAGTCTTATCTCACCCCCAAAATGCTACTAGGCTATAAAGCCATAGGCATGTGTGTGTTTATAACTACTTAAAAAACAAGTCTTATTGTTTGGGTTCTAAACGGGTTCCCCGCCAGAACGTGCGGTGGGGATTCCTAGTAAATAATAAATGATGAAGGCCTTTATGAATAGTACTCTTTTTTTGTTGTTTATGTTTTTGTAGTTTTTTTTCTTTCATTATTTTTGTATCATAGTGAATTTGTCTACATTTACGTCAGCTTGTGTTATAAGTTCATGTTTGCTTTTGTCTATGTTTTACGTCACGTGGCGACATGAATTCACGTTTTTGTTTTACGATTTTCTCGATTTTGGTTGTCGTTTGTTTAAGACTTTGCACGGTTTTGCGACTCTCGCATCCGCGACACGGGGGTAAACATCGGTGGTGGTACCGTATTCGTTTCTATGGTTTTTCTCAACATGGTGGTATAAAATTCGTTGAACACAAAGTTGTATTCGCAATAAAATATTTTATTTTGGTATCGTAAGTTATATCAAGTAAAAGACCATATCGGTACCATCACGAACCAAACCAATACCAATCGAACAACACCGATACTGGTACATGTATTTGTTTCTATGGTTTTTAATTGATGTAAAACACATGTCGAGTGTCGGTATCATGCTGGTAATGTAATGAACCCAATTGATTCTGAGCGAAGCCCGTCACAAAGCGCGAGGAAACCCAACTAGTTATATACTAAATTATGATAAAATAACTAAAGAATAATAGAATATTGTTACATATAAAAATATGATTTGAAATAATATATATATATATATATATAATTAAATAATTAGTAATTAATAAATAAGTCGAGTGTTGAGCTCAAGCTTGAAAAATTAATCATTTGATGAGCTTGAGCTCTAGAAATGGAGCTCAAAATGGAGTTAAAGCTCGAGCATGAGCTCTTTTAAGTTAAGCCAACTCAAGCTTAGAGAAGTTCATAAGTTTTAAAGTAAAACTACAAGGTTGGTTCATGTGTCATGTAAAACTTTTTTTTTTTTTTACAAATGTAGCACATGAACATAACAGTTGAGCAAAAATTTGGGAACATATGCTAAATTTCTCAAACACTGAGATTTAAAGGAAAACTTTGACTGCCGTGTAATTTACTTACAAGTTTTATAATAGTGATTCGTTCTGACCCAAATTTTTGTTTATTCGGATCAACCAATTTCTTACAAAAGTTTTGTAACAGTGACTCGTTCTGACCCAAATTTGTTTATCCGGATCAACCAATTTCTTACAAAAAAAAAGTTACATGTAATATAAATCACCTAATTTATAGTTCATTAGAAGTCCACAAAAGGTAGATATGTGACATTAGGGTCACGCATGTCGTGGTTATAGGGTTGACTTTTTGCTTACATAAGGGCATAAGGCTAGTCGTAGTGGCTTCACACCCTAGACACCTAAGCAGAAGACAGTATCAAACACCGAAACAAGGGTGCCAAAACACGGCACCATGAAAGCTTTCACCAAGCCCTTAACGAGCGTGAAGGAATGCAGAGAGAGAGAGAAGGGGGGAAACAAGTTTTTTAACCAATATCATGGTGCCACATCTACCACCTCTTTAGTTAAACATCTACACCCTTGTGACCGACTGAACGTGTAGTTTAGTTAAAGCGTCACTGCCAATATGGCAATGACTTTTGCACTTTCTAGTTAACCCAGTACACTTGGTCTAACTATAGAGATGTTATACACCAAGTACATGGCTATTTTACTATTTTCTCTATAATCTTCCCCAGGATTTAAAAAAAAAAAGAAAAGCCAATAATAAGTCAATGTAGAGGATTCATCTTCTTCAATTTCTCTTCTGCAGTCTGCACAACAAGCCATAAAGCCGGTTCAACCCGCTTAAGTCCAGTTCAAGCCGGTTTTTGTGTCGTTCTGGCAGGTTGAGGCCCGCTTTGTCGCCAGATTAGACCAAGGTGCTCGCCTCACATTCGCCTTATGAAGAACATCATCTTGCATGTGTCCGAGACACCTAGGCCTCGCCTACCAGGCGCTAGCCTTTGACAACATAGTGAATATTAACTTTTAAAGAAATATTAACCCAAATTTCACACCTAATATGTTGTACTACAAGCTAACAATCATTTTATAACTTTCAAATAATATTGTAGAATCACACTTGGGCCCACAGTTTTCTTCCTGCAAGCACACTGCCAGTTTTAATCAAATGAAAATGGCTGCCCAACTTAATTCTAATGTTCCAAAACTAAAAAACAAACATACGATTAGTAAACGTATGGCAGAATCCTCCATGGGACAGCCTGCCGGTATTTCACCCAAATTTCTTTGTATTTCTCCGCACATCGAGCTTCGTCTCTTCTCTCACGCCATATCAGCAGAATCAGAAGATATATCGGATAAAAATATGGAACTGGCGAGCTGCAATCATACGGTTCAAATCAAATAATGAGTTGAGTGTTGACTTTTAAAGTCAAACATAGGGCTTTTGAAACTTCTCAAAACTTAGCATCCTTTCAGAAAATGAGCATAAAAAATAATTTATTTACATTATGCGCTATATAGCATATAGGTACATAAATTATTTTTTATGTATATTATATCGTATAATGTTAAAAGAGGGGGATGGTTAATCATGCATCATGTGGTGGCGTTGATAGCCGAAAGACATGGGAGTACATGCACTAATTGGCCTTTGTCTTAATTGCCGAGTGTTATGTGCTTTATGTCCAAGGCTTGATGCAAAACTAAGGGGGTAGAAGGTAAGACTGTCTACATCTTACCCTCCTCGGACCTACCTTAGCTTTGCTATTGGTGGGATTTACTGAGTATGATGATGACCCTGGTATATACTCTATTTTTTCATGTTTAACAAAAATCTAAAATCCAGCTATTTTATAGCTATGTATAATTGCTATTTGTATTTAAAAAGTCTAAAAAATAACTGAAATTCCGCTACTTATGGCTATAGACCCTATAGCGACCTTCGACCTATACGGTACGCTATTTGCTATAGCGACCGCTATTGACAACTATGATTATGATGTTATAGGAATTAGTGAAATATCACAATTCTTCAAACATTTAGGAAATTATAGCATTTTTTTAAATTTATAGTTGCATGAAACTTAGAAAAAAAAATTACCTTATTCCGCAGGGTAAGCTGAAGGATAGCGCCAGTAACAAATCTCCAAGGTAATTGCAGTGCCTTGCTATACCCCTTCACATAATGAAAAAAAACATTATTGTTATGCATATTAGAAACTAAAAGAAAAAAAATATATTAGAAAGAAAAATATAACATTACCAATAGCCAGAAACAAGTAATTTTCCTGCGATGACTTTTGGGGGTTGACCCCAAATTAGCGCTTTGGGATTTTTCTTAAAATCATGTTTTTGCTTGTTAGCACCTCTAAAGACAAGATACCTACAATAAGTAAAAATCAAATTGAAACGTTAAGCATATGAATAGTGAAAATTGAGTCAAAATCATAGTTATCAAAGGCGTTAGGCGCAGCCAAGGCGCACAGGCCTCTCTTAGGGCCTAGGCGCACAGACCTCGCCTGGGGCCTAGGCGCAAGGCGCAAAAAAAGCGTGGGCCTGAGAAAAAAAAAAGCGCACAGCAAAAAATATTAAAATATTTTTGTATAATAGAAAATTAATACTATTCTTCCAATAGAATAAACTAAAGCTATTATATAACATTTAATATCGTCTATATAGTACCAAAAGTTATAAAATGCTAGTTTATTAGTGTAGAAAAGTAGTTTCGTTAGATAAAAGTAGAAATCTAGTTGTAATCTTGCCGGAATTTAGAGAATTTGACTGGAATCTGCGCATGAACCATCACATGGAGAATTAAAGCGCAATTGCCTTGACTTAAGGCGCAATTGCCTCGCCTCACTAGGAAATTGGGCCTAGGCGCAAGAGGCGATGGCTTTTAACAACTATGGTCAAAATTAAATTTCAAATTGTAAAACATATTAATTACCCTATCAGAAATACAAAGCAATTAGCAACAATTGCAGTGTTGGTAAGTCCACATTATTACTCAAAAGCCACCAGCCCTAATGTATAAATAAAAAAAGATGTATATTAGATACACTTTGACTTTCAGGGTCAAACCAAATTCTTAAAATTATTGCAATGATATGTAAATAATTTAGCTACCTGAATGCTAAATGTGAAGGGAATCCACACCAAATCTCCAAATACTAGCATGAACCCCAATCTCTCTGCGATTATATCCCATCTAAAAATATATATGTAATTTAAGAATTAGGAGAATAATAAATGTAGTAAGGAAATCATGCAAATATATAACTAAAACACTCTAAAGATGTGCAGAGTAATTAAAACAAGATCAAAATAATTATGATTTATGACATATGCACCAAGCATTAAGAAATACAAGATCAATTCAATAAATATTTAAAACATGCATTTTAAGATGTTACGCCCCGCTTGCGGTATGCGCATATAATGTATATATGCGTGAGCCTTCGGGGGCCAAAAGGGAAACTGCACTAATTTTAACGTTATTTTACTAATTTCGTGAAAATAACGTTAAAAAGAGAGGGACGGTTAATCATGCATCATGTGGTGGCATTGATAGCCGAAAGACAAGGGGGTAGATGCACTAATCGGCTGTTGTCCCAATTGCTGAGTGTTATGTGCCTTATGTCCAAGGCATGATGCAAAACTACTATCGAGCCGGGGGTCTCACTGGAAGCAGCCTCTCTATTCCTACGGGGTAGAGGTAAGGTTGTCTACATCTTACCCTCCTCAGACCCTACCTTAGCTTTGCTATTGGTGGGATTTACTGAGCATGATGATGCATTTTAAGATGTGTTCACCAGTTTGGTAATTTAAATAGTCTATTAAATATATAGAGAGAGATATTTTCAACTTCCACTCCGAAAATCCAACTTTTGCGGTTGGAAATTCTCTGATAGATTGTCAACTTCGTGACAAAAGAAATAAATCCAAAGACTATCTGAACTTCATGTTTGTTTCTTTGTGGACCTTTATTTTCGAACAAAGGGAGTAAAACACATAATAATCATGCATCATGTGACAAAAATAACTAACTCGATGAAGTAGTCTCTTCCATTTTCAACAGGAAAAGTCAACTTACGTAGATGTCATGTATTCCTCGTAGAAGAAGTAATCCATAATGTAGACCTGACATGGTAAACAGCAAAAGTGATCAAACATGTCCAGTATGTCGTTTTCGTATAGAATTTTTTAATATATACGTTTTCGACCCCCGGTTTTATAATTTTTTTAGGTATATACGTTTTCGACCCCCCGATTGGAAATCTCAAGCTTCGCCCCTAAACATGTCAAGATGAGATTGTGGCAAATTTAAGTAATTTTTTAGTATTGGTTGAGTAAACCTGAAATACGTTTTGTCCGCTTCTTATAAATAAATAACATGTTAAAATAGTTACAAAAACGACATTATTGCACCAATAAATTAACTTCTTGAATGAGTATATTAAGAGTATTTATGCATTTTTAGCAACTTTCTACCTATGATGCACTGGGACGGGTACGGGAACGGGGTACGGGGACGGGTACGGGAAACGGTAAAACTAAAAATTCAAGAAGCGGGGACGGGACGGGTACGGGAATAAAAACATATAAAAAATAAATATAAATCAAAGATAATGTAACACAAAACCCCAAAATAGTTATATATTGATGTAAAGCTCAAAAATCCCATTTCTTCCTAATCTAATGTAAGGTAGTGAAAATAGGGGGGGTTAAATGTTAAAATACAAAAACTAATTTTACACTTTTTATGTAAGTTTTACAAGTTTTAATGACTAAAAGTAACCTAATGAAAGATAGAGGGGTTAAATGTTAAAACCCATAAACTTATTTAACCCTAGAAAGGCTCAAACGCAACAAAAAAGCAGCCGCTCTTCTTCTTCACAGTTTCCAGCAAGTCTCCAGCAAGTTTCCGGCAGAAATTGCAGGTTTCCGGCCATAAGTCGTCGTCGGAATCCGCTATTTTCACGCTATTCAGTCGATAACTATGACCGGAAACTTGCAGGAAACGTTTCCTGCGCGTCCCCATACACCGTCCCCTTCTCCTGCACGCTTCCTGGCCGTTTCCTACCTGTCGGGGACGTTTCCCGGCCGTCCCCGTGCCGTTTCCATCACCTAGCAGTCCCCGGGACGGGAGACGGCACCTCCCAGGCGTTTCCGTGCTTCCGAGCTTTCTACCCATTTAACGAGTCTCATTTCCACACAACCCAAATCATAACAACGATAATGACAGCTAATTACCAAACAAAACAGCTGGTAGAGGATCATTGATCGGCTCAAGTAAGCATCTTGGATAGATTTTGCAAGCACGGAAAGATTGATCAGAAGCCATCCCATCATTCCAGCTCTCACGAAGAAAAATCTACACAAGAGAAGTGTTATAGAAGTCATAAATACTAAACCGTAAGACCACAATATGATATACTTCAGCAATATCGTAAACACTGAGTCATATAAATAAGTAGAACCATGGTTCATGAATTTAGGAAAAGCTTGACAAAAGTCCAAGTTGAAACTTCATAAAAAGTTGTATAGTATGTTTACAAAGAAAACCGAGCTGGTAAATTAAGTCAAAGGTGAGAGATTTACATACTTGAGGTCAACGCCCAAGAAGTTAGGATTTAGCTGTATCCCAAACCACCTGTTTTTTCCCAAAAATTAGTGAACTATATATCTCATTCATAAATAATAAATAAATAAAAACATGAAGAGAAAATACAAGTCATCAATTATGTTTCCAGTGACGTGAGGCTTCAAAGATGCACTCCGGTCTTTAGATTTACAGCCAGCCACATAAAGTAGCAACGTAACCTGCCATTTATTTAATCATGACAAATAGTCAAAAACGACGCTCACTGCAGTCTGGAGAACTAAAGATATTGAAGCATATTACTTGTTGGAACTTACAATGACACTGAAGATAAAAGTCGTAGATAAAAGCTCAAGCCCTCGGTCTGATATTGCCTGCAGAATTCATATGTTACACATTATTGGAATGTATAATATTATTCCAATGCAACCAAAATGAGAATGCTAACTATAATCTAATAGATCTAAGTCATGCTTATATGTGAACATTTCAAAGAAAAACAAAAAGCTAGCGGAAATTCTTTATAAATTAATACATGCAGCATATTCGGATGGCTTAATTTTTATACAAACATTTTTTATCCACTTTCAGAAGAACATACGGTAAGTGACACAAGATCCATCCAAGCTCCAACCAAAAGCAGTCCAACCAGCAAAAGAAGTGATATCAGTCCTGAAAAAAAAATAAAAAAATTAAATCACTGACGTATTATATCTTTGCCAAAAACATAAGAACTAACTACATTGGGTACTTTTAAGCATAATACTCATATGAGCTTTTGTGATAGAACTTTGATTTTGATTACATCATTCAACTTCAAAAATCAAAGCATAATCCAATAGTTTAAATAAAACCGTTATACCAATGATATTCTTCCTTCCACAAAACAGTTGGCAGTTTCAATGTTCACAAACAGAATTGCTCTCGCTAAAACGAGGCAAATTGTATTTTAATAATCCAAACTATGACCCATTGGTTGATAATATTTGATACTGACAGTTTGACCAACGACACTCCTAACTTTCACTTTCGTTGCCAAGGGTAATCGTTATCCGTCACATAACAATCATAGTTTTTTTTTCCCACTCAATCTCGCTCACAAGGATGGTTTACTAACAACATGAGAAAACATAGTGCATGTGTGAACGGAATCAAGTAGAAATCACGTGTAAATCGATTGTAAATTTATGACGCTTGTGCTTTTTTTATTGCCCTTGACAACAGAAGTAAAAGTTAGGAGTGTCCTTGGTTCTAAAAACTGAGAAGCACACAAAAGCGACAAGGTCTAAAATCGAGGTGTGAAGCGCCAAGCGCAAAAGGCAAAAGCCCACAGCTTTTCACACCCGAGGCGCAAATAATTATATATTTTTTTATCTACTTCCTATAGTTTCTAGCATCGTTACCCAATATCTAGAGACAAGTACACTTCATATATGTTTTACTATGGAAATTAGGGCTGCAAACGAACCAAATGTTCGGCAAACAGTTCGTGAACCGTTCGGCGGGAAGTTCGTTTCTGTCCGTTCGTATTAAACAAACGAACACAAACAAGAAATTTCATTTGTTTATTTAAATGAACGAACATGAACAGAGGTCGCGTTCGTTCGTTTATGTTCGTGAACATTCGGTAACATGTTCGTTTGTGTTCGATAGTTCATTACTGTTTTTATTTTTTATATTTTATTTAAATACTTCAAAATTCCGACAAATAAAATATTTAGCAAGCGTTAGTGTATTATATATTCTGTTCATGAACGTTTGTTTGTGTTGTTTGTTTCCATTTGTGTTCATGAACATTAGTTTGTGCTCATTTGTGTTCATCAACGTTCGTTTCGTTCGTTGCCAAAAATTAACAAACAAACACAAACGAACGCGAACAGGTTCATTTCCTTAACAGACAAACACGAACATAAACTCTCGTTCGGTAAGTGCTCATGAACAGTTCGTGAACACATATATCTCTTAACAAACAAACACGAACAACATCTTGTTCGTGTTCGTTCGGTTCGTTCGCAGCCCTAATGGAAATTACATACAAGTACAACCTGAAAAGCATGTTGAACATTTCTTAACACTTTCTCAAGGGCTTAACTGCACATAACATAGATCCAAAACCAAACTCTACTTCTAAAAGCTGCAACTGTTGCTAAAAACTTACCATTACAACGATAATGAAGTCTAGTTCCATCAGCTAAACTCGCTCCAGCAAAAACATTCCCAGGCAAAACAGATCCAGAAATCCCCAAATAACTAAAGAATCCCAGTAACAAATAGACCTAAAAAACAAAACCCATTAATCTTTAACAAATCATCGCGCACACACACATTCAGATCGATTTTACTGTAATACCTAGATGAAAAAGACAATAGGGAAACAATAAAATTGAAGCTTTTGATCAATTGATGACGAAAAACCCAAAATGAGTATCGTTAACATTACTCACGTACAGAATTCCATGATGGAATGATGGAGGTGAGATTGAGAAGAGTGAAGTCCATCGGCATCTAGTAGATTTCTTCTCGGTTTCTAGTTTCACTCTTCACTGCCGATTTTTTGCAATTGAAAGGGGGTTGGTTTAAAGGGCTCCCTCTATAGAAAAAGAGAAAAAAATTAGGAAAAATAAGTTTATGTTGAATTGTTCGTTTATGTTTGTTCGTGTTGAATAACGAACACAGACAGATGTCTCGTTCGTTCAATTGTGTTTGTGAATATTTAGTAATGTGTTCGTGAATATTTGTTATCTTTTGTTTGTTTATGTTGTTTATTAAAGATTTTTGTACATCTGTTTATTCTATCTAAACATTTTATATACTTTGCCTAGGGAAAGAGATTTTCCACGGGATTGTTATGATTTGCTATTGGAGCTTACGGTGGGCAAGAAATGGGGTCAAATTCTCTAATAGTCAAGCGTGTATAGAAGATATATGTAGTGAAATTAAATCGGTTAGTTTCTTGTGGTTTAGTAGTAGATCCAAAATTAGAACCTTGTCTTGATCCGAGTGGTGTAATTTTGTAATGATGTAGTTGTGTTGGTGTGTCTCCCCGTTTCGTGCGTTGGCGGTTTTCTAAAGAAGTCCACTTTTTAAAGAAAAAAAATCTTATGTGTTTCATTACCATAACAAATAAAACAGGAAACCGAGTTCCCACCATGTTTATGTACCGTTCCCCCTCCTTCTCTTAATTAATATCGACGAATAATATCGACATTCCCCCAACAATTAGCACTTTACGTTCTAGCGTTGCTCCCTCTAGTGTTGTCCAAAAAGCTCGCGGCCCGGAGCTCGCTCGGATTAAGTTGGAAAAAGCTCGCTCGATGTGACTAGGTTTGAAAGTGAGCCAAGCCGGCTCGGCTCGACTCGTAACGAGCCGGATTGGCTCGCGTTGGCTCGCATGCCAGCTCGGCTCGGCTTAGCTCGAATTATTTTACTTTTAATAATTTCTATTTTTATATACATTATAATATATCACAAAAACTGATTATTATTTAACATGTGATTAGAAGTGCAATTTGATATCTATACCACATTTAAAAGTTGATTACCATGCTAGTGAACTTATATTGTATTTCATTGAAAGTAAGAACGTATTTTGTGTTAACTTGATTTTGGCTTATAATGTATTAGGCTAAGCTTATTTTGGATATGTTCTTTTGAATTATTGAATAATATTTTAGATTACTGAATTTTGAGAGCCATATATTAATTTTTCTTTTCAAAATCGAGCCAAACCAAGCTGAGCCGAGCCGAGCTTTGATTTCTAGCTCGCTTCCAAATGCGAGTCGAGCCCGAGTTTTGCCCTAGCTCGGCTCGGTTCAGCTCGTGAACAGCCCCAGCTCCCTCTGCCATCCACCTCTAGCATGCGCTGCCTTCGCCCACTTTATTTGTGTTTCGTGAACACGTTCATTTCCTCAATGAGCGAACACGAACATAATATCTCATTCAGTAAGTTTTCATGAGCCGTGAACGCATTATTTCCTCTATGAATAAACACGAACAGGGACTTGTTCGTGTTTGTTTGATTCGTTTGCTGCCTTAGACTTGTAGTTGGAGAGAACTAGTGGATTTGGGCTATATTATTGGAATTGGGCATTTAAACATATGTTGGGCCATTGGGGTTTAAATTATGAATCTTATCTAAATAATAATAAAAGACAATATAAAAAATTTGGTTTGTCAAAGAAAAGAACTGAAACCGACATAATAATATATGTATTATTATCGAAGAAAACTTGTATGTGTTATCGAAGAAAACTTGTGTGTGTTTTCGAAGAAAAGAACTAAAACCAACGTAATAATAATCAGGTAGGGAATGCCTTGACTAGTTACCGAAGAAAACTTGTGTGTTTGTGAGGGAAGACATATGCAGGCTTCGGGTAGCTTGGGAACCTTGTTGCCGGTGGACGCGGGCTTCACGGCTTCAATTTGGACCAGATTGAGGTGTACACCTCTGATTTGGTGTTGAGAGGGTACTGGTGGGATACACCCTGGTCACGCTCATGTAAGTGCACATGGGTGAATTTAACGTTAAAAACTATTTGGGTTAGAACAAAAGAGCATCACTTGTTAAGAAATTAAAACGTAAAGGATATCCATTGTAAATTCGTTAGTTGAAGGATACCGTCGAAAATTTGGTTAAAGTTAAAAGAATGTAAATTGCAATTCACTCTTTTTATTTATATGAAAATAGTTACAATTATATTATATATATTTATTATATATATTAATAGAAAGTGTAATTTGATATCTATACCATATTTAAAGGTTGATTACTATGCTAATGAACTTATATTGTATTTCATTGAAATTAAGAACGTATTTTGTGTGGTTAAACTTGATTTTGGCTTATAATGTATTAGGCTGAGCTTATTTTAGATATCTTCTTTTGAATTCTTGAATAATATTTTAGATTACTGAATTTTGAGAGCTATATATTAATTTTTCTTTTCAAAATCGAGCCAAACCAAGCCGAGCCGAGCCCGAGCTTTAATTTCTAGTTCGGTTTCAAATCCGAGCAGAGCCAGCTCGGTTTATAATTGAGCCGAGCCCGAGTTTTGCCCTAGCTCGGCTCGGTTCGGCTCGTGAACAACCCTAGCTCCCTCTGCCATCCACCTCTAGCCTGCGCTGCCTTCACCCACTTTACTTGTGTTCGTGAACCGTTTGTAACAACCCGTATTTCTGTTGTTTCCTGTTTCCGTGTATTTATTCTGATTTCCAGTTTTGTACTATGAGATTCATTAATAGAAATGTTTGTATTAAATTAAATATGTTTTGTCATTACATCGCATTATTACATCACAACTAAACGCTATTTAAACGCTTATTTAATGCAACGCTTCGCATATCTCATCGCTATCCCATCGCAATCGCAACGCAATTACTGAATTTGGTATATTGGAATTATGTGGTAATATTAGTTTACGTGTTTGTGTGTTATACGTGTTTAAGTGTTATATGTGGATTGGAATTATCGTGGTTTAATCGCTTGCAAACTCACGCAACTCGTTCTCACCGTTGACCCGCTATTACAACGCTTAAATCATCGCTAAATCGCTTAACGTTACCTTATAACCCGATTACGTCACCGATCGATAAACGAACGAAAAACAAAGAAAACCCAACCATTTGGGTCAAGTTCGCTCGAACTTGGTGACCCCAAGTTCGGCCGAACTTGACTGGCCAAACTCAGTTTTCCATCCCCTCCTCTAAGTTCGCTCGAACTTGTCTGAGTCTTTAAGGACCCAGCAAGTTCGGCCGAACTTGACTGACCTCCCTCAAATACCTAGCAAGTTCGCCCGAACTTGCATGAATTTCATGCAAGTTCGACCGAACTTGACTCTCCAGCTCTCCATTTTTGCCTTCCCCTATAAATACTCAGCCTCATTCTCTCATTTGAACTTGCTGCAACTTCGCTCAGAGCTCCCGAAACCCGAAACCCTATGTTTTCTAAGTAAGAATCAACCCGATTTCAACGTTTTACAACGATTTTGCACAAGGCATTGCCTTCGTTTTTATCAAATCTCTTCTGTTTACGAAAATCTTCATCTTTTTCCATTTCTGTTTTCACTCAGATCTATACTAGATCTGAGCAAAATCTTTTAAAACCTTGATTTTTACACCATTTTCGGACTAATGACGTATGTTTTGTTCATTTTTAAGTGGAACGAGACGTTGTCGAAGCTAGATCTCAGATCCGGAAGCACAAGGACGAAATCGTCACTTTACACAAGCTGGACTAACCTGTACGAACCTTCAAGTTCGCCCGGACTAGCCCGAGTTTCTGTAAAATGGCTAAGTTCGCTCCAAAAGACCTCTCCAGCCTAAGTTTTACTCAGTGGCTTAAGGTTGGAGGGATGGGCACTCGATTTTCTCGGCAAACGACGCGAAAACACAAGATTTTGGACCCGAAAACATCAAGTTCGCTCAAGAATCACCAGCTCCCTTGTCAAGTTCGACCGAACTTGCACCCATATGGGTCAAGTTCGACCGAACTTGGGCCAATTCTCACCAAAAGTCTTACAAGTTCGCCCGAACTTGCCTAATTTCTTAAGAAACTATGCAAGTTCACCCGAACTTGTCTTTTCAATAAGATTTCCATACAAGTTCGCCCGAACTTGACAAGATTCCTAAGAATCTTACCAAGTTCGACCGAACTTGACTCTAAATCACCAAAACCTTACAAGTTCGCTCGAACTTGTATGTTTACATACAAGTTCGATCGTACTTGTCTACTGTCCAACCTAAACTTAACCATTTCAGCAAATCGGAAGACTGATGCTCTTCCGTTCGCGTATGCAGCTGATCCGACGCTCCTCTTCACCTCTCGGCAGTCGTCTACTCTCTCCAAAACGTACCCACAGTGGGTATACTTGACCCATTTTCGCTTTAATGCACTTTTTGGGTGTTACATACGTTCTTCTATCAAAATAACTTCACAAATCAAACTGTTTATCACACGCGAATAATCTGATTGTGTGTGCTCAATACGTGATACTAGAAACATGTGACTAGGACTTATTTTCGTTAACTTGCCTCCTTAGCTAGTATGACACTATAGTGTGGCTTACACCCGACGGGGTCTAGTTAGGATGGACGCGCAAGCTTTCTCACGGTAGTTAGCATGAGAAATAAGCCTATGTTGTGTGATATGTTTTTGTGTATCATGATATGTAATCAGATTAGTTCCCGAATGCTTTCCCTATTATGCTAGTAGTACTCAAACCTGTATGCTCACCTTTACTTAATTGTATTGACTTGTATTTTAACGTATGTAACAGGTTGATGATTTAGCTTATCGGATGCTTTGGATAGCCGAGTTTAGTTTAGTTTGCTTTTGTTTAGAATGGTTTGTAATAAAATCTAGGGGATATCGAACCTGATTAGTTTTGTGGGAAAACAAGTTTCTGTAATGATTATTTTGAAATATAGTGTTTAATGGTATGAGACGTTGAATGTTAAATGATGTTGATAGATAATTGTTATGGAATTCTCATGAGACAATATGGTCGCCTAGTGCCACTACCCCGATGTTTCTCGCCATCGGTTGGGGTGTGACTCCGTTCGTGAACACGTTCATTTCCTTAATGAGTGAACACGAACATAATATCTCGTTCAGTAAGTGTTCATGATCTGTTTATGAACGCATTATTTCCTTAACGAATGAACACGAACAAGAACTTATTCGTTTTTGTTTGATTCGTTTGCTACCTTAGTTGTAGTTGGAGATAACTAGCAGAGTTGGGCTATGTTATTGGGCTTCACAGTTATATAAAAGAGTTAATTACTGTTTTCGTCCCTGTGTTTGTAAAAAATCACTATTTCAGTCTATTAGTTTAAAAATTACGATTTCAGTCCCTGTGGTTTCACTCTCGTAACCATTTCAGTCTCTGTGGTTTCACTTTCGTAACCACTTCAATCCATTTATTATGTAAGTACAGGGACTGAAATGGTTGCGATGTGGACTGAAATGGTTACGAAAGTGAAACCACAGGGACTGAAATCGTAATTTTTAAACTAATGGACTGAAATAGTGATTTTTCACAAACATAGGGACGAAAACAATAATTAACTCTATATAAAATGATGAAGTTGGGCATTTAAACATATCTTGGGTTGTTGGGGTTTAAATTATGAATCTAATCTAAATATAAATAAAAGACAATAAAAATAAATTTGGTTTGTCTAAGAAAATAACTGAAACCGACAAAATAATATATGTATTATTATCGAAGAAAACTTGTGTGTGTTATCGAAGAAAACTTGTGTGTTATCAAAGAAAACTTGTGAGTTATCGAAGAAAAGAACTAAAACCAACATAATAATAATCAGGTACACCGTCTCTAGTCAAACGGGTAGGGAATGCCTTGACTAGTTATCAAAGAAAACTTGTGTGTGTTTGTAAGGGAAGACGATGCAGGCTTTGGGTAGCTCGGGAACCTTGTTGCCGGTGGACACGAGTTTCACAGGTTCAATTTGGACCAGGTGAGGTGTACACCTCTGATTTGGTGTTGAGAGGGTACCGGTGGGATACACCCTGGTCACACTCATGTAAGTGACACATGGGTGAATTTAACATTAAAAACTATTTGGGTTAAAATAAAAGAGCATCGCTTGTTAAGAAACTAAAATATAAAGGATATCTATTGTAAATTCGTTAGTTAAATAATACTTATAATATTTGGTTAAAAGTTAAAAGAATGTAAATTGCAATTCATTCTTTTTATTTATATGATAATAGTTACAATTATATTATATATTTTATATATTAACAGAAAGTCATGTTTTTTAAAATTATTTTAATATTCTTTTTATAATATTTAATTCTTTTTATAATATATATTAATTGATTGTGCATATTTTTTCCTTTTATAACTATTAAGATACGATATTTTATATAATTTTTAGTATGTTGTTGCGACATGTCTAAATTTTTCTATGCATTGATACATTTAATTTGATATATATATAATTTAATATTTAATTTTAATATTTTAATATATTTACAATACATACAATCTAAAGTGGCCGGCGGTAATAGTGAATACATTTGGTTGGGCAAAAGTGGCGGCCAAGTATGTTTTTTTTGCTTAAAATAGTTATTTATAAGTTCTTTCAAATTACGATTTTATTCGTCGTTTAAAACTACGATATTGACACCGGTTTGAAATTAAATTTATGCTTTGCCCTCAGCTTAAATTTATGATTTTGCCCTCAGTTAAAAAATACGATTTTTCCCTGGTTCAAAAAAAAACTTTTGCCTCCAGATATAGTCCTGTCAAATTACATTCGGTTCTCAGTTTAAAACTACAATTTCGCCTCAGTTCAAAACAAATTTTTGTTTACCCCTTTGCCCTTAGTAAAAAAATTACGATTTTGCCATCAATTCAAAATAAAAACATGGTTTTGCCCTCAGTTCAAAATATTATTTTACCTCCAGTTTAAAATAACGATTTTACCCCAGCTAAAAATTTCAATCTTGCCATCGTTTTTTCTTTTCGCAAAACTATGATAGTGTTTTGTTTTACTTGGTTGACTCAGTTTAGTTTTTATTCGTGCCAAACAGTTCCTTAACACTCGCTAATTGGTCCTAACAAATTATTGTTTTGCCCCCAACTCTAAACTACACGCTAGCCATCGTTTTAGTTCTTTTTTTTTTATCATAACTATCATAGTTTTTCCTTTACTTGGTTAACTCAACGTATCTTCTTTGATATCGTGTTATAAGTAGCATGTATAACTAACCGAAATAAATGCGTACATTTTATTAAAGTAAGAAATATTGGGTTTAGCGCCCCGCAACGCGGGCAGTGCATAACTCTAGTTTTATATAATTAAAAACCTTGTATGAATAGTGATTTTATTTTATAATAATATATAGGGTTTTTTTCTTCATATTTTTATATTTTTTTTAATACTACAATAGATTCTATTATACATATTTTTATTTATATTTAATCGTACTGTTATCGTATCAAAAAGAACTAAAACCGACATAATAATATATGTATCGGTACCAGTATTTATTTATATTGTTTTTTCTTTCAACAAACCAAATTTATTTATATTGTTTTTGCTTCCGATAAACTAATATTATATCGCTACTATACTGTACCGAACATTGGTACCTGTACCTGTACTCATTTGTAGGGTTTATCTTTGGTAATGAATTTTGTGCCGCAACCGTAGTCAACTGAACGAACAACATCCGTATTGGTACCGGTACTTATTTTTAGTGTTTTTACTTTTGATAAACTGATGTATCCTATCGACCAACATTGTTTTATGTACCTGTATTAATTTTTTATGATTTTCAGTTTCGATAATTTTCATTTATGCAACTCTTTCTGCGATGATAAATGAATATCATTACTAGTACGGTGACGCTCTGAACTAATCAACGTAACATCGTTGTCGGTACCGGTGTTCGTTTTTTCCGTTTTCAGTTGATGTAAAACATGTGTTGATTTCTATACCGACTGCATATATCGTACCGGTACTATATAACGAAACTAATCGATAACGATCGAATGTCCACGGTATCGTACCGCCGCAACGCTCGGGAAACAACCTAGTTGTCATTAAACGAGAATCGAATAATACAAGATATTACAAAATTTCAAAATGTTTTATTCTCTGAGTGACATAGGTGATGATGCCAAGTCATGGAGTTAGTTGCATAGTGAAAGCCAATGTTTTATTCTCTGAGTGACATAGGTGATGATGCCAAGTCATGGAGTTAGTTGCATAGTGAAAGCCACATTAGTGGATGCGAGGAACGAAGCTCATATATCTCGTCAGTGGTTGTGCTATTGAGGAGTGGGGTTTTCGAGTCTCGATTCTTAATGATAAGAAGAAAATCGTAGAATTCAGTTTCAAAATTATCGTTGAGACACAAACAAGTTATAGAGATAATTATGTTATGTGAAAGGTTGTCCAGGTCGTTTGTTGTAGCTTCTTGCATTATTTTACATGCAAAATTGCAATATATATATATATATACACACACGAGAGAATGCAAGAAGCTACGACAAACTACTTGGACAAGTCTATACAACTGAAATTCAAATTAAGAGATAACAACATATGCTAATACGTAAATAACAGAGAGCAGGAGTTTATTTCTGAACATTTCATACTGATTAGTGAATTGTTAAGTTCTCTTACTTTATCATATTTGTTGTATGTTAGCGATTGTCCTTATTTGCTTAATCGCTATTTCCTAACCAAAATGGACTATGTTTGACCAATCAGGTGAGTAATAAAAACTATTATTATTAGACTCCCACTAATGTAAAATTAAAATTCTTAGTGGAATGGGACATCGCGTCACACCCCCTATAGCGTTGACGTGATGTCGAAGTCTCACGTAAATTTAAATCAATTACTACTAAATAGCTAGCGGTAAGTGGGTATCGAACACGAAGAGCTTGTGGAAAATGTGTCTATTTTATAGCTTTATAAATTAACTAAATTAAACTAATTGTAGAAAAGTAATTTCAATGGTTTTAGTTGTTTGATCTTAAAACTAAGATTACTAAGTAAATTGCAAGAGAGAATTTGAGTTATAACAGTTTAGGGGCAAAGGATCATCCTAGGTTTCCGGTGTTCATTGACATTCATGTTTTAGTTTCAACTAGAAAGAACCACATAGACATGGTTCATGTGTTGTTACTTGTTGTGATGAAAGGGAACTAAGTACTCGGATTATACTAATGATAGGTTGTTACCCGATGACCAACCAATCAATACCCAACCCTAATCCTATTCATGATATCTCGATTGCCAACGGCACCAAAAACGTATGATTTCAGATTGTGATTAACATAAAGATTAACAATTTACAAATAGCAATCAGCACACCACAATAAACAAACAAAGCAAGTTCATTATTCTAGAAATACGAAACAAAACACAAATGTCTTAGAAACCTTCAACCTAGGATGATCACCAATGAGTTTAGCCGCTCATGATTCGGTGAATCATCATCAAACAAGAGTTAATGGTCATACGAATCGAAAACACAAACCGAATTGTTTAGAAATGTTTAGAATCCAAGAACACAGCCAAAATTCGCCCCACAACTGCTCCCAAGCGTCTCTAATGATTGGATATGTGAAAAGACACTTGAAAACGGATTAATATGGCAGTTACAAAAACTCTTGCTGGCCGCCGCCGTAAGCTACGGCTCCACCGTAATGAAAAGCAAATACCAACACCTCTTTGCAGCTGAGCAGCAAACTAACGATACCAACAACTAAATTTTCGGGACGAAAATTCTTTCAACATGGGGATGATGTGACAACCTGGAAATTTCTCATACTTTCCGTACCATTGTTAACTAAATCCTTGTGCATGGCACTTGGGAATCTTTGTGCATGGCACTTGGGAACTTCTTGTAACTTCGCGTACCATCGTTAACGACTAACTCTTTGTGCGTGGCACTCTAAACATGTACGCTGCATTCTAAACCGCGCTTACTCAATTTTCGGGACGAAAATTCTTTCAACATGGGGATAATGTGACATCCCGGTTTTTCAGATATCTTAAACGCACTACTTCACGATTATTTGTTCCTATGTTAATTTGGTTCGGAGAACTTAAATTGCACGCTCGAAAGAATTACGATAATTTCGTATACTTGTCAAATAAATTATGTGCTACGTATTAAACGTTTATAAGTTGGTGCGTTATTATGTGATATCCGAGTTCGTGTTTTATGTTAGTTATAAAGTATAGACGTAGGAAATAAACAAATGAATCGAATCGAGCGCGACACGAGCCAACTTCACTTCCTTGCGACTCAAGTAGTTAATCTAAACTTGAGGACCAAGTTTTAAACCAAACCGACACCAAACCCTCGACCGCGAATGAACCCAAACCGTAAACCCTCCCCTTGTTTCTTCTACTCTTTGCGCTATATATACACACACATGCATAAGCCTTCTTCACAAAACAAAACACAAAACCCTAGTGGAGAAATCAGCCGACGGCAGCCTTCCTTTCAGTCTCTCGACCGCAAACAGCTGGTTACAACTTCATCTTGATCGCGGCAGTCCCCTCACCGTTCTTCTTTTTCTCGGTCGCAAGTCCTCGCCAACATCCGATTCAGTCCCATCTAGTTCTCGGCTCTTGTCCAAGTCTCGGCTCATTGATCTTGTTATTAAAGGTTAGGATTATCATGGTTTGCTAGATCATATTCGGATTATATGTTTGAATGTAGTGTTATGTTAGCCGATTTATTGATGATGTTTGTAAGTTGATGTTTGTTCGAAATCTGGAAACATAGGCTGTGTTTTGTTGATAAAAACTAGAGATTATGATTAGGGTTTGCATGGATATGATATATATATTGATATATGATTGGAAAATCTGTTCTTGATCGCATATGTTCAATATATTAACGGTTTATGCGAGTTAGTTGTGATAAAGTGCTGAAACAGGTTGCTGAATGATGGTTACAGCCGACTTCAACTGGCTGTAACTCGGTCATTAGTTGTCGAAAAACGGATTTTATGAAGTCTAAAACGTAGAGTTTTGAATAACGAATCTAATGGCGTGGATTCATATTTTTCTGAAGTCGTTTGATATTTTTAAGTGGCCAATTAAGTTCAGTAACTAAAGCTGTGAAAATCCTGAAATTTTGTTAGTTGTTTATCGAGTTGGATTTAATAATCTGTAGGGAGTCGAATCATGAAATTTGTACAGAAACTAGGTATGGAAATTTCCGGGCAACTCCCATTGGAATTTTATTAATTGGACAAACAGTGATTTTTAAATAAATTCTTCCGTGGACTGCAGTCAGAAAGTGACGAATCTGACTGCAGCCTAGTATATTAATATTTATGGATAATTGGTAAAGTATTAGGACTTGAAAATTTTATATAAATTTCTACAGTATAGTTTTCACCTGCTGTAAAATAATTGGAATTTTTGGAACGTTGGAACTATTTTATAAAAATCCTCGAAAACAGTCGAATTATGAGTATGTAAGCTGAAACCTGATAACTTGTGAATGTGTGCACCAAAGTGTTGCATGGATTGGATTATGTTCATGATAAATTGTTTTGATTACTATGTTCACATGAGGATACTTGCATGCATGTTTGAGTGTTAGGAATTTTGATTGTGTGTATCACTTTGTGCGTAAATTATGTGTAGAATTTGTATTGGTGTGTTCACACACTGACTTGAAATCAATTGGTTTGTTAGGACGCAATTAGCGGTCCCATCATTTGCAACTTCTGTGCTACACTAACCGAGCAACTAAAGGTGAGTTCACGGCCCCTAATTTTATCCGGTTTAAACAACAGGGGGAGAAACATGTATACACTCTTCAACTCAATCTCGTTACGTTATACGAAATCAACGTCACATAACTATTCGGTAACTAAGTTAATGTTAATGTAACGTTATGGTCACTAAGCAGCTATATCACATAAGTCCTCGACAATCTCTCGGATCGTTAGTATTGGGTTTAAATAGCGGGGAAATTATAAGTAGTACTACTGGGCCCGACAAGCCCCATCCGAGCTAGTCGCGCTAGCCGACCGGGTACGGTCAACGGGTGAATAATTTGGCCTAACTTCGCCATGGTCAGTGATAGGCCTGGCAACACGGAGGCACAACAGTCAGCTTCGATCGCGAACACTTACGTGACATAACTTTAGGCTAGCTACCTATATATGTTAACATTGAACTTAATTACGAATCAACAATATTATTCCGGGTTAGGAATAATGGAACGAATCAACAATATTATTCCGGGTTAGGAATAATGGAACAAACAACAATATTATTCCGGGTTAGGAATAATGGAACCATCAGCAATATTGTCCCAGGTTAGGGATAATGGAACCAACAACGTTATTATTCCGGGTTAGGGATAATGGAACTATCGGTATTATTCCGGGATTGGGAATAATGGAACTAAATCGTTATCCCGGGTTAGGGATAACGGGGGAAACAAACTCATAACCGAACAAACGAATTTATGAAAACCTGTGAACTCACTCATCTTTAATGTTGACACTTGTTTCTTTACATGTTTCTCAGGACGCTAGGAGCTCTAGGTGCACTCACTTGCATTGATCAAGACATATTTTATCGAGTCTCATTTACAAACATTGTTTTGGGTTTTTCATTGGTTTTGGCGTTTATGTTGGCGCCCGTTCCGTTACTTTACTTTATGCTTCCGCTCAACTTTACAAACTAATGCTTCCGCTAAACATTGGTAACAAACTAAGACAATATAAAAGCTACGACGAATGGTTAAACACATGATTTTTGGAAAACGTATTATCAAATCATATAGAGTCGTTTGACGTACTAGTGTTTCAGATTCTGGTTTGTTCACACGCCTCGCGGTAAAACTCCGCAAGTGGAAATTGAGGGTGTGACAACTGACTTGCCCGGTCAAGTCAACCCGCTTAGGCATCTTTTTCTTTTGTTGCCTCTTTTGTGTGCATAATTCTTTTAAAAATTTCTCATATGCGGGAACTTGTTTAATTGCATCAAGTAAAGGAAGGTTAACCTTAACTCATTTGAAAACATAACAGTTCCTCCTTTTGAGGCCCTCGTTTTGAAATGAATTTTTTCTTACCCGGGTCGAGTAAGGCCGAAGGAATTGGAACTTGACTCGACCCCCTTCCTCGTTTTTATTTTCTAAAATTTCACCCAAACTCGGTTTTTTAATTTCTTTTTCAACAGTTGAGTCCTTAGGAATTATTAAAGGTGAACTTTCCTCTTCATCACTTTCAATACCCGTAATATCCTCAACCTCCCCATCTACCACCCCCGGTGATAGATTTGCCTTAAATTCTTTCCCACTTCTTAAGACACTAACATCATTAATAGGAATATTACGTGAGGAATTATGAGACGGATTTACCTTGGTGTCGCTAGGAAGTTGACCTTTACCTTTTTTAAGCTCTGCTACCTCAGTTGCAAGTTGACCCATTTGAGTGGTCAATGTTTGAATGCTTTTATCCTGTAGCTCATCCTTTTGCATCCTCACCTCATCGAGTTGATTCCTATTTTGCATATCTTGTTGCATATCCATCACTTCATTTCCACTTGATGACATTTGACCCGAGGAACCACTTTGACCACCCGTTTGTTGAAACCGCCCTTGATAGTTTTGATTATTTCCGCTTCTAAAATTACCTAGATTGTATTTTTGACGCGGAACAAAATTCCTTTGAGCTCCTTGAAAATTCGGGTTAGCTTGATTCGCCGGGTTACCATAACGAAAATTAGGGTGATTTCGTAGGCCGGGGTGGTACGTGTTCGAGTTCATGCTAAAATTTCTTCCACCCCCTTGTATAGCGTTTACCTCCTCCGCCTGACCTTCAGCAATTCCCACCACACAAACATCCGCTGCATGCCCTATTTAATTGCAATTAGTGCAAACATTATAGACTTGGTTAGTTGTATGTACCTCTACATCCTCTACGGCATTTACTTGTGGTATTGTAACCACATACTTCTTATTTCTCGATGCTTGTGCCTGCCGTTTAGAATTAAACGACATTTGTTCCAAGAAAGCCCAATCGTCTTGCTCTAATTTGTGCCAAATGTACCATTAGAAACCAACACTAAATCGCTAGCATCACCATCACTCAACCCTCACGGAAAGCATGTAAAAGCTCTCAAAGAGCAATTCCCTGATGTGGGCAGTTTTTAAGCATCATGATGAACCTATCAAATGCCTCATGAAACATCTCACCCACTTGTTGCCGAAATTCCCGAATACTTTTTCTCGCATCATTTGTCTTTTGGGCGGTGAAAAATTCTTTCAAGAATCTTTGGTGCATATCGGCCCAAGTATATATCGTGGCGGAAGGTAATGTATAGAACCACCTTTTTGCTTTGTCTTCCAATGAAAATTGGAAGAGAACCAACTTAACCTCATCAGCTGAAAATCCTTGACCCCCAATAGTATTACAAATGGAGTCATAAGCCTCCAAATGGAAATATGGTTCTTCCGATGCTAACCCTTTAAATTTAGGTAAACTTTGAAGAGCATTAGTTCTCACCTCAAATGTTCTTCCATCCGGATGGTAAGGAATTACCACCGGAGAAGGGTTGTTTGTGATTACCGATCGGAAATGAGCTTCAACTCCCCTTACCACTTCTCTATGATATCTTCGTGAAGCGCCTAACGGTACTCTTGGTCGACCCATTTGAGGTGCAAATTGTTGGTAGTGAGGTTGTTGCACAGCCGGTTGTTGCATCGGCCTTTGAACTTGTGGAGGTTGTTGAAACTGTGGTTGTTGATATTGAGGTTGCACTTGTTGTAGAGGCATGGGCCGTTGAAACTTGGCCCTTGTGGACGAGCTTGTTGTACCCCTGTTGGTTGCCTAACCACTTCTTGAATCGGTTCCAATTTTTGCCTTTGTTGGTAAACCACACCTCCTTGAGGTCCCAAATTACCTCCATCACCTCCATAAACCCCTCTTCTTCGTATCCTCTAAATTCCTCCTCATGCCCATCATCAAATCCATATCCTCCAATACCAGACGATTGCACATATTGAGAAGATGGTTGATGAAAACTCGTTTGATGTGAAGGTTGGAAAGTTGATGTAGTATGGATAATAGTTGAACTTGGTTGGAATTGATTTGGTGGTATTTGTTGAGTGGAAGATGATTGACCGGCAGTTGGGAAAAAATATGAAAATGATGGAACCATTGTTGTTGAGGTAAAAGTGACAGCGGGTCCGGTTTGAGTGATTGCGGGTGATGTGGTGTTAGTTGGTTGTACTTCCAATGTGGAAGTAGGATTGGTAGTAGGGTTTGGAGAAGGTGTAGACGGTGATGTTTGACCCGTAGTGGGAGCCGGTAAATCCATGGTGTGATTTGGTGTAGTAGGTGAACTAATGATTTTGTTTTCTCGAAGTAAAACTTGTTTTTTCGTAAAGTTCGCTTGATTTCCGGATCAAATGCTAGCGGTGATGACTTGTGAGAGCCTCTAGTATGCATACACCTGTAAGTACCTGCACACTAAACACATCCAGCGTAAACCCGAAAATAACAAATAAAAGCTACTAAATTAACACACGTTGCGCACTACTCCCTGACAACGGCGCCAAAATTTGACGCGATGTCGAAGTCTCACGTAAATTTAAACCAATTACTACTAAATAGCTAGCGGTAAGTGGGTATCGAACACGAGGAGCTTGTGGAAAATGTGTCTATTTTATAGCTTTATAAATTAACTAAATTAAACTAATTGCAGAAAAGTAATTTCAATGGTTTTAGTTGTTTGATCTTAAAACTAAGATTACTAAGTAAATCGCAAGAGAGAATTTGAGTTATAACAGTTTAGGGGCAAATGACCATCCTAGGTTTCCGGTGTTCATTGACATTCATGTTTTAGTTTCAACTAGAAAGAACCACAAAGACATGGTTCATGTGTTGTTACTTGTTGTGATGAAAGAGAACTAAGTACTCGGATTATACTAATGCGAGGTTGTTATCGATGACCAACCAATCAATACCCAACCCTAATCCCATTCATGATATCTCTATTGCCAACGGCACCAAAAACGTATGATTTCAGATTGTGATTAACATAAAGATTAACAATTTACAAACAAGCAATCAACACACCATAATAAACAAACAAAGCAAGTTCATTATTCTAGAAATACGAAACAAAACACAAATGTCTTAGAAACCTTCAACCTAGGATGATCACCGATGAGTTTAGCCGCTCGTGATTCGGTGAATCATCAACAAACAAGAGTTAATGTTCATACGAATCGAAAACACAAACCGAATTGTTTAGAAATGTTTAGAATCCTAGAACACAGCCAAAATTCGCCCCACAACTGCTCCCAAGTGTCTCTAATGATTGGATATGTGAAAAGACACTTGAAAACGGATTAATATGGCAGTTACAAAAATTCTCGCTGGCCGCCGCCGTAAGCTACGGCTCCACCGTAGCTTACGGTGGACTTCACAAAGCCTACGGCCAATTAAATTGTCATACGGCTGCTGATGAATGTTCAGCCTCCACCGTAAGCTACGGCGGAGCCGTAAGCTACGGTGGAAGCTGAATTTTTCTTCTTTGTTTGTTTGCCACTAATTCAAGTCATCCGGTTCGGTATAAACACATACAAGCCTTCATCTAATCATTATAGAACCTCTCCGTTATGCTCCTTTGTATCTGCAACACCGAACACACCGTAGTTATCTAATCCACAAATAAACCCGATTAAATGTGCGAGATCGTAAGGTTTTAAGGCGTTTAAGGGTTGTCTAAAAGGCACCCATCAAGCATCCTATGGCGCCAGCGAACACCGCCGGGGGCGCCATACCCCAATAAAATTGAAGCCTTGCGAAAATTATAACGGGTATTTTTGTTTTGGGGTTTTTTTATTAACGTACAACGGTAATATTTTTTAACAAATAAAAACCTTATAAATACATACCATTCACCTTACTTTTTGAAAACTGTACTCTCTACAACCAATGTTTCACTCTATATTTTATAAAAACCTCCAGATTTTTATACCATGCACTCTACTATGTATCCCTACAACCGTGGTTTCGTTCCTCCTCGTTCTAGCGACGACCCCAACCAAATGAACACTGCTAACTAACCTATTGCTCGGGTTCCCACTCGACCCACCGCCTGTGAAGTCGGGTTTGTTGAGTACAATCAAAATCAAACCGACTTTATGAACCTATTAAATCAACCCCTCTCAAGGTGAAAGTTTTTAAATTTAGAGATGAAATGAAAGATAAAAACAAAATTAATAATGGAGTAATGATGGGTATGTGGTGTTACCACTACACACTCTTATGATATAACCCTCCTGTAACCCCCTCTCTTGCACTTTTGTCCCATTTGTCACATAACCCCCACCAAAGAGGTTATGTGGTGTCACCACTATACACGACCTTACAAAAAGTTTTGCCCCATTACGCCCATTACTCACTCTCTTTCATCTTTCTCTCTCTTTTCCTTTACACTCTGTTCTCGAGTCTCATTTAACAAGGGCAGAGGAAAGAAAAGAGATGAAAATATGAAAAAAGCATGTTCCCGAAATTTTTAAAGATAGAAGGAGAGAGGAAAGAAGGGAAAATAGAAGAAAATATGTATGTATCTTTATCCTCCCAAATCCGAGAGATTAGGAGAGAAAATCTTATCAATTACTAAATTACCCTCATATCAATTACTAAAATGTTTTATGTTTAAAGGGTATAATTGTAAAATTGTCTCTTTCCTTTCTTTCCTCCTAACTCAGGAACACATAAATGTTTGATTTCTTCTCTGTTCCTTTATTTTTCATTAAACTCGGGAACACGAAAAAAATCACATCTTTTCCTTCCTTTTCTCTCTTAATTCATTTCCCTACCCCTCCCCCTGTTAAATGAAAATCAGACGTTACTCACAGCCCCAGTCTCTCTTCACAAGTGCCCTGAATTTTTTCATCCTTTTTTCCTTCAACTCGTCATCTATATCACAAATACACCTCCTGCATTGCATTTGGTTTGATATTAAGTTATTGGGTTTGGTCTTACGTTATGTGTAGTGGGTTCACTTATTTTCACTAAAGAGTGAGCCACGTCACTACCACGTGGGCAGAGACTCATTTTTTTTCACTCTTGTGTGTAATGGTTTCATTATCCACTATTATTAAAATAATATTCAAATTAAATGAATTTAAGAAAAGTAAATAATGTGCATGATATGTTTAAACATCATTGGCTGGAAAAAAAACCCGCATCCTCATGCCCAATGTCTGCATATTCAAATCGTGAGTATAGACATGCCAATGTGGTGCTAGCCTATCTGGTAGAGGCACTTGCCTTTTAAAGGAGATGTACCAGATTCGATTCAAACCTGGGCAAGAGAACTATTTTGTGTTATTTGGTGTAAAGTAGAGTGGAATAACGTTTGTCGTTCAAAAGAAATTAGAGGCACGCCTAAAGGGGCAACCTCCCCTGGTCATGCTAAAAAATCTTCTTACATTGATAGAGAGATTAATGCACTCCATATAGTCTTAGCCTAGCTTTTAAAATATATAAGACCATCTCCAATGCAAGATGAAAATTCTTGTAAAAATTTTTGTCACATCATCTACTTATTCAGTGTCTTTCATCTTTCTCTTTCTTCATTTAATACCTCACTAATCACAAATCACATTCTCTCTCTACAAATGCATGCACTTAGCCAAGAATATTCCTACCCTCTGTCTACTCTTTTCTTCCAACTCATCATTCATGTCGCAAATGCACCTCAAATGCATTACATTGGGTTTGCTCTAATACACGTAAATAAAAAAAGAGATACACCATCATTAGATTTTGTGTAAAATCCACATTTCTCACTTAGCTTGCCTCTCGTGAGAAAATATTGCTATAACATTGTTTTAAACGGTGCAGATTTGTACATATATGCACATGTTAAGATTTGTTTTCTGATTTTTTTTATCTTGTATGTATTATCTTATGTCGAAACTAGGTTCACTTTTTATTAAAATTATATTGCAAAATATATAATAACGAGACTATCGTTATTCATAGGAAATATGATAGTACATTCCGGTTACAAAACTATATGAAAATAAATGAAATACAAATACATTGTACCAATCTTGATTACGTATTTGGAAAACTTCAATCGCACCTTCTTGTTCGAAACTCTGCTACAAAACAAACAAATATTGTTGACAGTTTTGGTTGAGGCACGTGTTCAACACGTTTCCCTTAAAACAGACTCCGCGCCTCTACTAAAGACGACGCGACTGTTTCCCAGGGTACAACAGCCGAAGCAGTATGTACTGACGGAGATGGCCACGCGCCCGAGGTTACACCCGATAAAATTATAGTGTTAGAACTCGTGGAAAATTATGATACGAAGGCGATGAAATCGTATAGAGAAATATATCTCTCTAAGTACCCAACATATGGGTCTCAAGTGTTTCATCTTTTCTAAGAACTCTCCATGTATTCATGAATTTTTCTTGTATTTCTCTAGTGTACTTTTCATATGAGACACCATGTTCTAAATATCCAATAGTCTTTTATAGAGTTTAGAGTCTCAATAATTATGTACTTAAACTCTAATAAAACTCATCAAATGTCATCAAGAGTTTCACCATATGAAGAGTTAAGAGTCACCATAATCATAGACTTAAACTCTATTAAAACTCATCAAATGTCATCATTAAAACTCTACTTAAGAGTTTTACCATATGAAGAGTTACCTAGTAATTATAATTTTACTTAATTATAAATTAACTAGATATCCATTCACTAATTTTCCAACAATCCCCCACATGAATGGAGATCATTCAAAACACATAAAATTTCCAATGGAACCTCGACAGTTGAGTTTTGCATACGATAGGTAGGTGTTACCCTTTGAACCTTCACTCATGAAATGCACTTAGCCCACTAGCTCTGAGTAGAACTCGATGTCTTTGAACTCGTCTGCCGTTTGTGTAGACGACAATCCACTTCACACAAAACTCTCCTTAGTCGGGTCATCTCCTCATAATCGTGTCCAATAATGGTCATGGAACACTTTCCTGGTTCTGCGAGAGCTCTAGGAATTGTGCCCTCAATTCCATTCGAAGCGACCCCACTTCTCTCTAACATAGGTGATTCTCCTTAGATCATTAAAAGCATCGTGGTTATCGTGATTTATCCAAATCATTTACCACATATTATGCTTAGCCTCACTCTTTGTCACTGAATATCATCGGAATAGACTAGGACGTATTTAAACACCCTTTTATACTTTAGGGGTATGTATAATGATATATGCTAGCTTATGCATATCATTTATGCCCCCACAGTGACCACCTTAGGCATATGAGTTAGTTGTCCTATTAAACTTAGATCTTGGGATCTCCAGTCAACTAAGTTAGGTGTCCTTCACATACCCTTTTTCATGGGTTTTAATCTCATTCCACAACTTGATCTCTAATAAACCCTCAGGTTGTTGGATCCATAACATTAAAAATAACTTTGCGTATTTGAGATCAGTTGTCATGATGTGTTCTTAACTCATAAGTTAATTTTGCCTATTGTCAACTTCTAAGACTATAACCTCAGTGGCCATCTGATTCTGGTTATAACATATGTCTTTGTAAGATACGCGTATCATTTAAGGCAAACACATCTCCATTATGCACTTTGACCTTTGTGTCCTCCACTTAGTCATCTGTTTGCAATATTAAATTGGATTACAAAATCCTTATTGCCAAACTATTATGATACAAATGTAAGACACCCCCACATTTAAGTGTTATAGGATATCATCCAGATGGGATAATGAAAACCATTTCTACATATCCTTATAGAGTTGTTTCTAAATGGATCCTCCCCCACATTTCTTGCCATTTGATCAATATTTCTGTAACTCCACTTATGACGACATTTATGTAACATCCGTAAAAAACCGGGTTAACCAAACCCGCTTCGTTTATTAACCGAACAATCAGTTAAAAATTTCGTTGCGTATTTAATGCCCAAATTAATTTTAAACGATACATAATTAATAAGTATATTAGAATATAAAATTTATATTTGAAAATGTATTAAAAATAGTAAATTAAAAATAAAATGCTGAAGCCGGGTTTCGAACCCGGGTCAGCCGAGAATCATTCAAAGCCTTAACTCACATCCATCCAACCACTCCGCCACTTATGTTGTTTGTTAGCATATTGAAACAATTAATACATAAAGTAAATCTGGAAATCAAACCCAGTTACACAGCGCGCCCAAATCCGCTCACGCCGGAAATCCCGACAAATTCGTCAAACATTGCCGTTTCTTTTGGTCATAACGTTTACATTTACAGCAATATCGGTTATAACCGAAAAACTTAATCAATTTCATTCATGACCAAAAATTTCTATTCGAAACCAAAAATACAATTCAAATCCGGGATTATACTTTGTTCATCAGTTGAGCTCACGAATCTATCCAACTTACACTCTCCATTTTGCTCAGAAAACTTCGCCGCAAGTCGCCGGATTTCTCTGTAAATTAACCGGAAATTATCGCCGGAAAACCGAGTTCGTTCCTTCCCGTCTGCTTACCCAAACATAAGATCTTGGAGCTCATACTGACATCGCCCCCACTCACCTTAAACCTCTGAAGAATCTCTGTCGCAAGAAATTTCACTCGCCGGAATTCTCTGCAAGTCGCCGGAAAACCGAGACTTTCATCTACACGGTAAATACCTTGACCTTTCTGTTTCATTCCATTATTGGACAAATTCTAATATCAATCCCTCACCCAGAATCAGCCTCAGACGACATTGCCGGATTTTCTGTTTTCGCCGGAAAACTTCTGGAATTTTCGGAAACTCGCTGTTAACCGGTATGATCATTCAAACCTACTGATAATTGTTACTCAGTAGTTCAATTTCACATCTAATCCCTCCACTTATCCTAACAGCCGAAGGTCACCAAAACAGAGCCGACGAATCGTTGCCGGATTTCTGAAGAAGACAATCTGTTCGGTACTTTCTTTCCCCAAACCCTTCTGTTCAATACTTTTCAATTGTTCATATTATTCGTTAACCGAATTAATCAAGTAACAGCATGGTTAACCGTTGTCCGTGTTTTGAACGAAGAAGATGAAGTTCTAGTATGATTATAAGATTAATTAAAATCGGTATTATAAACGGGTTAGACACACAGTCCAGCGGTGGACTGTGTGCAAACAATATGCATACGTCCCGAGTTCGATCCTTGACACACACACCTTCGCTGTAATAAAATGTCTTTTTTTTTAAACTGAACGGATCCACAACAGTAAGATGTTTAGTATAATAAAAACCAGAATATTTACCAAGTTAGACACACAGTCCAGCGGTGGACTGTGTGCCAAACTAAACCACAGGTCCCGGGTTCGAGACCTGTGGAGAGCACCGAGTCGATACATTAAATCCTTTTTAAAATAAATGATTTTCGGATTAACTTAATTAGTGTATAAATATAATTAAAAACAGAAATATTTCGGGTTAGACACGTAGCTCAGTTGGTAGAGCTGCGTGCACACGTACGGGAGGTCACGGGGTCGAGTCTCACCCAGCGCACACATATAACCGACCGAACCGGTCAACAAGTCAACGGTCAATGGTCAAAAATCAACATTTTTTTTATTATTTTTATTTATTTATTTAAATTAAAAATCAATTAAAAATACTTAAAAATAACATTTTTAAAGTTAGAAAATAGCCTTAAACTTACAAAAATATATCCAAAAATCCTACTAAAATTGATTAATAAAATCCGCTTATTTACCGAACCGTTATGTTTTTATCTAGGTTAGTTTTTTCTCGTGGTTAAATCCAATTTCGTGCGCATTCATCATCAATCCAAGAAACGCAACCACTGTGAGTGAATTCTTACAAACTCCACTTTTTATTCACGTTTTGGGGTGTATCATGTGTCGCTTAAACTAATTCGTTTATTCAAACTCGTGCCATACCATATTATGATTTAAACCTAGAATGTAAATATTGTTTGTAGTTATGTATTACATATTGTCAAGTTGTATGCAAATTATTTGTTAGGCCCATCAGTTCCTCGTGGGAGACGAGTTGAACAACGCGTGCCTTAAAACTCATTCATTAGGCCCATCAGTTCGTAGAACAACGCGTGCCTCAAAACTCATTCATTAGGCCCATCAGTTCCTCGTGGGAGACGAGTTGAACAACGCGTGCCTCAAAACAAGCTATCATTGTATGTGTGTATGCATTATTTAATATTAAGTGTTTTGTGAATAAGTTTACATCTATATTTACTCATATGTGGTTATGCACTTTATTTTATAATCAATTCAATAAACTTGTTCAAATGTTTTGCATAGGATTCACTCGCCAACTTTTTGTTGATCCAAAAACCATTTTTACACATGATACAGGTGAACATGATAAAGCCAGGAAAACATAGGAAATGCCTTAGAAGAAAATAATGAAGTCTAGAAAGATGTGTAGAACATGTTGTAATTATGATTGTATGATTCCCTTTAAATTGTAATAATAAATATGAAACGTTATAATAAATGTCATGAGCTTTGATGAAAACTCAATCATGCCCCGATCACCTTTTCCGCTGCGGGTCGGGGTGTGACAATTTATACACATATGATTGAACAAGATCAACCTCATTGTATCAGTGAATTTAACTCATATTGCGTTAGCTTACATATGCTTCCGAGCTAACCAAAGCAACACATGCCATTGTCATAAGTTTTTCGCCAAATTAGAATCATTCTAATTTAACATCTTGAATAAGCCTAGACAATGAGTTCTCCTCATTAGCTTTTCGAACAAACTTTTCAAAAGTTACATGTCTTTTTCTTATAATGAATGAAAATTTGTCCTCAACTTTGTCTATACACAAATTGTTATTGTGTTCATACACATTTGAATGTTTAGAGTTAATTAGTCTCAGTCAAGACCCATAATTAACCAAGTACTAGTCTAGCATGCTTTAGACTACAATACTTTAGCATGTGAACAGAAGATGCATCATTTGATTCTTCACAGCCCCAAGGATATCATAATATCACTTTGCAACATTCATCCCTTGTTAAGACAAAATAATGAGACTTATTCATAATCTTAAAACATCAATATTTAGGAAAGTCTCACAAATTATTGTATATAGCACATAGCCAAAATTTATCATTCAATTAAGGAACATAACTTGTTTACCTTTGATCTCCAACGTTTTACGATTAACTCATAAGGACTTAAACATAAGTCTTAATCCAAGTCACTTGGCGAACCCATTCATCACCGACAAGATGAATGTTCCTCGTCTACAATCACTATTATGTGTGAGATAGAATCAACTAGAACGACACTCAACAACATGGCATTCGTAATTTGCCATAAGTGATTTGTACACATCTATTGCTATTCATTAGGAGATATGTATATTTAGGATTCTCTCCTAAACGAATATAAAATCTCCATATAGTTCTAACAATAATCAAGTGGTAGACGCATCTACGTATAGATCACTCGAAACAGATCTCGCAAGATTTATCAAAGGTATACAATAACAAATAGTACTTTTTCTTTCATATGTTAGAATTCACACTTGTGAATTTTCCAATGACTTCTAACGAAGTACTTCAACATGAATCTCGTTTGTGTATTTCATCTCAATACACTCGCTACTCACTCGTGATGTGGTTACACATTTGATGTCTCATCTTTGACTTTTAGTCAATGCAAAAACTCTCAAGTTGTTTATGTCCAAATATTTTCATGTACTATCCGTTTAAAACCATATTCTTTTAGACAATGTATAGTTGACGTTATAATTACTTTCCACAAAGATAATTTATACGTCACAAACATTAGTGATTTATTTCTTTGTAAAAATGCATGTGTTATCCAAAGATATTGAACACAACAATAAAATACAATGGAAACTAAATCATAAGTGCCAAACACTTTGAAATTTAAACGGAAGCATAGACGATATGTAGACATCAAATATCAAAGTGCTTTTAACTTCAACACTTTATATTCTGACCGAAATCTTCTCAACGATATCGTCCCATGGCATGTCTTGAGGTACTCCCTCAATAAGACTCCATGCACTTGTAAGTACAAGTTCCCCGTTTCATGTTGAAACTTTGAACTTGGACAAGTTTGCTCAAAACAACACCAAGTTGTTACAAAGGCTACATTTAAGTAGTAAACTTGAACAATTAAATTTGTTCACAACAACACCAAGTTGTTTTCCACCAAATAATATCCACGAGAACGAACCCATAAAACGTTTTTCAAGGATAAGTTTATAAAATAAATCATTTCTCATCATTTTTAATGCACACATAGGCAATTAAATGTTTACATAAAACACTTCCATTCATTATGGCTTATACAATGTACAATCTCTAACATTGTATTTGTGTTACACGTTTTCTAACACACGTGTTAGAAAATTTAAGTCATTTTATATATATATATATATATATATATATATATATATATATATAAACATGACCATTTGGATTTACAAATCATAAATTAAATTTAGTGATAAATTCCACACAACTACACCATCACTTTATGGTGATTTAATTCTTATATTCTTACTCTTGTAGTATTCCAATCTCATCAAGTTAGGCACATAGCCTACTTTTAATACAAGAGACATGGGGTGAAGAAAAATCTCACTCAATTAGAGATTTTATTAGAGACATAAACTCTAATAAAAACTAATAAATTGACATAAAACTCTACTTAAGAGTTTATCTTCCATACTCAATTAGAGATTTTATTAGAGACATAAACTCTAATAAAAACTAGTAAATTGACATAAAACTCTACTTAAGAGTTTATCTTCCATATGAAGAGTCTAGTAAATGATTTAATTTAATTAAATTCATATAAATACAACACCATCACTTTATGATGATTTAATTCTTGAAGCCAATCAAACATTAACTTTAATGTATGCCATTTTATTTGTAAACCATTCAAATCATTATATTTATTAAAATCAATGCCACAACAAATTACTTATATAAAATGTTTACATAAAACATTTCAAAGCATTTGTGTTTTAACCATTTTTAACAATCATGTTAAAACGAAAGAAATTCTAACGTGCACGTTAGAAATATTAACATTTCCACAAAATGTTAATTCGACTTGCTATAAACACATATATGGTTCAAATAAATAAGTCATCTACAATACACACGTTAGAAATAAACAATTAAAAAATTGCTTCCAAACTAACGGTTTCCATGAACGTTTCTAACACACATGTTAGAAGACAAATGATTACAAAAATCGTTATAAGTCTTATTTGTTCATATCAATCCATGGGTGGATGAATTAAATAGAGACTTAACTAGAGACATAAAACTCTTATTTAAATACATGAAAATTCTAGCGTTTACAAAAAACGTATGGTTTACACCCATAATTCCGGTCTAACACACAAGTTAGAGAAATTTAACGTTTACAAAAAACGTATGGTTTACACAATAAACTCATTCTAACACAAAGGTTAGAGAAAATTAACAATTCCAAAATCGTTTCAAAACCAAACGATTGAACCAAAACTATTCGTTATGTACCACGGTATAGGATTTAAGATTGTACCACAATCTCATAATCCAAACACACCAAGTTGTACTATATACATATTTCCCAAAGATAATACTTATAAGATCATAATCTCTAAAAATATTTTTTATAATAAATTCTTTTGTGAACCCAAAATCCATATAAATTTTTAAGATTGTAGCAAAAATCTCACGAAATCTGTTTTAAGTTTGTATGAACTAGGTTCACTTTTTATTAAAATTATATTGCGAAATATATAATAACGAGATTCTCGTTATTCATAGGAAATATGATAGTACAATCCGGTTACAAAACTATATGAAAATAAATGAAATACAAATACATTGTACCAATCTTGATTTAAGTCGACGTATTTGGAAAACTTCAATCGCACCTTCTTGTTCGAAACTCTGCTACAAAACAAACAAATATTGTTGACAGTTTTGGTTGAGGCACGTGTTCAACACGTTTCCCTTAAAACAGACTCCGCGCCTCTACTAAAGACGACGCGACTGTTTCCCAGGGTACAACAGCCGAAGCAGTATGTACTGACGGAGATGGCCACGCGCCCGAGGTTACACCCGATAAAATTATAGTGTTAGAACTCGTGGAAAATTATGATACGAAGGCGATGAAATCGTATAGAGAAATATATCTCTCTAAGTACCCAACATATGGGTCTCAAGTGTTTCATCTTTTCTAAGAACTCTCCATGTATTCATGAATTTTTCTTGTATTTCTCTAGTGTACTTTTCATATGAGACACCATGTTCTAAATATCCAATAGTCTTTTATAGAGTTTAGAGTCTCAATAATTATGTACTTAAACTCTAATAAAACTCATCAAATGTCATCAAGAGTTTCACCATATGAAGAGTTAAGAGTCACCATAATCATAGACTTAAACTCTATTAAAACTCATCAAATGTCATCATTAAAACTCTACTTAAGAGTTTTACCATATGAAGAGTTACCTAGTAATTATATTTTACTTAATTATAAATTAACTAGATATCCATTCACTAATTTTCCAACATCTTAGTGCTCTTCACCTTTTTGTTTATTGTTTGTTGTAAAACAAAGATTTTTTAATCAATCGATTTTCTTGATTCCAGTTACCAACGCAATACTACTTCAAGATATGTAGGTTAGTGATGAGTTTTCAAATAGAATAATTTCGTGAATTTGTGTATATATATCTACAGGGGTAGTCAGAAATTATTTCTTACAGGTTCAGAAAATATCCACTAGTACAAAAGTGATCAAATGATGCGGTTAAATTAGCTCGCATCTTATGACGTAGCATTTTATAGCTATAAGCCAAAAGATGCGGGTCCAAGAGATGCGGTTCTAGACCCGCATCTTTTGATAATTTAACCAAAAACTATTTTTTTCCAATATATTCAAGAGATGTGGTTTTAGAACCGCATCTCTTGGTGTTTTACGAAAATATATTTTTTGGTTCATTTTCTAGAAAATTTTATTAAATAATAATTTCTTATTATAAACAAATTAACTAAAAATGAAAATAAAATTTACCAAAAAAACTAAATTAAATTAAAACCAATATAAAATAACCCAAGAATATAAATTACAACGGTTTCAAAGCAACACAATTTTACAAAAGTTTCAAAGTAACACAAATTCTCTAAAGATGTAAGTGATATACAATAACTTCCGGAACCGAGTCTTCATACTTGCAACCCAAACCAACCTCTTCACATCTTACTTGCAACAGGAAAAGTAGAAATTGCCTAACAAAACGTTACATTAATATAGTGAAGCTTGAACAATATATATGAATACACAGAGATAAATATATACTAAACAAAAGTTTTTAAAAGTTAAAAACAAAAGGCAACAAATATAGCGTTCAAATAGAAATGTTCATTAATGCCTTTAATCAAGCACTTGGTGTACATCAAACAAACATTAGAACATGACCATAATCTAACACCGGTAATAATGCATACTGCAGCATACAGGTTAAAACAAGCAAGATACTATGAACTAATTTCTTATATAGCAACAATTTACTGGATTACAAGTTTAGGAGGTCAAGTTGTTGCTATCTGTATATTTTTTAGTTTATTTGACTTTTATTTAAACAACAAAAATTGATTACTGTTACTATAAATTATTAACTAAAATAAGTAAACAGAAAAAGACAAAACAACTAAAAATTGATGGCCGCCTGATATTTCTGAATCATCACAACCCATTCTTGCAATCGCCGCCTGATGTTCTTGAATCATATAGTTCTTACAGACTGCAGTTAGGTTTGATGGAAAACATATTTTTTGTGATAATTTTCAATTGAGGTTCATTTGGAACCGACCTAGTGGAGGGAAGCAAAAGTTTAAAAAGGGAAATGAATAACTTTTAGGGGGAAATGTTGTTTTAAAATTTTGATAGAGAGGGAAATCAAAATAAAACTTATTTTTAACAAAGTAAAATAACTAATATTTTGATATAAATATAAAACTACTAAAAATACTATTAAAGCTTGTAATAATATGGTATTATAAACTGTTTATAAAAGATGGAAAATAAATGGTTATATAAGTTTGATTGTTCAAAAAGCTCACGGCTTGGACCTCGGGAAAAAAAACTCGTTTGATTTGGCTCGGTTTAAAACTGAGCCGAGCCAGCTTGGCTCTCATCCACCAAGCTGGATGAGCTTGGTTTTGCCCTCACGTTAGCTTGGCTCCTAGAGTCGAATTAGTTTACTTACAATATATTGTACTTTTATATACTATACTATATTACAAAAAAAAAAAAAAAAAAAACTTATCATTCGCTTGAAGTGGTGGCGGCTGTAGTGGTGAAAAATCCCCGTCCAGTTATGACATCACATATCACAAACAAAACCCTTGATATTGAAATAAAACAAACTAACGAGAAGCGTGGTGAAAATCGAGACAGTTCTTTGGTTGGCTTTGCTTACGATGGGAGGAGCGGAAGAAGAAGATAAAATGGTTGTCGTATCAAACAGTCTGTGGCGTGAAGATTCTGTTACGTCGGGTTGTCAGGTGCCTACTGGTTTAAAACTGGTAAACCTAATAAATACATAATGCACATGTATTAGTGTATTAACTCGATTCAGCTTTTACGATAATCACGAAATCAAAACCCACAACGAATGAAAAAGTATAGCCGGATACCGGCAGCACTAAAACATCCATTGGATCGGTTTCAATCAATCGGATATAGTACCGTGCTAGTGATTAGAGTTATTTTCTGATATCGGAGCAGCGGTTCGGGGTTTTAGGGGCTTGTTTAATAGAAACAGAGATTCGAGAAGTAGGACGATGTTTTAAACGATCGAACTGAGCGATCTGAACTCGTCCCAGACTGCTCCTTTTATAGCTCATATGGGCCTCTCCAGCGCATCGCGCGAGGATTAGGGGATCCTCTTCCGTGGCGCGGCAGCTACCCTCTAGGGCTAGGTCAGCCTGGTCATTAGTATAGGCTTGCCACATGTCGCGAAACGGTGCCACGTCATCTGGTCCTCTCCCGCGCGTCGCGGGAGAATCCCAAGATTCTGGCGCATGGGAGCTCAAAATTCTTTTTTTTTAGCTTTGTGCTGGGTCTTACCATGCGTGTTCGGGGTTTCAATCAAGGCTCGTTCTCGAGTGTTTTGTGTATTGTTACATATACATACACTAACGCATACATATATACATACATAATACATATTAATATATAAGTACGTACATGTATACATAATAAACGAATAAATATTTGCAATCATGAAAAAACTAATCTTGGTTATCCTAAGAAAATTATTTATTTGTTATTATTAATTATCAACTAGTGAATTAGTCCGCGCTACACGCAAGTGTTTGTATTGATACGCGTACCGATGCCCGATCGTAACCCAATTGATACTGATATAGTTTAGATGGTATCATGTTGGTTCATCACCGATACCAACACTTAACATTTAAGCGAAAGCGTTTTGGAATTTGGGCAGAAAAGTCAAGTATAAACGTCATCACCTTTAATCTCTTGTTTCTCAGTTATGTTGTAAATTAATATAGGTATAGAATAATATAATATATAAAACCTTATTTTATATTTTGTTATCTAATATCATGAATAAAAAAACCAATCATATTAGTATATACTTATCTTTAAAATTAGTTTTTATTTATCAATCATAGAATGTACTTAATACTATATTTTATTATTAGTTTTTATTTATTAATGTTATATCAAGAGATGCGGTTTTAGAACCGCATCTTTTGGCTCTTGATCTTTTTTAAAACACCCATAAGATGCGGTTACATAAAAACCGCATCTTCTGGCCCATGCTTTTTTTCAAAACAAACAATTTTTTTTAAACATTCATAAGATGAGGTTAGAGAGGGAAATCACATCTTTTGAAGATAACTATAGCATCTTTTGCTCAATTATGTCAGTGATCTAGGGTTCGATTTAAAGGATTCTACGGGTTCGATGACGAAATTTCTACAGATGCGATGTCAAAATACACCTATATATAACACTAAAAAAATTTTGATACGGGTTCGGCCGAACCCGTACCCTTCTATGTAGCTACGCCCCTGTATATCTATGGGATTTTGCATACATTTGTAATGAGCAAAAAGTAGAACAATAACAAAAATAAGAACGAGTTTTAAAAGCCATGCAAACAGTGTTCATGGTGTAATGGTTAGACCGTCGCAAAGAGGTTTGTCGCAAAACCAATTCATTTTGTTGCATGCAAATTGCTCCGATCGCAAAATGTCCTACTTTCGTGGCAAAAGAACCTTCGGAACTCCAAAACAGTGAATCCCATTGCAGATCTAACGACTACAAAATGGTTGCTAAGTCACATCGCAAACTGATTCCTTTCGAAAATTATTTAGTGATAAACCATAGCCGAAGCTATAATTTCCGTCACAAATCCGCCATAATAGAAAATATTATATTTTATTCGTGAAAGACAATAACAATCATGTCTCACGAGCATTATGATTATCAACAACCTTTTTTGATTAAACATCTTGAAATGGAATGAATTGAAACTATGTAAAGAACCAACTAATACATTAATTTTCGTTGAAGTTGTAACATTTTAATTCAAACTAGTTATTTTTGACGTCGCACGTTGCGAAGAAACCGAGCAAATGATAATGTAAAACACATGTCCTTTGGAAACAAAGCATATGGTTTAGAAAGTCAAACCGTCAGAATCGATTCAGTTTATCACCGTACAGTTTTATAATACCAAATAAATACTCTATTTTAAGTACAACTTCGTTTTTAACAAAAGTTATATTGGAATGTCAAGGGCGAAAAATTAAACATAATTACGTACTTAAGTTTTTAAAAAGAAAAAAATATAAACGTAAATTATTAAAAATGTATCAAATTAATTAATAAATGAAATACGTTGTATAAAAGAAAAAAAGAATAATTAATAAAAGGAACTAATTGATAAAGGAAATATGGTTTTAAAAAGAAAGGAATAAAATAAAAATTATATTAAAACCTAAAAAAGCAAATATATATGATAATAAACTATTATAATCTTAAATAATAAAATATTTAAAAGTTATATATTATTATAAAATTAAAATCATTATTCATGGTCATATATTTATGTAAATCTTCGGTTTAAGTTTACTTATTATTTGTTTACTTGTAAACTACATTAGGCTATAGTTATTTTGGTTTTATTTATGAACAAAATTAAGTAAATAGTGTAACAACATATATTTTTACTAATTTATATAATCAATCGTATAAATGGTGACATAGAAATTAGAGGTGTAAACAAGCCGAGAATGTTCATCTAAACTAGAACTCAGCTCTTTTAATTTCTCGAGCTCAAGATCGACTCGTTTTGAATTATGCATCCAAACTTTGAGCTCGACTTGTGAGAGTTTTCAAGACTTGGGTCAATTTGTTTATCATTCATCATTTTATTTATGCATATATTATTATATTTAGAATTATAACATATATTATGTCTAATATTAATTGAAAGAAATTTGAACATTGAACACATGTTATTGATCGAAGAGATGATGTAAGACCATCTTCAATGCATGATCAAAATTTTATAAAAAATTGCCACATAATCTCACTATTGACTCTCTTTCCTCTTTCTTCATTTAAGACACCAATACTCACAAACCACATATTCTCTCCACAAATGCATTAGCCAAGAACATTTATACTCTCTTTCCATCTTCTTTCACCTCCACATCATTTTCAACTCATTAAATGCATCCTGAATGCATTATGTTGCATTGGGGAGGGTCTAAAAACCAACAAGTGGATGCCACGTATTATTATTATTATTATTAGAAGGAAATCCCACACCGGTATGATAAGTTTAAGATTGCTTCTGCCCAAGGCTGACTCAACCTTTTTTGGAGGCCCAAAGCAAATTTCGAAAGTGAGGCCTTTTATCCGGTTAGTACTCATTAGGCCAATACTTACAAATTAAGTCAGTTTCCTCCGTTTTGTGATTTATGAGGACAATCACAAACTAGGTGTAAACACCTTCAACTTTCACACATCAATTCCATAAATATAATCAAAACATACCGAGAAGTGACTGAATGATGCAATCAGCACACAACAAAGGTGCGTTTTACTGATTTATTACTTATAGGGATATAAAGTGGCTTCACAAATAGATAAAGAAAAAAACCAAAAAACTTCACGATTAATACATTTATCTTCTTCACAATTCGGAATCACATGTTCTATTTGTAAAATCAATTATATCTCTCATGGGAATATGCAATGAATGAATTAAACTTACGGGAATCTGCAAGACTACAATCATCATGAATGCCAAATGAAAAAATGGGTTTAACCTAAAGTCAAGCCTATAAAATATGGGGCCTCAAAAATTTTATGGTCCAAAGCAATTGCCTTATTTGGCTTGGGCTTGAGTCGACCCTGCTTCTGCTAACAACCTTCCGATCAAATTATATCTTGCTAGCTTCTTCCTCCGATGTGATTTCCACAAAACAAAACACCATGAGCATCAACAACACTAGAAGATGGGTCCACCTATGACTACCCTCCGAGGTGAGTGTAAATAATTAATCAGAGACATAAATTTGTAAGTAAAGTGAGAGTTGATAATACTATCACGTGATGTGGTCTCCGCTGGTAAGCCTAACTGTTTCAGTAATGACATCTTGAATTCTATTGGTCAAAGAATTAATATTTCTTTTGTCATGATTATATCTTCTCTACCACATAGGCGTAACAAAATTTCACACAATCAACTCAAGTTATCCCTTACAAAGTGGATATTTTACTAATATCGATGGAACTCGACCGGATTTAGGCCATACCTCTTCATTAAACCTGACCTGACTCGAGTTCGTTCAAGATCACCTCTATTCAAACCTTTTGATTTCGAGTAGCTCATGAGCGGCTTATTCCAAATTAAATCTATATAATCAAACAACATTAAAATATGATTATCATCATTAACGCCGACAAACACTAGTAACTTTTGTGTTTGGATGCCAAAGTATATCTCCTTTGAACATTCCAAAAAATGTCAAAACCTAAGAATTGATTGTGGTTTCGTCCCTAGTTTACCTTCCCCAAATTGCTACAATTTTTCTAGCATCGTTTCGATCGAAATCCCTACAGGCTGCATCCAAGAATCAACACTTCGGATTTGCCGATTTTAACCCAACAAAATATCCCATAGTTGCCATAAAACTCTACCCGCTAATGTTGTTCCACCTCCTCTGGATATTCTTGGTGAGTTGCATGCTACTTTGCTGCATTGTTCATAATCTTTATTTGAGGATATGGGTTATGCACTCCAAGTGTTCGATCATTTGCCTGTTAGTAATTGTGCTATATATTCTCACCGTTTGTTGGTGTATATTCGGTTAACCGGATACCAACGGACTTGTAGCCTGATGGTACCAAGGAGTGTAGTAAGGCGTTGCGGGTTGTAGTGCTGGAGTGGAGATTGGTGTAATAATTAGGATCAGATTTAGTAGGTGTGTGAGTCTGTCGTTCTAAAAAAATGTTATCCCGTTCCTCGGGCTGAGGGTAAATTGATATTCGAATTTTAAAATGGCGGGAATAATAAAATAAGGTTCATGAATTGGGTTGAGTGACACGTGTCTACATCATAGGAGTCAAAGGCGCACGAGGCGCTCGCCTAGGCGCCCAACGCAGCCTTACCGCCTTTCGTCTGTCAAGACTCACATACTCAAATAGTGAAAAAAAAAAAAAAAGTGGCCCGAAACATCCAAAAGTGATCTGGAACCAGCCTAAACAAACCGAAAATATGTCTAAAGCCCACAAAAAACATGTTTAAAAGCGCAGCCCTCACGCTTTTAAGCACCTTGCGCCTTGGCCCACGGTTCAACCTTTGCACCTTGAGTGCGCCTAGCGCCTTCGGCTACCTCAGTATGCATTTAATCCCAGTGTCTATTGCATCTATTTTTATTTATATTATGCAAACTTTCATGCTAAGGTTACATATATACCCACAATCTTGGTTATTATTGATGTTTCTGATCTTAGTCCACAACCTTGCTTTATTGTTTATTAGTTATGAAGTTCTAGATGGTGTTATAATTGTTTTTAAATTGTTATAAATACTTATTTAGGGACCTTGGTGTTTCTGTAACAGGTATTTCTATATGTTCATCTACACAACCTAATTATTTCAAGAAAGTAGCGATCAAGCGTTCACGACGATGAAAGATTCGTCCTGGTTTGCTTCTACGTCGAAAACTCCACACAAAAACAAAGGTTTGAATCTCGAAAACTCCATGATTGGAATCATATCGTTCGAAGTTTCAAGATTGATGCTGCGAGTAGCCAATTTATGGCATTGCTTAACCGATAGACAAATGTCAAGGCTAAAAGAAGAAGTCAGATATTCGCTTGGCGTTCGTACGCTTATTTCAGACAATCAGGCTTATCTCATTGATCTCGCTCTAGCGGAGATCATCGATACCTTAAAAGGGGTGGCTGTATCCGTCGCTAGGCTCGGGAAAAAGTGTTTAGACCCTGTATATCAAAATCTCGATTATGTTTTCGAAGACCCATTTCGTATCGATCTTAAATGGTGTGGATGGGAATACCGGTTGAAGAAAATGGAGAAACGGGTTAAAAAAATGAAGAAGTTTGCGGCTGCTATGTCACAGTATAACGAAGAACTTGAAGAGTTGTCTGATCTCGAGACCAGATTAAAAAAAATGGAAACCAACGGTGTGAATCAAGGGCAATTGCAAGAATTCTGTCAAAAAGTGATTTGGAAACGTGAGGCGGTATGTGGCTTACGTGAAATGTCTCCATGGGTTCGATCGCATGATTATATCGTCAGATTATTGCTTAGATCGCTTTTCACAATAGTCGAAAGAGTCAAGGTTGTTTTCGGAGTGACAACAGAACATAGATCTTCAGAAGTACGAGATTCAACTCATGGTAGCTGTTTTGTATCCAAGAATTCTGTTTCTGCCCTTACACGCGCTTCTGTTTATCCGTCCGAAGGTTCTTTTAGACGATCCATGACAAATCTTGGGCATCGACCGGTCCTTTGTGGGAGATATCCATCTGCCGCGTGTTCTCTCAGGGTCAATGGTAACTTTCAAAAGGACGGTTTTAGCCCTATCAAAAAAGGATCTTTTTCCTTCGGTTCCAATCGGAAATTGGTTAATGGTCAAGAACCAACCCTTGGGAAAGCGGCTTTAGCTCTACGTTACGCAAACATCATCATATTCATCGAGACGTTAGCAACGTCTCCTCGGGTCATAAGTTCTGAAGCAAGAGAAGACTTATACGACTTGTTAACAACAAATCTTAAACAATCACTTAGACAAAAACTGATTTTATCGAAAAGGGAATCTTTGTTAGCCTATGACGAACGTGTTGCATTAGGTCGAAGATCTTCGGTCCAAAGGATTCTAGATTGGTTATCTCCACTCGCGCATAACATGATAAAATGGTATTCTGAGAGAAATTTCGAGAAGCAACCCATGGGTTCGGAAGGAAATGTTCTTTTGGTCCAAACTTTGTACTATGCAGATCAAGCAATGAGTGAAATCGCAATCACGGAACTAATAGTGGGACTGCATTATATATCCAGGTTTAGTCAAGAACTCACTAACAGATCTTTAATGGGGTCTGCATAATGTTTCAATACATATATTACTTATGTAACTTTTTATATGTTTTTGTTGTTTCAACTGTTTTATGGGAAAATTTATGACCAAATACGCGGGTAACCACACATTATTATTACCTTACTCACGCTTATTGAAAGAGAATAATGATGGTTACCCATGTACCTGTCCCTGTTACAGGGTTCATTGTAAGTAATGTTTATATTGTAAGATGATTATGGTTTTGTTGGAAACTTGAGGAGACACACTATGAATGGAAATTAATATTTTAGGGTGTATGGTATGCTTTTAGGCCATATGTACTCAGAAAGCCCCCGGGTGGGCGCTATGCGACAAGTGGCGGATTGTGTAAGAGAGGGGCTTTATATAACTTGAGTGTGTAGTGGGGTTATATATGTATGGGCTTTATATATATGTATGTATGTATATGTGTGTGAGGGGGGAAAGATTCATAACGCCGTTATATGCATCGCGCCACCTCCAACTTTCTCCCCCATAGCGCCCGCCGTAGTGGTCTTGGCGGCGCTATGGGGGCGCTATGCCCACTTTTGACGCCCCACTACGAATGCTCTTATAGGACTAGATTAAGTGTGATCTTGCGGATGATGGATGGTTCAACCCTTTTGGAGCTTTGAGGCCTTTTCATCGAATGATTATTAGGTATGTTTATGTTTTCGTATTTGTAGATTCATCGACTGATTTAAATTAGGGGTGTAAACGAGCTGAGCTTGGCTCACCTAAGTTTGAGCTTTAGCTTGTTTAACTTAATAGAGTTTAAGCTTGGCTCGTTTCGAGCTCTATATCCAAAGTTTGAGCTCTACTATTGAGAACAAAATTTCAAACTCGAGCTCTGTTTGGCCTTGATTCGTTTATTATTTATTTTAGTTATTTACATACAATTATTTTTTATATATAATTATAATTAAAATTTTATATAAATAACATTGTTTAGTTATTAATGATAATTAAATATATACTAATATTTATGATGTAATATGTATTTATTAGATTAAATTAAAATGATTGTATTTATATGAATATAGGCTCATATAGCCTAGTCAGGCTCATTATATGTAGCATAGGCTTGTTTGTTAAACATGCTTAAATTTATGCTCAAGTTCCGGCTCAAGCTTGTATAAGCTCAACTCGGTTCGAGCTTTTAGCAATATTCATCTCGAGTAGTTCACCAGCAGCTTGGCTTGTTTACGCCCTTAGTTTACAAGTGTCAATTAATATCGAAATGTAAACTGTTGGGATTGAACCTTTGGAAAGGAACAGATGATACATAGTCAAAACACACCAACCGAGCTTTGATCCAACCATCAGAACTGCTGATAAGTATTTACTGCTTTCAATAAACACATTGTTTCCTATCCTATGACAGAAGAAAGTCTCAACCGCTGATAGAAGATCACAAGACCAGAGGATAGCCAACAGTGCTTAGTTTAGTATTAGATTAATCAATAGTTTAGTCTAAGCAGTGTTTGTAGTTAGTTACTTCTTGTTAGTTGTCACTATCAACCCTGACGTCATTGAAAGGCGATCAGTGGTTAGACAATTAGTATAAATAGGCACTCAATGTAACAGTTAACACTTGTCTTCTTAAAAAGATCAATTTCACATATCTTCTTAATTTCTTACTATCAAACGATCGTTATTGGGCTAAGGGGGAGTTTGTGAATCACATGCAATAGTTTAACTATTTGAAAGCATGATGGTGATGAAAACAAACGACCGATTGATTGTTGTAAAAGTTTTCCATTAATCCGCTGGATTTATTTTCTGTTTTCAATAATTTCCCATTACTTGAAACAAAAACAACAATCAATTCAAACTTAGATCCTAACAATTGGTATCAGAGCTTGGTCAATCGTTTTTGATTTAAAAGTCAAATTGATTTGAACAGATCAGCTCTTTGTTGCTAATTTCATTTGATAAGTTTTGCTTGAATACAGAGTTTTATTACTACAAAAGTTTTTAAAACACAAATCTGTTGTAAACAAGAGAAATGGCACAAAACACACCGGAATCCAATACTGGATCCATGTCCAAACCACCTATGTTGAAATGAAATGAGTATTTTATTTGGCAACGTAGGATGGGTAATATTCTCGCTCAACAGATCACCGGATGTTGGAGATCCATTGTATTTGGACCACATGTCCCCATGGTTCCAAGTACAGAGAATCCCCACACTTAAGTCCCTAAGAAACTTGAAAATTACTCTGAACAGGATTTCCTCAAAATCGAATTGGATGCTAAGGCTTTTAGCATCGTTGCTTCGGCTTTGCCCAATGAGATTTATGCGGGATTACTTCATTGTAATAATGCTAAAGAGTTATGGGATGCTCTTAAAGAGCAATTCGGTGGTACTAAAGAGGTGATCGAGAATAATAGAAAAGTTTTAAATCAACAGTATGAAACGTTTTGTCACGTTAAGGGTGAGTCATTAACCCAACAGTTCGAACGATATAGCTGTCTCATCAGTGAGCTCAAATTGGTAAATGTGGAATTTCCAAGTTCGACTGTCAATAGTCGTTTCTTGAGATCTTTACCTGAGAAATGGGAGACTGTAGCTTATGTCACTCGAACAACTGTTGGTTACAAAGAAATGACCTTGACACAACTTCATGGTCGACTCCTCACATATGAGAGAGAGTTGAACCGGAAAAAGAAGTTACAAGAGTCAGGGAAAATGACCGATGACTATACTCTGGGAAACACTGCTCTCTATAGTCATGAGGAAGGGCCTGGCAATGGAAAGGATCAGAGTTTTGATCATTACATTGACATAACTTCTGGAAACAATTTCAACTCCGATCCCTGAACACCCAATTTTGCTTTTGCTGCAAATTGTGAAAGCCAAACCTCTGACAATCTAAGTTTTGAGATGAATGACCTACAACATTTTGAACCCACGGATTTGGAAGAAATGGACATCCTACACCAGTTGGCACTTTTGAGTGTCAGGGCTAGTAAGTTTTACAAAAGAACTGGTAGGAGGTTTCCATGTTTGCATGTGGGGTTAAAAGTTGGGTTAGATAAATCAAAGATAAAATGTTTCAAGTGCAATAGGATGGGACATTTTGCCAGGGAATGTAGAACTCAAACTGCAGGACCAGTTATTACACATCCTGGCCCCATCCTCAAAGCACTGTCCAATATTCCCAGTTTTCCCCTGCACAACAAATGCAAAACACTGCTCATTTTGCAAATCCTGTAACAACTGTCCCTATTCATTATGTCCAAACCTCTGCTCCACAGATTCAATATGTTCAAGCACCACCTCAAGTGCATGTGCAACAAGTTCCACATGTCACTCAAACTACTCAAACCACTGCTACACCAGCAGAGGTTACACAATAAAGCTTCTTTACCCAAGGTTCTGTTGACTGGAGTAGTTTGCCTGAGGATTTAACTGATGAAAACTTTGCTCTCATAGTCAAAAATGATTTTGAAAATAAAAACTTGTGTTTAATGTCTCTTGAGACCATAGTTGAAGGTGATGAGTCTGTGGAACAGGAGTCAAAATCTGATGTGGTTGAATGTTGTGAAGTAGTGGTTACACCAGAAGTTACACCTGTGGTTGAAACGAATGCTGTTGATGTTGAAAAAGACAATCTATCTGACCTTGGGACACAAAGGTGTGTGAAGAAGAGTGTGATTGTGCTCTTATGGCTGCTTCGAAGGTATCACCTCAGATCCTTAAAGATCTATGTTCTGAAAAATGTATTATTGGTTTGCAAACATAAAACAGGTGAATGAAAACCTGAGAAACAAAATTTTAGAAGATGAACTTAATTTTGAAAAACTTGTTAAAGAGTTGAAAACAAAGTTAAGTGAAAAAAATTCTGAAATGAGTAGCCTTAGGAATGAATCAAGCATAACCAAAGATCAACTCCAAACTATGGTAGAAAAATACCAAGTTTGCAAACAGGAGCTAGAAGCTACCCAGATCATTTGTGAAAAATGGGTAGAGTCTTGCAAATGTTATGAGCTTATGCTTGATGCTCAAGTCAAGAGCAACATAAAGTTTGGTATAGGCTTTAGGGAATATGACCATACTTGTGAAAATGCTGCAAAAATTGACTCTGAGCTGGTTGAAATAATCCCAACAAACTTGGCTGGTGAAGAAATTAAAATCACTGATAAAGAAGGAAACAAAATTGTTCTTGAAAAACCAGAGGTTTCACCAAAAGAAAAAGAAATTGAAAAATATCAATTTAAACCAACATGGTCAGATGAATGTGATATTTTGGAAAACTTTAATTCAATTGATTTTCAACTCTTGATGGTATAAAAGCACCAAAAGCATTGGTGATTCATATCAAAGACTTGTCAGCAGAGGTTACACCATCTGTTCTAAAAAAGTCTGATAGAAAAAGGAAAGAAAAGGTTAAACGCTTGTTTTGTGAATTTTGTGAAAAGAGAAATTATGATACGGCAGACTGTTTTCTTTTGAAAGATAAACAAAACTTGTGTTATACCTAAATCTCCTAGATGCACCACCTGCAACAAAACAAATCATCCAACTCAAGAGTGTGTCTATCTCAAAACCTATCATCAAAAGGTAAAAAAGATTAGAGAAAAAGCTCTAGAGAGAGAAAATTCAAATTCTGCCAAACAGAAATTTAAATCATGTGAAACATCTGTCACCAAAGCTTTAAATCAAACCTCTGTTCGCAGAGAAATTCAAGTAACAGATGCACCTCCATCAAACCAGTTTCCAAGAGGTAAAAGCCAGCCTAATTACCAAAAGGTGCCTATGACTTATGAGACTTACAAAAAGCCTTCTAAGCCAAGGGTAAATAGGCATCCTCATGGTTACCAACAATTGATAGGAGGTAGCTCACAGCAGTGGTTACAAAAGCTTGATCTAACCACTGCTCATCAATCTGAACTTGAGTATGGATCATCTGATACCCCATCCAAAGCCATTTTGGCTTTGGAAACCCACCTGAACTAATTATTTCAAAACATGTGTAGGGAGCTTCTACTTGCTTTGACAGTCTTTGGTATGTAGATAGTGGAGGCTCCAGGCACATGACAGGATGTAAAGCGCTGCTCAGAGATTTTAAAGCTCATGGAGGGGGTGATATATCTTTTGGAAATAATTCAAAAGGGAAGGTGTTAGGTTCAGGATGTGTCTCAGCAGGAAAACTCAAGTTTGAAAATGTGAATCTCATTGACAATCTAAAATTCAATCTCTTAAGTGTTTCACAGATGAGTGATAAGGGTTATGCTTCATTTTTCACAAAGAAAATTTGCCAAATAGTAGGGCCAGAGGTTGTCAAAAAGATTGATCAAATAATTACAGAGAGCAAAGCATAGTTGACTGCTCATAGAGTAGGAAATGTGTATGTGGTTGATATGGTAAAGGGTAACCCTGTGTCAAATGCATGATTGTTCTTAGTTGCCTCAAGCAAAGAGACAGAGCTATGTCATAAAAGGCTAGGGCACACAAATCTAACAACCATCTCCACTCTCTCAAAACAAAGTCTGGTTAGAGGTTTGCCCCAAAAACAATTTACTTGTGAAGAGCCTTGTGTTTCCTGTTTAAAAGGTAAACAACATAAAAGCTCTTACAAGTCAATTGAGGAGTCCAAAACAAGTCAGTGTATACAGTTGCTTCACATGGACTTGTTTGGACCTGTAAAAATCATGAGCTTAAAACACAAAAGATATTGTCTGGTGGTAGTTGATGATTTTTCCAGGTTCTCATGGACTTTCTTTTGCAGTTAAGGATGAAACAACAAACATTTTGCAAAACTTTGTCAAACAAGTTGAAAAGCAATTTGATCTTCCTGTAAAAATCTTTAGGAGTGATAATGGGACAGAGTTTAGGAACAAGGAGTTGGATGCCTTCTGTGAGTCAAAAGGGATTGTTAGACAATACAACATCCCTAGAACTCCAGAAAAAAATGGGGTTGTTGAAAGGAAAAACAGAACTTTAATTGAATCAGCAAGGACCATGCTTGCAGACTCAGGTTTACCCTTGTATTTTTGGCAGAGGCTGTAAACACTGCCTGCTATGTCTAGAACAAAGTTTTGATAAACCCTAGGCATCAAAAGACTGCCTATGAACTGCTTTACAAAATCAAACCTCTGATCTCTTATTTCAAAGTCTTTGGCTGCCCATGCTTCATTTTAAACATCAAGGATTCAATATCCAAGTTTGCAGCCAAAGTTGATTGTGGTTATTTTTTGGGATACTCAACCACTGCCAAAGCCTACAGAGTTTTTAACTCTAGGACCAAGTGTGTTGAGGAAACTCTAAATGTGAAGTTCAATGAACCCTACTCTTTGAAAATCCCAGCAAATGGACCTGCTGAATTGTTTGATTTATCTAAATTACATTTGAAGATGTGTCTGTCAAGACTAACCCTACAGGTACCCCACAATCATCATTTCAAGAGAAAGGATATAATTGCATTCTTCCAAGTTTCAAAATCAATCCTACAGGCAGAGGAGCAGATGTTAGTAGCAATGGTGAAAACCTTCCAGTTCAACAGTGGTTAGTAACTCAAACCTCTGTCAGCTCTTCAACAAACATCTTTGATAAAAGTCCACAACAAATGGACAAAAGTCAACCCACTTTCACTACCATTCCACCATCCCTCCACATCATTCAACAGAGGCGGACATCAATTTCCACCACACGAGGTAGCTCAGATAATAACACATTTGCAAGCTTCACCTCAAAAGCCATTGTCCATATCATGGTGATTTGATCTTCTCAAAAGCCATCCATTGGATCAAGTTATTAGCAACACAATGCGGATGGCTCACAAGAAGCCAAGCCCAAAACATTTGTCTTTTTGCTGGTTTTCTATCACTCACACAGCCTGCAATACAGAGCACTGAAGACAACACTGTGTAGGCCTGCAAGAGCCTACAGTTCAACAACAAGTATGAACTTTACATGCCAAAAGATTGCCATGGCAAAGTGCTTCAGAACAATTGTGAAAGGGTATGTTCAAAAACAGACGCGTGTTCAGGCTACGACAGAGAGTTGATACATGAAACTTGCTCATAGAAGTTAGAGCCATCGCTTCTACTTGCTCACCACACATCAAGGTGTATCAAATGGACATCAAGAGTGCATTCCTGTATGGAAAGATCAAGGAAGAAGTATATGTTTGTCAACCTCCTGGATTTGAGGATCACTTTCATCCTGATCATGTTTACAGGTTAAACAAAACACTGTATGGTCTAAAACAAGCACCAAGAGCCTGGTATGAAACTCTATCCACTTTTCTCTTATCCATTGGTTTCACCAGAGGTAGGATTGACAAAACCCTATTCTTAAAATGGAAAGGAAAAGATTTGATGCTTGTCCAAATTTATATGGATGACATCATTTTTGGATCCACATGCACTGCCATGTGTGAAGAGTTTAGAAAGCTCATGGCAGCAGAGTTTGAGATGAGTGCAATGGGTGAGTTGCAATGTTTTCTTGGTTTACAAGTCAAACAAATGCAAAAAGGCACTTTCATTCATCAAAATAAGTATGTGAAAGAACCACTTCAGAAATTTGATATGGATGATTGTAAACCTTGCAGCACACCCATGGCAACATTCAAGCTAGTCACTGTAGATGGCAAAGATGACCTTGTTGATCAAACTTTATACAGAAGCATGATTGGGTCTTTATTGTACCTAACTGCCTCAAGGCCAGACATTATGTTTGCTACTTATTTTTGTTCCAGATCACAGTCATTGCCAAGAAAATCAGACCTTATTTCTGTAAAAAGGATATTCAGATACATAAAAGGTGCTCCCACACTTGGTATCTGGTATCCAGCTAATGGTAACATTGAGCTTGCAGGATATTCTGATAGTGACTTTGCTGGATGAAAAAAAACAAGGAAGTCCACATCTGGGGGAGCCCAATTCCTAGGAGATTGCCTAGTGTCTTGGCAAAGCAAAAAGCAAATTGCAGTATCCACATCCACTGCTGAAGCCGAATATATAGCTGCTGCAAGTTGCACTGCTCAAATTTTGTGGCTTCAAAGTCAACTCCTGGATTTTGGTGTGACTGCCTTGAGGACTCCTCTCAAAATTGATAGTCAAGCAGCAAAAAACATCATCAAAAATCCAGTTTCACATTCCACCACCAAGCATATTGACATCAGACATCACTTTGTGAGGGATTGCTATGAAAAAGGTTTGATTTCTTTACAACATGTCCATACCTAGGATTAACTAGCAGATGTGTTGACAAAGGCACTAGATGCTTCCACATTTGAAAGTTTGATATCTAGGCTTGGAATGCTAAACATGGATTAAAACAAGTTCTCCTTGTATTTCATGCGTAAATAACAATAAAATGTTTTTAGAAAATAAAAAATCCATCCTTAAAAATAGTTAAAATTGCATTTTTCAATAAATCCTTAAAGTCTGCTCAAAGCTCTGATAGCACAAACACACTGTCGTTTAGAAAAATCTCTCCACTGATGCGAACCTCTGATAGTGTTAAAATTTGGTCACAACCACTGATAGATTGCTCTAACAGTGGTTAGTCAAACAACTGCTTTCCATTGTCAAACAGAGGTTACACGTGGACAGATGTTACTCAACAGATGTTGCATCAGACGACACGTTATTTGCACTTTCTGAAAAACCCTATAAAACCCTGTTCTATCCCCAAACAGAGGTTTCACTTTTCTTGTGCGATTTCAAAATTTTCAAAGCCCTTCTCTCAAAAATCTTCCAAAATCATGGCTCCTAAAACCAAATCGAAGAAGAAATCGACACAAGAACAACCCCCATTTATCCTAATCATCGAAACACCACATAACTACACTGCTATTCTCGAAGAAACCGACGCAAACACTCGCTATCATTCAATGATCCGGATACTGAAAGAATCAAAATTAAGCACATGTTGGAAGTCAAAGCCCAGTTTACATCGACTCTTTAAGAGAATTTTGGTCAAATGCTAAAGTAAACTTTTACTCATCCGCTGATGGTGTGCCCTAATCCATCACTTCCAAAGTTGGTGGCACACGAATGCACATAAGCCCACGATCTATCTCCCAAGTTTTCATGTTAAATGATATGCAACATCCGATATCATTTCTTTTGAGGGAGATGCAACATGAGTTTGTTGAAAGAGGTTACACCGGGCAGTTGAAAGGTATGACAATCTTCAAACCCAATTTTTCTGCGGAGATGAACTTCTTTTTTCACACATTGCTTACCTGTGTCTCTGCAAAAACTACTGCTTTTAATGAGATCCCTTTAAACATGCAATATCTGGGATTTGCAATCTTAACTGGCTCTAATTTTAACCTTTCCTAGGTATTATTCAATGATCTCATTAATAATTTTAAAAATATCGAAAAAAGAAAAGCTTTCTTGATACATCCTCGATTCTTGAGTGTTTACTTGCAAGACCAGATTAAATCAGATGCAAGTAAACAAGGCGTCACCAACCCTGGCCGTCTCAATCATGAAACCTTTACACGAATAACAAATCAAGATAAAGTTTCCAAAACAGAAGCAGAGGAGGCTAAGCCTATTTTACAAGAACAAAATGTTCAAGCTCAACCTTCGGCTGCTGAGCCTACTGCTCTAGGTGATCAGGGCATCACAACCGCTGCCCTGAAACCCACACCTAAAATCTCCAAAAAGAAACCATCCAGAGTATCCCGAAAACCCACCAAACCCAAAAAGGGTCCTCTGGAAGATGAGATCGTAGAGGTGAACCCGGTGACAACACCAAAGTCACCAACCACTGCTGCTACTTCTTCACAGCAGATCAGTAGAAAGATCTCAACCCGGCTTTGAAACTCCTCCTGCATCCTCACAAAAGGACCAGGTTGTAGGCACAGGGACCACGAATTATGAAGCTCTAGAACCACTTTGTTCTATCTTCCACGGCCCTTCTCTCAAGGCAATGTCGCTTTCTACACAGCCACTCTCACCATTAACATCACTTCCACCAACAATGTTACCCTTACTGAATGTAATAGATATTGAGCAGACATTATCCAGCACTTCTCACCAACTCATAAATGAGAATATACTCCAACATGAAGCTGGGTCTGACTCATTTCTAATTGCTAGCCCATCAGCAAATGAAGAGGCTACATCCCTTGGGTTACAAGTAACCCTTGGTGATAGTTCAACAACGACAGCCACTACAATTGCTGAACTCCCAAGTTCTCAATTGGACAGTGGTTACATAGCTAAGTCCGTGTTGAAGGCAACCACTGCTGAGGCTACTACGGTAACCTCTGTTCCAGTGGGAAGTCCCCAGAACCAAGAAAAAGGGGCATCTAAGATTGAAGCAAGTGGCAAAACACATGCTCATGATATCTTAGATAAAACTACCACATCTGGTAGTAGTTCAGATGATCCTATTAAGTTAGGTGATGAGGCTAAAATACCAGAAATTGACGGAGAGGGTTACCAATGTTGAAACCACTGTTGATGAAATTAAAGATCTGTTGAAACAGTTGATCACTATTCAGAGTCAACCCCCTATTCCAACCACTGCTGAGCTCAAATCTGCAATAAATCCAATCTTTCAACAAGAAAAACATTTCCTGGAGCAAAAACATAAACATCAGATGATGGAACTCAGGAATATGGTTGATGCAAGATACAATGATACTGCTGCAGATATCAAGGCAATCAAAGCCCACTTGCTCACCACCACTAGTAAATCTCCTCCTACTGTCATTTTTATGAGTCCAGATGAAGCCAAAAATGGGGAGAAACCTTTGGGAAAGAAAAGTTGAAGATGGATGATACAAAGGCAAGGCCTACAGTGAAAATCCCTAAGCCAGATGGCTCAAAGAAACCAGACTCAACTGAGATATCCTGGCAAGGGCAAAGATGTCTCACAAGAAGACTGTGTTTGATGAAAGCAAGGTGTTGGTTGAGAAAAAGATTGATGAGCAGTTAGAAAAGGGAGAGAATGGTATCTCAACAAAGAGGAGATCTTCTACAAAAGCAAAGCAACCAGATTCCACACCTCTCAAAACTAAAGTTGCTACAAATCCAACTACAAAAACCTTTGTCATCACAAAATCAACTACATCTTCTCACACAACTCCCATATCCACCCCCAACAGATGTTACAACACCTGTTGTGCCAACATCTGTTGACATAGCAGAGGTTGTAGCAGATGTTATCACAACCACTGCCATCATCACCTTTCCCACTTCCACACAAATACTACCAACACCACCCAGAATTCCAATCCATCCATCGTCACCATCAATCAGTTTTAAGAGAAGGAAGGTAACAAAGGTCATAAATGAAGAAGAGATCCCTGCTCTTATGCCTCTTGAATCTGCACCAATGTTAAATCCAACCTCTGCTTCCCCAACTACAACATCTGTTCCTTCAAAAGAAGTGGTTCCTGCAGCTATAAAGTTTCATCTTGATTTGCCTGCAGTTAGGAAAGAAATCAAGTCTTTTTACGCTGAAGAAGATCCAGACAAAAGACATTTCCCATCTCTTCAAGGTTATCCAAAGCCTGCAAATATTGATAAGTATCTGGAACTCAAAGAAAGGCAGGCAGAGGATATTGCTAAGAAGTTTTCTGAAGGAAAAAGTGATAGAGAAGTGCAGAACCAATACCAGTTTCAGCTGAGCAAAGTCCAATCACTGGAAAGATTTTCAAAGAATCTATCAAATCAGATTTCTGAAGCTGAGGCTAAATTTTTTAAAGAAAAATACATCTCTCACATCATGGAAAACAAGAAATATGTTGCAACTAGGGCACATTTCAAGGATTGGTCTATGAGTGAGCTTCAAGAAGAAATTGCAAGAATACAAGAACAATTAAAAGATCCTCACAACAAACCTACATGCCCAGATTTGAACAATTACAAAAAGAATGTACCTGAAAAGACCCTGAAGCTCAGAAGAATGAAAGAAGAGCTAATTCAAAATCATTATGGGCAAAGAACCAGGTAATGAGATGGGGGGGGGGGGTTAAGAGTGTTGGCTACCTACAAGAAGCTGGAAGATAGAAGAAAAAAGGATCCATCAATGCCTCCTAAACCTGATTATACCAAAGAAGATGTTGCTCTCAAAGCCCAACTTTCTAAAAAGCCCAGCTCAATATCTCCCAATCCACACTTGCCTTGCTAAAGTGAAAAAGGCAAGGGGAGATGTCAGAGAAGGTTGACAGAGAGTTTGAAGAAGTATTCATCAAAGAAGGTATCAAAAATATGATGGACTATCCAACAGATGATACAAGTGCCAAGTTGGCAGAAGATCTAACAAGAGTAACTCCTTTTCTAACCTCAGCAATAAAGGCTCCTTCAAGAAAGCCTTCAGACCCAAAAATTCTAAAGTGGAAGGTCAACAAAGACACCCACGAATTGACTCTGCTCAAGTCTGATGGTAAAGCCACTAAACTATCCATGGAAGCTGCTTATGGGCTTACAGTAGAAGAATTCCACAAACTACTAATTTTAGAGCTTGAGAAGGATGCTGATGATTTAGAATCTCTTAACTTTGAACTACAATTCAAGGGTCAAATAAGAGAATTCTTTATGAGGAATAAAGATCAAGAATAAGGTGTTTTTAGGATCATCTGTCCCAAGGGGAGATTGTTGGGATTGAACCTTTGGAAAGGAACAGATGATACATAGTCAAAACACACAACCGAGCTTTGATCCAACCATCAGAGGTTTTAACCCCTGATAAGTATTTACTGCTTTCAATAAACACATTGTTTCCTATCCTCTGACAGAAGAAAGTCTCAACCGCTGATAGAAGATCACAAGAACAGAGGATAGCCAAAAGTGCTTAGTTTAGTATTAGATTAATCAATGTAGCAGTGCTATGCACTGATAGTTTAGTCTAAGCAGTATTTGTAGTTAGTTACTTCTTGTTAGCTGTCACTATCAACCCTGACGTCATTGAAAGACGATCAGTGGTTAGACAATTAGTATAAATAGGCGCTCAATGTAACAGTTAACACTTGTCTTCTTAAAAAGATCAATTTCACATATCTTCTTCATTTCTTACTATCAAATGACCGTTATTGGGCTAAGGGGGAGTTTGTGAATCACATGCAATGTTTAATTACTTGAAAGCATGATGGTGATGAAAACAAACGACCGATTGATTGTTGTAAAAGTTTTCCATTAATCCGCTGCATTTATTTTCTGTTTTCAATCATTTTCCATTACTTGAAACAAAAACAACAATCAATTCAAACTTAGATCCTAACATAAACAAATTTCATTAAGAACTTGTTGAAGAGTTACTAACATTGCAATGGGATAATAACAAATTTTAATGATTAGTTTTTTCTTATAAAACATGCTGATCTCAAAACCCAAAAAACTGTTCTGCGTATCCAAGCCCCTCGCGAGATGCGAGACCCAATATACTAAGAATGTTAGAGATGAACTTTTAGCAAAACAAATGGCTACATATGAATACAAAGTTAAAAAATAAATACAAAAATGGTATTCATCTTTGTATGTCGGATATAATTGATATCTAAATGAGCCTAAACAAGTTCAGAGGCGATTGGGTTATTATAAATGTTAATAGATGTGATTGACCCGTATGAATAAAAATTGGTTAATGTCGTAGGACTCTACCCTTGATTGATGACATATGGATTTTGAAGACATGATCAAAAAGTTAAGACCTTCAAGAACAAGCTATGAGGTAAGTCATCCATACCTCATATATGAGATATGACACTGAATTATTTTATATGGTTATATTAGGATAAAAAAAGGGTTAAGGAACCTTGTCCTTGGTACCCCATAAGATCCCATCATCCCACCCCACAAGGATTATGATGCCGGCAAATTACCTCTGCACACCATCCACATGATCTGGGCACCACAAGGGTCGAATCCGCGCCACTACAGCTTCACATGTGGGCAATGAACTTCATTGGTAGTGGGTACCACTGAGCTATAAGCTCATATAATAGAATTCTTCATAAGTATGATTTTACAAGTCTTGTTGTGATTAGTTCTGTTGAAGATTATTGTAACATCCGTCAAAAACCGGATTTACCAAACCCGCTCCGTTTATTAACCGAACAATCAGTTAAAAATTTCGTTGCGTATTTAATGCCCAAATTATTTTTAAACGATACATAATTAATAAGTATATTGGAATATATAATTTATATTTGAAAAAGTATTTAAAATAAGGAAATAAAAATAAAAGGCTGCTGCCGGGTTTCGAACCCGGGTCAGCCAGCGAATTCAACAAATGACTTAACACTCATCCATCAAACCATTGCGCCACTTGTGTTTCTTGTTCATTAATGGAAACAATTAATATATAACATAAATCCCGAATTCAAAACCGACGCGCCCAATCGCAGTCGTCGGAAATCCCGACGATTTCGCCGAGATTGGACGGTTTCTTCTGTTTTAACCGAAGCCTTAACTACTACATCGGTTATAACCGACGTCTGAACCCGCGACGCAACTCATAACCGCCGGAAAACTTATTGACCGACGAATCAAGACGGAAAACGGACTAAATCGTCGATGTCCTGCCCTATAAATACCCCCTCTAACCTCTGTTAGCTTTTTCACTCACAATCACACTCTTTCCCAACGTAAATTCACTCGCCGGAGAATTTCTGCAACTCGCCGGAAAACCGAGCCTTTCACCTCTGAGCCTTACTGAACACCCAGAGCTCATACCGAAGCCACCCACACTCACCTCAAGCTCGCTGAAGACCCTCTGCCGCAGGACACACGTCGCCGGAATAACTAGCTATCACCGGAGTTTCGCCGGCGAAACAGAGGAGCCACTGTTCGGTATATCTAACACTTAATCTCTCGTTCTTTTTATTTATCGCACATGTAATTAATCACAACACACTAAGGAACATGATTAAAATCGTTGAACCAGTCAGACACCGATTCTGGTTAAGTCTAACGAAGAAGACGAAGTTTCAGTTGTATATATGATTAATTAAAATCAAGATATATCTCGGGTTAGACACACAGTCCAGCGGTGGACTGTGTGCAAATAAAACACGCTTACATCCCGAGTTCGATTCTTGTCCCACGCACACTCGCCTTAATAAAAATGTTTTTTTTAACCGAACCGGATTCACTGTAATAGATGTTAAGTTTAATAAAAACCAGAATAATAACCAAGATAGACACACAGTCCAGTGGTGGACTGTGTGAACGTTTAATCACACGTCACGAGTTCGAGTCCGGACTACCGCACCGGTCCGGACAATTATCAAACTTTTTATATAAAGCAGAAACGAAATTATTTAGTTTGTTATAAGTATAATAAAAATCAGATTATTTAACAAGTTAGACACACAGTCCAGCGGTGGACTGTGTGTTAACCTAAACCACAGGTCCCGGGTTCGAGACCTGTGGAGAGCACCGAGCGAGTCATTTAAATTGTTTTTGAAATAAATGATTTTCGGATTAATTCAATTAGTATATAAATATAATTAAAAACAGAAATATTTCGGGTTAGACAAGTAGCTCAGTTGGTAGAGCTGCGTGCACGCGTACGGAGGTCACGGGTTCGAGTCTCACTCAGTGCAATAATATTCACAACCGAACCGGTCAACGGTCAACGGTCAACAGTCATGGTCAACGGTCAAAAGTCAACATTTTTTTATTATTTTTATTTATTTATTTTATTTAAAAATCAATTAAAAATACTTAAAAATAAAATTTTTAAGGTTAGAAAATAGCCTTAAACTCACAAAAATATATCAAACAATCCTACTAAAATTGATTAATAAAATCCGCTTACTTACCGAACCATTATGCCATTATCTAGGTTAGTTTCACTCGTATAGGTTGGCATTCGTATAAATCCAATATAACGGACCAGTTTGCCTACCTGGGGACTAACGATGAGAGTACGAAGGACCTATTAGGCCAAAGCATGCCACACCAAACGTCGTTCGAACTAACCCCACTTTGAGGTGTCATCGTGTCCATACCTGGACACATTCCGAATATCATACGTTATATACATATTTCTCGATTTTCTCCGGGTTTTAGTGTACGTAACCAGGCTAACACATGCGAACCATATGAAAAACCCGGTATTCATGGGGGCCCACATGATTACGAAGATGAAGTATGGCGGCATGCAAGGCCCAATTACGAGCAAAGCCCAAGACATCCTATGGATGTAGTAGATTTATTTTTCTATATTTATTTTATGAATATTCATTCCTAAATACGACCCATGATCCCAAAAACATCCAACTCATACTCATGATACGTATTCCTTGTAGATGTCTTCTAGCCTCGCCCGTAGGAAGATGAGAGCAGGAAAAGCCCGCGAGCGCATGGCTGCCCTAATCGCTCAACAAATGGCTGCCGTAATACCCAACATTGTGGTTCAAGTCCAACAAGCACTTACCGCTAATCCTGTCAACCAAGAAGATCAAAACGTTATCAACCCTCCCCCAAATACCACTAAATGCACCTACAAGCATTTCAAATCCTGCGACCCTCCAAAATACGAAGGGACTGAAGGTGTCACCGCTCTCCTCCATTGGTTTGAAGAAATGGAGAACACTTTTCTAAATTGCGATTGCCCTGATGATCGCAGAGTGCGATATGCTACTGGTCGTTTATGTGGAATAGCACTTACTTGGTAGAATACAGAGAAGGCCAAACGAGGTGTTGAAGACGCTATGACTTTGACTTGGGAAGAGTTGAAGGAAATCATGACAAGACGGTTTTGCCCAAGGAGCGAAATCAAGAAATTAGAAGATGAGTTCTATTCGTTGAAGCAAAAGGAAGGCGACCACACCACATACAACAAAAGATTCCTCGAGTTAAATCAAATGGTTACCAACTTGTTCACTCCCCTCTACCGTTTGATCGAGCACTACATTCGAGGTCTTCCGTCAAAAATCCAAGACTCTGTAATAAGTACCACACCTGTAACCTTGGAAGCAGCAATGGAGTTAGCTACAGAGCTCACCGAAAACCGAATCCGGAACAAAGACTTCAAGGAGGAGAAGAAGAAGGATAAGGCATCGACTGAAACTTCAAACTCCACCCAAACCGAATCCCCTTCTCAACCCACTTTTAAGAGAAAACGAGATGGGCAACTTTTCGCTGTCACACAACGTAATCAACCAATTTCACAAGCCATACCCATCCAAGCTATCCCAATCACTCAAGTAGCACCCAACTCAACTTACCCAAATAAGAAACCATACCTTGGACCTCACCCTCGATGTAACACCTGTTTTTATCACCATCCCCTTACCTTACCTTGTCGACTATGTGCAAATTGTGGACGCTATGGTCATTTGAGCAAGGTTTGCCGCACCCCTCAAAACCAAATCTCTCCCCCTACTCAAAATATGATCCAAACCTATCAACAACCCCAATACCCCATGTTCCCATATGTTCGAGCTTGTTTCAATTGTGGCGACCCTACCCACTTTAGAAACACGTGCCCTCGATTGGTTAACATCATAAACGCTCAAGCTCAATCAAACCCAGTTAACCAAGTAAATCAAGAAAACCCAATCACTAGGCCACCAGCAAGAGGAAAAGTTTTCAACATCAACACCAATTCTGTTGAAGATAATGACGGCCCAAACGAAACCACCCAACTAGTTCCCTTCACCGAAAATCAAGATTCAACTCCAATCGTTTAGTTTTATGTTTTTCTTTATGTTATCTCAAGTTTTGGTTGTTGTGTTTGTTGTAGAGTCACATAGAACTAATCATAACTTGCGGATAAAGTCAATGAAAATTTGACAAGAATATGGTGGATACGCCGCTGGTACTTCCTATATATAAGTATTCTTGCCAAAGGATCAGAGGCATTATCAGGCGGTTATGAGAGGTTCCATGTAGGATTTAGTATGTTTTGGTCAAAGTTTGTTCATCATACATTTCAGCGTATTTCAATTTCATCATTTAAAGAAGTTGAGCTATGTCTCACTTCCACAATGACTAGCCTTTCCATCACAACAAACGAGAGAGGTATTGTCATCATTCAAACATGGATACTATCAGAATTAAGACTCAAGTTTTGGTTGTTGTGTTTGTTGTAGAGTCACATAGAACTAATCATAACTTGCGGATAAAGTCAATGAAAATTTGACAAGAATATGGTGGATACGCTGCTGGTACTTCCTATATATAAGTATTCTTGCCAAAGGATCAAAGGCATTATCAGGCGGTTATGAGAAGTTCCATGTAGGATTTAATATTGTTTTGGTTGAAGTTTGTGTTATACTCCCTGATTTAGCATTCATATCATCTCATTAGTTAAAGAAATTGGAATGTGTTCCATTTTCTACATAGACTAACCTCTCCATCATAACAAACGAGAGAGGTACTGTCATCATTCAAACATGTATACTATCAGAATTTAGACTCAAGCTGTGGTTGTTGTGTTGTTTATGTTTTAGAGTCACATAGGACTAATCATAATTTACTGATAAAACCAATGAAAATTTGACGAGAATATGGTGGATACGCCGCTGGTACTTCCTATATATAAGTATTCTTGCCAAAGGATCAGAGGCATTATCAGGCGGTTATGAGAAGTTCCATGTAGGATGTAGTATTGTCTTGGTTGAAATTTGTGTTACATTCATATCATCTCGCCATTTAAAGAAATTGGATTGTGTTCTATTTCTACATAAACTAACCTCTCCATCATAACAAACGAGAGAGGAACTGTCACCATTCAAACATGTATACTATCAGAATTTGGACTTAGATATTGGTGGTTGTGTTTATTTATGTTCTAGAGTTACATCATAGAACTAATCATAACTTACTGATAAAACCAATGAAAATTTGACAAGAATATGGTGGATACGCCGCTGGTACTTCCTATATATAAGTATTATTGTCAAAGGATCAGAGGCATTGTTAGGCGGTTATGAGAAGTTCTATGTAGGATTTAGTAATTTCTTGGTACATTGGTTGTGGCGTTTATTTATGTTTAGAGTCACATCATAGAACCAATCATAACTTACTGATAAAACCAATGAAAATTTGACAAGAATATGGTGGATACGCCGCTGGTACTTCCTATATATAAGTATTCTTGTCAAAGGATCAGAGGCATTGTTAGACGGTTATGAGAAGTTCCATGTAGGTTGTAGTATTAGAAATTTTGTTTTAGGATATAACCCTATCCTTCTAAACATATCAAAACTCTTGCGCAAGAAATCATACTTAGTGAATCAAACTCTACTTATCAATATTTTTACCGTAGGCAACAAAAAGCGATTCCTGTAGCAGGGTACTCAACCCTTACAAGGGACGTTACCGCCTCAAACAAAAAACTTAAACTCTTACTCTTTTTCTAAGCATGTAACTGTCAAACTAAACACCATCCTTTTTAGACAAATATGTCACTACTTAAATTTCGGGACGAAATTTCTAAAAAGCAGGGGATACTGTAACATCCGTCAAAAACCGGATTTACCAAACCCGCTCCGTTTATTAACCGAACAATCAATTAAAAATTTCGTTGCGTATTTAATGCCCAAATTATTTTTAAACGATACATAATTAATAAGTATATTGGAATATATAATTTATATTTGAAAAAGTATTTAAAATAAGGAAATAAAAATAAAAGGCTGCTGCCGGGTTTCGAACCCGGGTCAGCCAGCGAATTCAACAAATGACTTAACACTCATCCATCAAACCACTGCGCCACTTGTGTTTCTTGTTCATTAATGGAAACAATTAATATATAACATAAATCTCGAATTCAAAACCGACGCGCCCAATCGCAGTCGTCGGAAATACCCGACGATTTTGCCGAGATTGGACGGTTTCTTCTGTTTTAACCGAAGCCTTAACTACTACATCGGTTATAACCGACGTCTGAACCCGCGACGCAAGTCATAACCGCCGGAAACTTATTGACCGACGAATCAAGACGGAAAACGGACTAAATTCGTCGATGTCCTGCCCTATAAATACCCCCTCTAACCTCTGTTAGCTTTTTCACTCACAATCACACTCTTTCCCAACGTAAATTCACTCACCGGAGAATTTCTGCAACTCGCCGGAAAACCGAGCCTTTCACCTCTGAGCCTTACTGAACACCCAGAGCTCATAGCGAAGCCACCCACACTCACCTCAAGCTCGCTGAAGACCCTCTGCCGCAGGAACACACGTCGCCGGAATAACTAGCTATCACCGGAGTTTCGCCGGCGAAACAGAGGAGCCACTGTTCGGTATATCTAACACTTAATCTCTCGTTCTTTTTATTTATCGCACATGTAATTAATCACAACACACTAAGGAACATGATTAAAATCGTTGAACCAGTCAGACACCGATTCTGGTTAAGTCTAACGAAGAAGACGAAGTTTCAATTGTATATATGATTAATTAAAATCAAGATATATCTCGGGTTAGACACACAGTCCAGCGGTGGACTGTGTGCAAATAAAACACGCTTACGTCCCGAGTTCGATTCTTGTCCCACGCACACTCGCCTTAATAAAAATGTTTTTTTTAACCGAACCGGATTCACTGCAATAGATGTTAAGTTTAATAAAAACCGGAATAATAACCAAGATAGACACACAGTCCAGTGGTGGACTGTGTGAACGTTTAATCACACGTCACGAGTTCGAGTCCGGACTACCGCACCGGTCCGGACAATTATCAAACTTTTTATATAAAGCAGAAACGAAATTATTTAGTTTGTATATAAGTATAATAAAAATCAGATTATTTAACAAGTTAGACACACAGTCCAGCGGTGGACTGTGTGTTAACCTAAACCACAGGTCCCGGGTTTGAGACCTGTGGAGAGCACCGAGCGAGTCATTTAAATTGTTTTTGAAATAAATGATTTTCGGATTAATTCAATTAGTATATAAATATAATTAAAAACAGAAATATTTCGGGTTAGACACGTAGCTCAGTTGGTAGAGCTGCGTGCACGCGTACGGGAGGTCACGGGTTCGAGTCTCACTCAGTGCAATAATATTCACAACCGAACCGGTCAACGGTCAACAGTCATGGTCAACGGTCAAAAGTCAACATTTTTTTATTATTTTTATTTATTTATTTTATTTAAAAATCAATTAAAAATACTTAAAAATAACATTTTTAAGGTTAGAAAATAGCCTTAAACTCACAAAAATATATCCAACAATCCTACTAAAATTGATTAATAAAATCCGCTTACTTACCGAACCATTATGCCATTATCTAGGTTAGTTTCACTCGTGGTTAAAACCAACTTCGTGCGCATTCAACATCATCAACCGAACGCACCCAATGTGAGTGAATCTTACAACTCCCCTTTTTAATTACACGTTTTGGGGTGTCATGTGTCACTAAAATTAACTCGTTTATTTAAACTTGTGCCATACCATATTGTGATCTAAGCTTAGATTGTATATATTGTTTGTAATTATGTATTTCATAGTGTCAAGTTATATGCAATTCATTCATTAGGCCCATCAGTTCCTCGTGGAAGACGAGTTGAGCAACGCGTGCCTCAAAACAAATCCATTATTGTTCGTGTGTGCATTATTTAATATTAAATGATTGGTGAATATGTTTACATCTATTTTTACTCATGTGTGGTTGTGCACTTTATTTTATAATCAATTAAATAAACTTGTCCAAATGTTTTTCATAGGATTCACTCGCCAACTTTTTGTTGCTCCAAAAACCATTTTTACACATGATACAGGTGAACAGGATGAAGCAAGGAAAACATAGGAAATGCCTTAGAAGAAAACAATGAAGCCTAGAATGATGTTTAGGACATGATGTAATTATGATTGTATATTTCCCATTAAATTGTATTAATGAATATGAAACGTTATAATAAATGTCATGAGCTTTGATGATAACCCAATCATGCCTCGATCACCTTTTCGCTGCGGGTCGGGGTGTGACAATTATGTTGCTATCTACAGTGCATAATTATGTATAGAGGGTTATATTGGGTATTAAACAAATTGTTTTCAGATGATCGTGTGCGCCTATGGCTATGCACCATTCGGGATCATACCCCTTCAGAGACTTAAAAAGAGGTTGATAGTATAGGAAAACATCTGTTTCCATTATTTCAGAGACTTCCAAAAGTGAAAATGCATCTCTTTCATAGGAACAAATAGCTATTTCTTTGACATCACTCTTACTCAAAGATGCAAATTAATAAGATTTTCAGGAACAGGTTTTTCACTAGTATCAGCATCATTTACAGTTTTGCATGAGAGAGAGGTGTTGGCTTTAATCTCAATTAAATGTTGACAATTATGGATGCAAAAACTGCAGTTGAAGCTGGAGTTTAGGATGATGATATTTAAAATCTAGTACTTCTGCCTATTTGGTGGTGGTGGTGAGTAGAGCAATAAATTCTGCACTGCAAAGCTAGGCGTTGGTCGGCGCAGACCGCATCATCATCATCATAATCATAATTATCATAATCTTACAATTATTATCATGAACCCTAGTTCAATATTTATGGAGCTGTAACTACTAGCAAGCTAACAGCCCCACTAGTACAATGCTGCATATGCTCCCATTGTGGCCTGCTGACAATTTATGATCAAAGCTACTTGCTATGGACCACTTCTCTCTCTTAAAAAAAATGGTTTTTTTTTTTTCAAAGAACAACTGTTTCTTATATCCCCCTTTCTAGCTTGTTTGTTTTCGCATGACCTTAAGGCTACACGTATGGGGCGTTTTTGTCATGCCACCTCAGCCAAATTTCATCAATACCCCCCCCCCCCCTACATTTTTTCACCGCAAAGCTTGTTAGGCTACGAGGGAATGGTCCATTGTGACACATCATCGACAAAAACGCCCCACACCCATTCTTATCCTTCTTTCAAATTTTGTATAAAATAAATGTGTTAAATATGATTAAGTAAAACTATATCATAACTATGATAATACATTCTTTAAAGTTTCATGCATGACTTTTAACCTGCTTTCTTTCTAGTTAAATTAACCACCAACTTGAGGTTTAAGAAGACCAAGTTGACCCATTTGTAAGTTAAAAATACAAGATAGCATGGTACTTGAGAGAAAAGTTGCCAGCTTTATTATTGAAAGTTAAGGTGCTTTTAAAATATATAAAACCTGGACAAAAATTTAAATTCCATCAATAATTTTGGTCAAGATCACTGTAGCAGCTGCTTGCATATTATGTTTTGTGGATGCATTACTAGATTCAGCTAGCTATTAATTGCATAAATTGATGACCAACTCATGCATTTATGAGATTCAAAGTACAATAAGACAAAGCACTTTCTTTATTGTCATCTTCCTGGGTTTTTGTCTATGAGGACTTAACATATTGTTTTGGATAGTCAAATGATACTAAAAATGCAAAAAAATAAATAAAATAGATTAGAATAAAATATGTACATAAGACAAATCTTAGTAATCTGTACCTTGTGTCACAAGAGTTGAAGATCTCTTTTAAACCATTTAATTTCTTCTCACCATAAAGTTCTTTGATCACATAAATTTATGAAAAAAACATGATATTAATTGGCGCGGCTCAATCACATCATACCATATGTTAAGAGGTTCGAGATATGTTAACCAGTGATAAGGTTAAATCACAACAGTATCTTGGACTTAAGTGACACTAAATTGTTAAGTAAGAATTGTAAACAATTTGAAAAAAAGTTTTAATTGTAGGTTTATTGATTGTAGGGGGTTATGTCTATATATAGGTTTTCAATGTGGCACTTCAGACCGAGGGCCGGCTTTGGGTTTGCGCGGGAGGTGCCACTACACAGGGCCTAAAATATCTAGGGGCCTAAAATGTTTAAAAAAAAATATATATATATATATATATATATATATATAATTAGTGTAGAAACATATACACAAATTCATCTTGTGGTTCAACGGATGCGGCAATTCACTATTGAACCGGCCATGCCAGGTTCGAATCCCTGGCTGATCACTTTTCTGTTCTTATTTTCTTTGGCCTCAAGGGGAAATGCCTCATATAGTCGCACCAATTGCAACTTTGCAAGCTCTTGTTTTTAAGTTTTAATTTTTCATATTTAAATTTGGGACTCAAAAAATTTGTAAGCTCTTTCAATTTTTTTTCTTCTCATTTAATCATTTACATAATAAACTTTACATGTTTTCTTGTTTACCTTTGTAGGTTTTTTATTTCTCATTTAACCATCTACAATATAAACTTAAAAGTTATTCAATGTAATATGAAGTTGTTGCTAGTGGAATTTGGGAGTGGAATAAGCCTTCTCAATACGTGATTGTTGTCATACCCCCAACCGATGCGGAAACATCGGAATGAGACGAAAACAAGATTGATCGAGACTTCATAACGACTAATTTGTGACAATAGTTTAAATAACCGAATTTCATTTCATTTCTAATCAAAGTACAACGTTGGAAAAAGAAAATACAACAACTTGTTCATATCAAAGTTATACGACAAGGAAATACAAAACATAAATTAATAAATGCGCTTCTAGTCCACCCTAAGTAGATTTCCTTCAAATGTCATCATCAATTTCCTGCAACATGTATTAAAATACAATCAACAAAAGTTGGCGAGTATACAAGTTTGATTACATAACAAACGTATAAAAGAGTTTCTCAATTCCAACATGGCAATTCGTATACTAAGTTAAAATTTCATACTAGCATGCAAAAACTTTAAGTCAAGTCAGCGTGTCCACTAGCGTAATCTTATCATCGCAATGAAAAGACCATGGGGAATGATTGAATACTTAACAATGACCCAACAAGCGGGCGGTGTGCTACTCCTATAGCGCTATACATATTAAGGTAGGTTTGCGCAAAGTTAATGACAAATAGTTTGTATGTATGAGTATTTGAGTATCTACCATGAATAACCGAAGCATAACAAATAGCATGTTTGATGGATTCAGTGATTACATAAGTTCGATTGTGTGAATAAGTGTGTTTGATTAAGTCATACATGTTACACCCTAAAAGTGGTTAAAGCGTAAAAAAGGGATTCGAGTATACTCACGGTTTGCGTAGAATTCCACGAAAGTAGGTTGATGAGTTGAAGGTGTTAAGGATAGCTTAATTATCCTACAAGGATACATGAGGTGTATGAGTTTGACGGATTTTGGATTAGGAATAAGTATGCAGATGCTTAGTCTTAACTCTTAATATGAAAATACCTAAAAGATTTATCTAGACGAACACCCAAATTTGGACACCGTGATTATGTGTTCTTCATAGGCACAAGTTCACCTATTGGAAGTCCAAATATGAGATGTTTAAAATCTAAGATATTATAACCGTAGCTCTTAACGATCATCCATGTATTGGTTAGTGTTTAGGGTTCGGTTTTTTATAATATTATAGTATATATTAAATCCTACGATCAAGTATCATCAAGTATGTCAAGCAAGGAGGTAGGATGATTTCCATCCATTAAACCTCATTATATGATTCACCAAAGCACAAGAGCATCAACTTTGTTGATGATTTCGGTTGGTCATGGATGTGAAGATAAGAACATAAAACTACTAGATCTAAAAACAACCAATTGAGCTAGCTAGATGTGTGCATCCCAAACATAGAGAGTGTTTGGGGACGTGATGTAGTCTTGTCCCTTTGTTTGGAAATTGTTTGAGAGTTAGTGATATGAAGATAAGCTAATAAATCAAGTAAGTGATGTAGCGGAATATAGTTGGAAAGCTAAGGCTTCCATGGTTCACACATTATCAAAACACAAGTCTCAACACATTGAAGGTGATGAGCTTGGATGATCCCAACACTTGTAGGTTGCTTTGGAACCTTGTTAAAACAAAAAGTTTAGGAGTTGTTAGGATCTCTAAACTTATGGGAATCAACCATACTCAAGCCCACAACCATTGGTTTGGTTAGAAGCAAGGTAGGTGCAAGGTTTGGTTATGGAAAGTTTGTAAAAGGTAAACCAAAACATAAAGTTTGGACCTCAAAATGGTGATTTCCACCTTAGTTTACCATGGTAAATTTGTGGAAACACTCCTAGAGGTGTTCTAAACGGGTTTGAAGCAAGAATTCGTGAAGAAAAGAAAGAAAAAATGAGTTTGAAGCTCACTTTTTAATTTGGGTATAATCTGCCTTCAGCTTGTAATTTCAGTAATCTAAGAGTGTTTAAGTTAATTTTAAAACATTTTTTTTTCAACTAGGTATTAGTTTTTTTTATGTAATTGATAAATGTTAATTCAATAAAAGTGTACTTAGTTCTTTAATATCGTTTTAACACAATTATATTAACTTCAATTGCAATTATAAATATACAAATACATATAAAAAAATTAACGACTAAAACTCGGATTTTTTTAATACCACCTATTTTTTTATTATTTGATATATACTAACAATTCCTAAAACAAGTTTATTTTTCTAAATTGTTAAGTAAATTCAGAAACAAGAACTTTCAATGATTAATTTCATATTAAATTTATTTACTTAATGATATAACAACTATCCAATCCTAAACTTATATTAAATATCTAAATATTTTCTTATAATATTATTATTATTATTTAATAGGAGAGGTTGACGAAAAAAATACAAATATTGAAGATGCACCAGGAGAGAGAAATTGACACGTACCCTTTAGGATTTTTTATTTATTCAGTAGGTGTAATATATGTTTTACATTTAGTTATACCTCTTAAGCAACGAAAATGTCAAATAAGTTACAAACCCATTATAATTTTATGGATCATCAAAAAAATCTTTGAAAGTAAAAATCTGGCAATTTTTTGCTAATTTGTTATCAAAACCGCAAATTCTGAATTTTGTAGGAAATAAAAGAACCAAATTTATTTTGAAGCAAGCTTTGTGTTTTAAAGGTTTTTAACGATTTGATAATTATTAATTCAAGTGGATTTGAGGATTTGTTTTGCTACTTTAATAGTGCACACTATGAATATACTTGCGATATATACCAACACAAAGTGGAGTCGGTAAAATTCGAGGGGCTTGTTAGCTAGGGAGGTACTCATGGTTTCGAAAGGGTGGTTTGGATGAGACTAAAAATTAATTAAAAAACTAAACATGGTTAATTAGTACGTTTAAGTTTAGCTAATCTAGTACGTTTAAGTTTAGCTAATCTATTAAACATGGATAAACAAGGTCTGTCACATTCTGTTGGAATTGTGTAGGAAACAAAGATAATTTTGTATGAAATGCGTAGGAAAAAAGAATAAATTCTATTAGAATTATGTAAGAAAAAAAACTTTATAGAAATTGCGTAGGAAGAAAGAATACATTCCGTTGGAACTGTGTAGGAAAAAATATTTTCGTAGGAACTATGTAGGAAAAACGAATAGATTCCGTTGGATTGTGTAGGAAGAAAAAAAATTCGTAGTAATTGTGTAGGAAAACTAAAATATATAAAATTACATAATAAAAATAAATATAATTGATTTAAACACAAATTTTAAGAAAGTAATGTTTCCTGGGAAATGCATTGGAAAGTTAAGAAAACTAATTTTCGTGAGAAATGAGTAGGAGAATTCTAATGAAAAATTTGTGTGGGAAATGAGAAAAAATTGTAGGAAATGCGTCAGAAAAAAATTACCCACGAGTAAAATTCCTACAACCCATTTTCGTGAGAAATCCGTCGGTAACTGCACGGAAATTGACGTGGGAATAATAACAGTTTTCTAGTAGTGTATTTGAATTTTTGTTTGTATATGTATAGTAAGCCTTACATGGAAAGTTAGGTTAGTTATAAATAGGGTGTGGAATTGTTTATTTGATGCATTGTAATTTTGTTTTACATTAATAAAAGAGTTAATCTCGTCCAAGTTTTACATCAATAAAAAGAGTCAAACTTGTCCAAGTTCACAAAATTTGCGTGTGTTCAAAATTTGTTGAACCTTAAGATAGTACAAATATATATATATATATATTATTGTTTAAGAAATTAATTACAAACATATGATTGGTTATTATCTCATTTAAACATGTAACAATGCAACTATGTGCTATTATATCATAATATTTTCTGTAATCTTAACCATGGACAGATTTGCCAGTAAGGTAAGAGAAGTAAACGTCATAACTGTTTCTGATTTGCATATGGTGACACTGTAAAAAGCATCTGTATCATGACAATCGTAAACCTCTATTAAACTATGAAAATAAATGAATATGTTGCTTTACATATAATAATATATACATATTATCGAGAAACTCGGTGGCAGTTGTCTGCAAGCGTTTCTTTTAGTTAATAAATTTTGGAAAGATTAGATGGTTTAAATTCTTTAGGATTTTATGTTATATGTTTTGTATATAATTCTTTTAGTTAATTTAGGAAAGATTTGATGGTTTAAATTCTTTAGGATTTTATGTTATATGTTTTATATATAATTCTTTTAGTTAATAATTTTAGGAAAGATTTGATGGATTAAATTCTTTAGGATTTTATGTTATATGTTTTGTATATAATTCTTTTAGTTAATAATTTTAGGAAAGATTTGATGGTTTAAATTCTTTAGGATTTTATGTTATATGTTTTGTATATATAGAGTATTTGAGGTGTATGATCGGATGACTCTGCAGGTGACACAATGATACTTCAATGGTCCGTCGGTGATCTAAATTTGCCGTAAAATAAGTATTGAAGGTGTTGTTATAACTATAATGTTTTAGATTATATCTTAAATTTATAAGAAGAGTTAATGATCATAAGTATTATAATTAAAATTTTACAATCACATTACTCATCTAATCTCTTAAATGTTAGGAATTTGAAACTACAGTAAGAAGCAAGCTTCTTTGATAAAAGAGACTACTTGCTAGCTTGAACACATAATGATCTTTAAATTATACTTGAGATATAACCTTTTTTTTGGAAGTGTAGCTTTCATTAGAAACCCAAGCCGAACCAAACCGGGCTGATCACGACAAACAACACAACTACACAATTGCAAAATTACACTAGTTTTTCCATATTAAATCTCTAAACCTCGTCCTACTTTTAAACCAAAGGAACCCAATCGATTTAACTTCACTGTTAATGTCCGCAAATACGCACCGGAATGGACCCAAACCTCGCATTATTCCTAGCTCTCGAGAGACTCCAACAACACACCAAATAATACCTTGGAAGGCTTCCTTAGCACCACCCGATAAGCCAGCCAAGTAGGGGTGTTCATCGAATCGAATATCAAATTTTCGAATTATTCGAATAATTTTTATTTTCCCTTTAATTCATATTCGATTCGAATTCGATTAAAACCTATCCAATTCATATTCGGAATAAAAACCAATTTGTATTCGATTGAAAATTCGAATTCGAATAAATTCGATTTGATTCAATTTCTTTTAAAACATGTAAAAAAAACTATCAAAATGAAACATAAATTTTAAAGCAACCATATAGCACGATATCACATTAAAAAGTTCCAAATAAAGTACCATAAGTCTCACATTCAAAACGATAAGTCAGTAATAACCACTCCACATTAGAAGTTGTTATTTTTAGGATTAGAAATCTATTGATACAAGTTAATATTTTTAGGATTAGAAATCTATTGCTAGATTTGTTGCTTAGGTTTTAGTTATGGGTCATGTAATTGGTTAGGTAATGGTTAATTTTAATACTTGGAATAGTTTTTGAAAATAATTTATACTATAACATAGCCAATAAAAGTTATATATGTATTATATATAAAAAATAAATAAAAAATGTATAATTTTTATTCGAATTCCGAATCGAATCGAATTTGAAATTATAATTCGTATTCGACTCGTATTCGATTTACTTGACTCGAATTGAATCAAAATCGAATTCGAATCCTTATAATCGAAGCGGATTCTTGATAATCAAATCGAATTTAATCGAATTTTGAATTTTTCGAATTCGAAACGAATTTTGAACACCCCTACAGCCAAGTTATGCAACTCGAGAAGATCTTTAACAAAGAACACAAACATATTAGGGACCTTACACCACCTACTTATGTGTTGCCAAAGAATTGACAAATTCACACAAAAGGTGAACAGGTGCTCCGCCGACTCTTCTCCTTCCCCACAGATAACACATGAGATGTCTTCAATCGGGATATTTCTTCTTAGCGCCAAAGTCGTAGGAATTTTTCCATCTCCGCTCGCCAAACAAGGATGCTACACTTCAAAGGAACCCACCTACAACACTCCATAACAAACCTATCGCTAACATCATCTCAAAATGAGAGAAGACTTTTGATTGCTTTTACCGAAAACTCCCCTGGTGTCGACCCGTTCCGGGCCCATTTGTCTTTATAACCCGTCAACATAACCCCATCGAGCAAATTGTCGAGCTCTCCGGTGTTGACTTTACCGGAAGGAACAGAAGATCTAGTAGTTTTTGCGGATGCTTCACATCAGGGGTTGGGGTGTGTCTTGATGCAACGAGGCAAGGTCATTGCTTATGCCTCAAGACAACTTAAACAACACGAAAGTAACTACCCGACTCATGATTTAGAATTGGCGGCAGTAGTCTTTGCCTTAAAAATTTGGAGGCATTATTTGTATGGAACGAAATGTACCATTTATTCAGACCATAAAAGCCTCAAGTATTTCTTCGAGCAAAAAGACCTTAATATGAGACAACGAAGGTGGTTAGAATTAATTAAAGATTATGATTGCGATATTCTTTACCATCCGGGTAAAGCTGATATCGTGGCTGATGCGTTAAGTCGAAAAGATATCCACCGCCTATTCAGTGAAGTCAATGAGATGATACTCACACCAAGCCTTATTGAAACTATACGAGAAGCTTAAATCAAATCGCTAAGTGCTGATGATCCAAAGAAAGAAAGAACAAAGGATTTACACACAAACTAGAAGATAACGCGAACGGGATTAAAACAAGATATGGCCGAATTTGGGTACCTTGGTGTAGCAATGTAAAAGAATTGCTTTTTGATGAAGCTCATAAGTCCCGATATTCGTTCACCCGGGAGCCACAAAAATGCATCGAGACTTAAGAAAGAATTATTGGTGGCCAGGAATGAAGCGTGATATTGTTAAGTACGTTGCAAAATGCTTGACATGTTCTAAGTAAAGCGGAACATCAAAAACCGTATGGGAAATTACAGCCTTTGGAAATTCCAATATGGAAGTGGGAGGAAGTAACCATGGATCCTGTGACAAAACTTCCGAAAACAAGGAAGGGGCATGATGCTATATGGGTCATTGTTGACCGCCTTACCAAAAGTGCACATTTTCTACCTATACGAGAGACTTATTCCTCGAAAAAATTGGCTGAAATGTTTGTGAATGAAATTATATCCCGCCATGGTGTACCGTGTCCATTGTATCGGATCGAGACAGGTTTACCTCCCGTTATTGGCGAAAGTTTCATGAAAGAATGGGTACTTGTTTGCATATAAGTACCGCTTATTACCCCCAAACGGATGGTCAGTTGAAAGGACCATCCAAACGCTTATAGATATGTTGAGAGCTTGTGTTATGGATTTTGGGGGGAACTGGGATGAACATTTACTGTTAGTGGAGTTCTCATATAACAATAGCTATCAAAGTAGCATTCAAATGGCGCCGTATGAAATGTTATATGGAAGAAAATGTAGAACCCCTGTTTGTTGGGGAGAAGTGGGACAAAGAGAACTAGCTCCCAAGGACGTAGTGGCGATAACTAACGAAAAGATTGGTCTTGTACGGGCTTGACTAAAAGCAGCACAAGATCGACAAAAGTCCTATGCGGAAAAAAGGAGGCGTCCTATTGAATTTCAAGTGGGGGACCTGGCATTCTTATAAGTATCCCCGTTGAAAGGTATAATTCGATTTCGCAAGCGAGGAAAGATAGGACCTCAATATATTGGACCGTTCAAGATTATAGCTCGGGTTGGAAATGTAGCTTATCAGTTGGAATTGCATCATGCATTAGAAGGTATTCATAACACCTTCCATGTGTGACAATTACGGAAATGCCTTGCGGACGAAACGACTCACATACCAATCGAAGACATTGAGGTAGACGAGAGAATGAATTATATTGAGAGGCCGGTAGCAATAAAAGATTCCAAGGTAAAGACTCTTCGTAACAAGGAAATTAAGCAAGTGTTAGTTCAATGGCAACATAGGAAAGGTGTAACACCTCGTGTTTTTAGTCCAATTAAATTCGACGCGTGTCCCGGTAATCCTCGTGTGCCGTATGGTGAAGCAGGAGGGACCAAAGTCGTTGAAACGATAAATTATATTTGTAATTATGCTAAGGAATAAAGTTGAAGGACTTAAATAAAAAAATTGGAATTTTTTTCAAGTCCTGGAGACCCCTTGCGGACCGCAAGGCTCAAGCCATACGGTCCGCAAGGGAAACAAATTTTGTGGGCGCCTAAGGTCCTTACGGACCGTAAGGCAAAGCCCATACGGTCCGCAAGGACCTGCCAGCGAACAGAAAGGTGGCAGCAGCCTGTTCTGCCACATTTGTCGAGTTTTGGCACCTTCCTTGAATGCTTGCCACGTCCATGGACACTTGTTGACGTCCTATAACCTCTGGCAACATCTCATCTATCCTCCATGGCTTTAAGATGAGTATCTTGTAAGTTGCAACAAACTTACATGCACACTAAACTCACAAAGTCCATCAAGAGAAGCTCATGGCCATTTGAAGGCATTCCTCTGTGTTCTTAGCATCATCTGGAATCTATGTAAGTGTTCAAATTCGTGCTAAGTCCTTTTTATTAAGATTTTAGCTAAGGTCAATGTTCCGTCGTAAAAACGCCTTGACTTTGATCTAGGACCATGATGGTCCAGCCATTGATCGTAACGAAAGTGGCTATGTGATCGTAATAAGGTAGGTGTTAACCCCTGATTCCCACAAATTCTTGATATTGACGAGTCAAAGTAAAAGTCAACAAAAGTTAAACTGGCCAGATTTTATAAAAATGCATAACTGATTATATAGAACTAATATAAATTGATTTGACTCGTCAAGGCTCGGCTAGATTCGGTTCGCAACCGAAAGTCGCAATATTCGACTTTCCTTTGACTTTCGGTTCTGACCCGATTTAGCCATTTTGTCCATTGACTTTAGGTCATTCTACGACCATATTCAAGTGTAGTATAACCTCTCATAGTTATACTACTCGGTTCCTTAAAAATCTGAGTTTACATACAAGTTCCGTTAAATTACATTAACTTTTGCAAAAAGTCCTTTCTGTACAAATCAAGGTTTTAAACATCCATGCATGTAAAAATATGCTATAAACTGATTTGTAAATATAACTTGAGTATTTTGATGTCAAGAATCTGACCAAGAACCAATTTTTGATAAAAGACATAAAGTGTGCTTTTAAATGAGTAAAATGCCCTTTTCGGCATTTTAGAAAGATTAAACATGGTTTTATCACCAAGATGAAATACTTACTGATGTAATATGATATGTAGGACATATTGGGATATTTATTCAGATTACCAACTGAATAAAAGTCTATGATTCGTTAAATGCCGATAATGACCAATTTACCCTTTTACGCATAAAATGATTTAAATCAAGCTTTTTTAACCAAATATTTTACCTACTGATATAACATGTTAAATAACATATTTTAGTTAAATATAACAAGCCATAACCTTGGTTTACCTCTAACATTGAATTTAACGACATCTATCGACTTTTACGCCTTCTCGGCGCATAGTATGGTTTAAAACCACAACTATGAGTCAAGACTTGTTACCTAATGATTTATAAACTTATTTTAAATATTTTTTTTACAGGAAGTACAAGCCCAAACTCAGAACCCCAATTATGACTTCAAAGCTATGTGTAAAATTACCAAAATACCCCTACGGGACATAGTTTGGTTTAAAACTACAAAAAACACATAGACTTGATATCCTAATGATATAAATATCATATTTTAAACATATTTTCATATGGAATTGTATATGAATCTCTCGGTTACCCAGTTTCGCTTATACGCTTACGTTTAAGCATACGTAACTAGTTTACGTAAAATAACCAAAACGGGTGTACCTTTGTCACTTTCCTATCAAAATCCATAATGTTATTGGTACACCCAAAGTAAACAAGTCTTAATACTTGTCGGGTCCAATTAACCTTGTATTCCGGTCACCGCTTAATCTGGCGTATCGTACCGTATCGATTTAGCATAAGACTAACTGGTTCAAGTCTAAGACTTAACTAATGACCCGTTAGCATTCTAATATTGGTTAATAATTACCATCACTCCAGACTAAACGCCTCCGCGGTAGATTGTGCCTGTACTTGCTATCTTGATTTGCGGCTGAGTTGTGACTTCTAGAGACTTAGCTCAGGTAAATGCATTTAACTTATTTTCCCTATATGGGCTTGGGATACGATAAACTATTACTGCTTGGTCGGGTATGGAAATCATGTTTTATCTAGTTGCGATAATTAACTAAAATACATAACCCGGTTTTAATCTGTTTTGTCTGAAACTAAAACATTGGGGGTGGGCTTAACCATGTCTGGGATATCCTTGGCTCACTACAGTGTTAGTGGCCACAATTTAAGCATTGGTGTAGGCATACATCGGTAACTGTTTATTATTATTATTATTATTATATGCTTTCTGTGTGAAAGTTCAGAAGTGGTGTGTCAGTCGATCATGTCTCGGTTTCTGTACTGGGCCCCATATGTAAAAGACAGACATGTAAATATGTATACAAGATAAATTGTACTATCCTAAGTTATTTATAAAAACGTGCCTTGTGCACCTAAAACCATTTCGAAAAGATTTTCAAAATGTGTCGGTTAATTGTATTTACCAGTGTAAACTTACGTATTTTCAAAGATCAAATTACAGGTACAAGTACGTAACAGGCCGGGAGCTGCTGGGCGAATATACTAAGGAGTTGCGACCTTATAAAAGTGCCTGTAGAGTCTGTTTTCACTTTGTATTTAATTGATCCGCCTATGGATCTTATTACAAGCCATGTTTATGGTTGTATATTTTTGTTTCGAACTCCGGACACTTTATGGTTTGTAATAGTTATATTTTACTCCAAGCCTTCCGTTGTGTTGCTCTGTGTTATAATTGGTTATGATGATATCAACTGTATGTCACGATACTCCCCACCGGGCCCACCGGAATACACGTGAAAATTGGGGTATGACAGGTTGGTATGAGAGCCAACGTTTGAGGGAATTCAACACTAGTCTTTAGTGTTTGATCTCAAACGACACAGTAACACATTCCTTAGACTCTCGAGTCTAGGCTATGACCTAGGATTGTTCATTACATTTTTGCGATAATATTTTCTGCCTTATTTTGTGTTTTAACTTATTTTTGAAGTAGGACAATGCCGCCTAAGTTTTCGCGAGGAGCAAAAGGAAAGGGATTAATGAGGAGTGGATCCTCAAAGTAAGGGCCTTCCAACGCCCCCGTCTACAATCCTTATGAAGGATCGGACGACTCTTCATCACCATGGAAACCTTACCCTCACTTACTTCACGAGTACTCAACACCTTCTGACTCACACCATACCCAGCAGCCCCAACACTCAAGTCACTCCCACCATAGCCACCACTCCCATTCCTCTCATGGATACTATAACAACGACATACGCCTTTGTTCACCTTCTGTTACTCCTCCCGAGGATTCCCCTGAACCAATGGAGGAAGATTCTGACCCGGGAATGCCTCAAACAGGGTCAATGGGGCACCCAATTGAACTGTCTAGCGGTTCGAATTCTTATGTTGGAACACCGCAACACTACCCCGATGATTACGAAGAGAGGTGGGGATAATACGTCTTTTATAACACCCCATCCTACCATAGCACACCTTAATACCACATTCCTCAACCGAAATTACCCCCGCCTGAGGAGGTACCAATACAACAGGTGGAGCAACCAGAACCACCAAGGAGACGTGGGGCGCGCATGTCTGTAAGCCTAGGACCAAGAGTCGGGTCACTTTCACCAAACCCTTACCCAACTATCCCTGAGGACCCACAAATGGTGGACCCTCTCACACCTCACCGTTTGTGGAACATTTTCCACAACCTGCAGTTGAGCCTTTGCCTCAACCACCCCAATCAACTGTTGGGCCTTCGACCCAACTTCCGCCATTACCACCATCGGGTTTTGAAAACCCAATTCCCTCATATCCCGATTCTTCTGGATATAACCCATTTGTTTCTTCGTCTGGTTTGCCTAACTATATTCACCAGGCACCATCACAAGATCCCTACCTTGAAGCAGCTACATTCAACGCTCTTTATCCTAACCCTTATCAGCTCCCACCTCACGAAGCAAGTGGATATCTTTATCATGGATACCATCCTTCTGGTGCACTTCCATCCTATGTATACCAACACTGGGTGCACTGCAGCCACAACCTCCACCACCACAGCCTCAACCTCAAGCACCAGTACTTGAGGCTATGCAGGAAACACTGGAGCACATAAAGGAATTCCAGCGAAGGACTAAAAAATCAGAAAAGAAGAACAAGAATATCTGAAAAGATTTATGAGGATGATAAAATGGAAAAAGGATGACTAAACTCTTATAATTTTGATTATGTAATTTTATTTTTCCAAGAAGTCCCTGTGTGGACATTTTATTTTATCTAATGTAAGTCCCTGCGTGGACATTTTAATTATTCAGCATTAGTCCCTGCGAGGACAAATTTTATTATTTAAAAAGTCCTAATTTCTAGGCATTATTGTAATTGCATTTTATTATTTAATGAAAATTTTGGATTTATTTAATTATACATTTTGCTTTATCCGTTGTTCAAACGATCGTCTCGATTTTAGATGGAAATTTATGATTTGCTAAATATTTCCAAAAGATCCTCTTGATGATTTGCACCCGCCAAGTGATTAGGTCACATGAATTGGCAAAACGGTAGTAATATGGTTTACTACCATGATAGTTAAGGTTGAGATTTCCCTTCTATCCAGGGGTGGTGAACTACGTTCTAAGCCCCCTAGTCTGCCTGATCTGGACTAATTATTTAAAATCATTCCAAGAGAATTATTCTAAAAAGTTAACATCTTTAAACTGTTAACACTCCTAGGCTGTGTGACTTGAGGAACCACACGAGCCACCTAAGATTAATGGACTATGTCCGAAATCTAATAAACCTGCGTGATCATTTTTATCATGGCTAAGTATCATCCATGCGATGATCATATTATTTAAACACTCATTTATGGTGTAATACCTACGTGCCACATTGTAAACATCCGTTAGTGATGTGTTACTTGTAATATCCATTAATGATATACTACCTATAGGTCATATTCTTGTCCATTAGTGACAATGACAGATGTAGCCTATGACTCTCTTTCTCGAGATAATCGCATTTGTTCAAATCTCAAAGCCGTTCGTGCTATTCTTGTTTTGTCCTTTGTGACAGGCCTTATGTGCCATAAATAATCACCCCATAAACTTTTTCAAGATAACATGGTTTATATACACCATGCTATACAAGTCATCGAGCATGTATGACTAATTAAAACTTATATTATTAATATTTTAGTTTCATCGAGGAAGATGTCGGATTCTAATGAAGTGAACAGCCAAAGGAAGGATGATGACGCAAATGAGAACATCGTTATAACCAAAGGAGATCTTCAAGCACTTATTACCACAGAAGTCGATAAAGCGATAAAGAATCACACTGAAAAGCAGCTAGAGTCGAGTGCTTCACACTCTAAACATTCGTCAAGACACAACTCTAAGCATACCACCAAGCAATTCTCAAAGCCTCCTTCAGAAAAGAAGGAACACTCGGAGCATTCCTTGAATATGAGGAGAGAGAGGGAGGGATACCAGAAAAAGACTAAATTCTCGAAGGAAGGTTGCTCGTATAAGTACTTTGTGTCTTGCAAACCGCGAGACTTCACCGGAGAGAAAGGAATAGTAGAAACTCTGAGATGGTTGGATGAGATTGAGACAGTTGTAGAAATTAGTGGATGTGCTGAGAAGGATGTAGTGAAGTATGTTGCTCAATCATTCAAAGGTGATGCTCTTATATGGTGGAAGTCAATGATTCAATCATCTGGGAAAGTCTATTTGTATAATCTGAGTTGGGAGAAGTTTGTAGAGTTGATAAAGGAAACCTATTGTCCATCTCACAAGATGGAAAAGATTGAAACAGATTTTCTGGGATTACAGATGAAGAATTTGGACTGTAGGAAGTATTTGTCGGACTACAACTCCATGTCAAGATTGGTACCATACTTGATCACCCCTGAATCTAAACGCATCGCGTGTTTTATTGGTGGATTGGAACCAGAGATTAAGGGGAATGTAAGGGCTTCAAGGCTAGAAACCTTCAGATCTACAACAGAATTGGCTTTGGCACTTACACAAGACTTGAAAAGGCAGCGGTCCATCAAGTCTGAAGCAGAAGGAAAAATAAAGAGAGAGGATGACCGAAATCATCGGTCAAACAAGAATCGAAGGTTTGGGATAAATCGAAATCAGCAGAGGTCGGATGATAGGCCTAAGTGTAGGAAGTGTAATCGATGACACCGGGGTGTGTGTCATGATGAATCCCAGTCCAAAGCATGTGGAATCTGCAAGAAGTTTGGGCACAAGGCCTTAGAGTGTAAGGATCTCAAGGACGCCACATGTTACAACTGTGGTGAGAAAGGGTACATCAAATCCAACTGCCCTAAATATAAAAAAGATGACACTACTAGGGATGAGGGGACGAAAAAAGGAAAGGCTCGTGCTTTCCAGATGAAAGCTAAGGAGGTCGTGAACGACGACAAAGTGATAACAGGTACGTTCCTTATTATTGATGTTTATGCTAGAGTTCTCTTTGATTCAAGAACAAATAAATCTTTTGTAGATCATAAGTTTAGTGCCTTATTTAACTTGCCTATAAGAACTCTAGACGTAACCTATGATGTAGAACTCGCCTATGGAACGATTGAGACCGCTTCTACTATTCTTGATGGATGTTCTATATCCATCAAGGATCATTCCATTCCTGTTTCACTTCTGCCAATGAAATTGGCAGGATTCGACGTAGTTCTTGGTATGGATTGGTTGTCTAGTAACCAAGCCCATATATCCTGAAACAAGAAACTCATTGAAATCAAATCCCCAACCGGTGATGTGCTTACTATACAAGGAGATTCACACTACGGATTACCAGAGAGGACTTCATTACTTAAAGCATCGAAGTGTGTGAAGAAGAATTGTATCATCTACATGGCACAAGTAACTATTGACGCACCGAAGCCGAAAATTGAAGAGTTGCCCATCATTCCAGAGATTTCAGACGTTTTTCCCGAAGACTTACCTGGTTTACCCCCGGACAGGCAAGTGGAATTTAGAATTGATATTATACCTGGAACAGCTCCTGTCGCCAGAGCATCGTATCGTTTAGCGCCAACAGAAATGAAGGAGTTGAAGATGCAACTTGAAGAACTTCTAGAGAAGGGTTTTATTCAACCAAGCTCTTCGCCTTGGGGAGCTCCAAATATGTTTGTGAAGAAGAAGGATGGTTCAATGCGAATGTGCATTGATTACCGTGAGTTGAATAAGTTAACAATGAAGAATCGCTACCCATTGCCCAGGATCGACGATTTATTTGATCAACTTCAGGGAGCGAGCTACTTTTCGAAGATTGATCTGAGGTCAGGTTATCATTAGCTCAAGGTTAGATCGGAAGATGTCCTGAAAATAGCATTTAGGACCAGGTATGGTCACTATGAATTCTTAGTGATACCTTTTGGGCTCACAAATGCACCTGCAGCTTATATGGATTTGATGAATAGGGTTTACAAAACCGTACCTGGATAAGTTTGTCATTGTCTTCATAGACGACATACTTATCTATTCTCGTAGTCAAGATGACCATGAGAAACATTTGAGGTGCATACTGAAATTGTTGAGACAAGAGAAACTCTAGGCAAATTTTTCAAAGTATGAGTTCTGGTTACGTGAAGTTCAGTTCCTAGGACACGTCATCAGTGAACGTCGAATTCAAGTCAACCCTGCTAAGGTCGAGGCCGTTATGAACTGGCAAGCTCCTAAGACCCCATCAGAGATACGCAGCTTTTTGGGATTAGTTGGTTATTATCGGAGATTCATCGAGAACTTCTCAAGAATTGCTACGCCCCTGACCACTTTGACCAGCAAGGATGTTAAGTTCAATTGGGGTCCGAAACAGCAAGAAGCTTTTGAAGTTTTGAAAAAGAAGCTAAGTAATGCTCCTGTACTAACATTACCAGAAGGAATTGAAGATTTTGTGGTCTACTGTGATGCATCGCACACAAGTATGGGATGTGTGCTCATGCAAAGAGGAAAAGTTATCGCTTATGCTTCAAGACAGCTGAAGATTCATGAAAGGAATTACACCACGCACGATCTGGAGTTAGGCGCAGTGGTGTTTGCGCTCAAGTTATGGAGGCATTATCTTTACGGAACGAAGTGTATTATATATACTGATCATAAAAGTCTCCAACATCTATTTAACCAGAAAGATTTGAACATGCGAGAACGACGATGGATGGAAACACTTAATGATTATGATTGCGAGATTCGCTATCACCCAGGCAAGGCAAATGTGGTTGCCGATGCCTTAAGTCACAAGGAAAGGGTTAAACCCATTCGGGTTAACACCAAAAGTATGGAAGTAAGAAATAGCTTGAACGAGAAAATTTTAGATCCACGGAAACAAGCCTTGTTAGAGGCAAATCTTCCGAGTGAAGAGTTAGGAAAAGTTGTGGAATAGCTCACGCTGGGAAATGACGAAATCCTTAGATTTTGTGGGCGAATTTGGATTCCAGTCTTTGGAGGACTTAGGGATTTGATCCTTCAAGAAGCACATAGTTCAAAATACTCTGTTCACTCGGGTAGTGATAAAATGTACAAAGATTTGAGGACCATCTATTGGTGGTCATGACTAAAGAAATCCATAGCTACTTATGTAGCTAAATGCTTAACGTGTTCGCAAGTTAAGGCCGAACATCAGAAACTGTCAGGACTACTGCAGTCGTTAGAAATCCCCATGTGGAAATGGGAATGCGTAACTATGGATTTCATTACCAAGTTACCAAAGATAAATCGCAGAAATGACACGGTATGGGTTATCGTGGATAGGTTGACCAAGTCAGCTCATTTTCTACCCATTAAGGAAACCTATAGTTCCGATACATTGGCAAAACTTTATGTGGATGAGATTGTATCCTTACACGATGTGCCAATATCTATTGTGTCTGATAGAGACACCAGGTATACTTCCCATTTTTGGAAAAGTTTTCCACAGGCCTTGGGCACACGACTGAACTTTAGTACGGCATATCACCCGCAAAGGGATGGACAAAGTGAACGTACTATACAAACATTGGAAGATATGTTACGCGCATGTGTAATCGATCTAGGAGGAAGTTGGGACAACACTTGCCTCTAGTCGAATTCTCCTATAACAATATCTATCACGCGAGCATTCAAGCTGCACCATTTGAAGCTTTATACGGAAGAAAGTGTAGAAAGCCCGTTTTCTGGGCTGAAGTCGGAGAAGCTCAACTAACAGGACCAGAAATTGTCCTGGAGACGACAGACAAAATTTTGCAAATTCGTGATCGTCTTAAGGCTGCCAGGGATCAGCAGAAGAGCTATGCGGATAAGAGGCGTAAACCTCTTGAGTTCCAAGTAGGGGATAAAGTTTTATTAAAGGTATCGCCTTGGAAAGGCGTTATGCGCTTTGGAAAGAAGGGCAAGTTAAGCCCAAGATAAAGCGGACCATTCGAGATTATCGAACGTATTGGATCTGTGGCATATAAGTTGAAATTGTCGGAAAAATTCAGTGGAATCCATGATGTATTCCACATTTCCAACTTGAAGAAGTGTTTGACAGCTGAATCGTTGGCTATGCCACACGAAGACATGCAAATTGATAAAAACCTGTGGTTCATCGAGAAGCCTGTGGCAATTGAAGATCGACAGGTCAAGAAGCTTCGTAAGAAGCACGTTCCGATTATGAAAGTTAGATGGGACACTCGTCGAGGTCCCAAATATACATGGGAAGTCGAATCTGTTTTGCGGCAAAAGTACCCATATTTGTTTAATTAAAAATCTCGAGGTCGAGATTTATTTTAAGGGGGTGAGGATGTAACACCTCATGTTTTTACGTCCAATTAAATTCCGACGCGTGTCCCGGTAATCCTAGTGTGCCGTATGGTGAAGCAGGAGGGACCAAAGTCGTTGAAACGATAAATTATATTTGTAATTATGCTAAGGAAAAAAGTTGAAGGAGGAATTTTTTTCAAGTCCTGGAGACCCCTTGCGGACCGCAATGCTCAAGCCATACGGTCCGCAAGGGAAACAAATTCTGTGGGCGCCTAAGGTCCTTACGGACCGTAAGGCAAAACCCATACGGCCCGCAAGGACCTGCCAGCGAACAGAAAGGTGGCAGCAGCCTTATCTGCCACATTTGTCGAGTTTTGGTACCTTCCTTGAACGCTTTCCACGTCCATGGACACTTGTTGACGTCCTATAACCTCTAGCAACCTCTCATCTCTCCTCCATGGCTTTAAAATGAGTATCTTGTAAGTTGCAACAAACTTACATGCACACTAAACTCACAAAGTCCATCAAGAGAAGTTCCTGGCCATTTGAAGGCATTCCTCTTTGTTCTTAGCATTATCTGGACTCTATGTAAGTGTTCAATTCGTGCTAAGTCCTTTTTATTAAGATTTTAGCTAAGGTCAAAGTTCCGTCGTAAAAACACCTTAACTTTGATCTAGGACCATGATGGTCCAGCCATTGATCGTAACGAAAGTGGCTATGTGATCGTAATAAGGTAGGTGTTAACCCCTGATTACCACAACTTCTTGATCAATTGACGAGTCAAAGTAAAAGTCAACAAAAGTCAAACTGGCCAGATTTTATAAAAATGCATAACTGATTATATAGAAGTTATAAAATGTGTTTTGATGCATAAATAACTAAAAAAATAAGAATTAGAACTTATATAAATTGATTTGACTCGTCAAGGATCGGTCTAGATTCGGTTCGCAACCGAAAGTCGCAATATTCGACTTTCCTTTGACTTTCGGTTCTGACCCGATTTAGCCATTTTGGCTACTGACTTTAGGTCATTCTAGGACCATATTCAAGTGTAGTATAACCTCTTACAGTTAGAGGTTCTTTAAAAATCTGAGTTTGCATACAAGTTCCGCTAAATTACATAAACTTTTGCAAAAAGGTCCTTTTTGTACAAATCAAGGTTTTAAACATCCATGCATGCAAAAAATATTCTATAAACTTATTTGTAAATATAACTTGAGTATTTTGATGTCAAGAATCTGACCAAAAACCAATTTTTGATAAAAGATGTAAAGTGTGCTTTTAAATGAGTAAAATGCCCTTTTCGGCATTTTAGAAAGATTAAACATGGTTTTATCACCAAGATGAAATACTTACTGATGTAACATGATATGTAGGACATATTGGGATATTTATTCAGATTACCAACTGAAATAAACTCTATGATTCGTTAAATGCCGATAAATGACCAATTTACCCTTTTACGCATAAAATGATTTAAATCAAGCTTTTTGTAACCAAATCTTTTACCTACTGAAATAACATGTTAAATAACATATTTTCGTTAAATATAACAAGCCATAACCTCGGTTTACCTCAAACATTGAATTTAACGGCATCTATCGACCTTTACGCCTTCTCGACGCATAGTATAATTTAAAACCATGACTATGAGTCAAGACTTGTTACCTAATGATTTATAAACTTATTTTCAATATTTTTTTTACAGTAAGTACAAGTCCCAAACTCAGAATCCCAAGCATGCTTTCAAAGCTATGTGTAAAATTACCAAAATGCCCCTACAGGACATAGTTTGGTTTAAAACTACCGAAAACACATAGACTTGATATCCTACTGATATAACATCATATTTTAAACATATTTTCATATGGAACTTGTATATGACTCTCTCGGTTACCCAGTTTCGCTTATACGCTTACGTTTAAGCATACGTAACTAGTTTACGTAAAATAACCGAAACGGGTGTAACTTTGTCACTTTCCTATCAAAATCCAGAATGTTATTGGTATACCCAAAGTAAACAAGTCTTAATACTTACGGGTCCATTAACCTTGTATTCCGGTCACCGCTTAATCTAGCGTATCGTACCGTATAAATTTAGCATAAGACTAACCGGTTCAAGTCTAAGACTTAACTAAGGACCCGTTAGCATTCTAATATTGGTTAATAATTACCATCACTCTATACTAAACGCCTCCATGGTAGATTGTTCCTGTACTTGCTATCTTGATTTGCGGCTGAGTTGTGACTTCTGAAGACTTAGCTCAGGTAAATGCATTTAACTTATTTTCCCTATATGGGCTTGGGATACGGTAAACTATTACCGCTTGGTCGGGTATGGAAATCATATTTTATCCAGTTGCGATAATTATCTAAAATACATAACCCGGTTTTAATTTGTTTTTGTATGAAACTAAAACATTGGGGGTGGGCTTGACCGTGTCTGGGATATCCTTGGCTCACTAAAGTGTTAGTGGCCACAATTTAAGCATTGGTGTAGGTATACATCGGTAACTGCTATTATTATTATCTGCTTTCTATGTGAAAGTTTAGAAGTGGTGTGTCACTCGATCATGTCTCGGTTTCTGTACTGGGCCCCATATGTAAAAGATAGACATGTAAATCTGTATACAAGGTCAATTGTACTATCCCAAGTTCTTTATAAAAACGTGCCTTGTGCACCTAAAACCATTTCGAAAAGATTTTCAAAATGTGTCGGTTAATTGTATTTACCAGTGTAAACTAACGTATTTTCAAATATCAAATTACAGGTACAAGTACGTAATAGGCGGGGAGCTGCGGGGCAAATATACTAAGGAGTTGCAACCATATAAAAGTGTCTGTATAGTCTGTTTTCACTTTGTATGTTAATTGAGCCGCCTGTGGATCTTTTACAAGCCATGTTTATGCTTGTATATTTGTGTTTCGAACTCCGGACACTTTATGGTTTGTAATAGTTTATATTTTACTCCAAGTCTTCCGCTGTGTTGCTCTGTGTTGTAATTGGTTATGATGATATCAACTGTACGTCACGATACTCCCCACCGGGCCCACCGGAATACACGTGGAAATCGGGGTGTGACAAAAGGATCGGATCTCACTTGGGAACCGGAGGATGAAATGAGGAAGTTCTGCCCGTCTTTATTCGGTATGTAATTCAGGTTTCGGGGACGAAACCTTCTTTAAGGGGGTGGAGTTGTAAGGCCCCAAATTATAATTACGCATTTTTATGATTATATAATATGCTACAAGTAACTAATAACTTGTATAACCTTAGTAAATGAATGTTTATGATGGGAATAATAATAATAACAAGATTATGTGTAAAAACAAGTATTAATGAAATGATGATTAAAAATTAGGAACTTGATTATTATGTGAAAATTTAACCAAATAGAAAAAAATTAGTAATAAATGTAAACATTACATTTGAGAGGTACCAAAAACGACTCTATATGAAAGAAGGGATGGCAAACTGAATTAAAACACAAAGACACACACACACATCAGATGTGTGTGTCGCACAGGAGATCAAGAAAGAAGGGGGAAACCCTTATCATCTAATAATTCAGCAATCAAAAGGGAAGAATTGAAGCTAATCAACTGCATGTTCATCAATTTCTAACCATCTTAGCATTCTAAACATAAGGTATGTTAAAATTTACAATTTGATGATCATGGATGAGATTGGTTTCAAGTAAAAGCATGAACTTGTATGAAATTAATATGAACATGGGTTAGGAAATTAACCTGAATTTGATTAGATTGATAAGAGAAAGTGAAAACCCATTAAAAGTAAGAGTGTTGTGATGAGAAATATGAAATTTAGTGTAAATTAGTGTAATGATGTTTGTATGATGATGTTCATAATAAGATGTTGATAAGTGGAATCGATCTAGGATGAAGGTTGTATGAGATTTTGTTTGAAATCGATGTTCTTAATGTTCTTGATATGAATTGGTGAAGTTGAGCATATAATACTTGTACACTATGCTTAAATATTAGTACGCACGCTAAATGTTTGTTAAAATGCTTGAATAAAATGATCAATTGATGTTACAATGTTAAACAGATAGAATTGAGAAATTGTTGGTTGTTAAATCGAATATGTTAAGAACGGCACGAGATTAAGTAAATGATTTTGAATTGTAGGCATTAAGGAAGAGAGCTCAAGTCGTTCCGAATCGCAAACAAACAACGACAAAGGTAAGTTCTTATGCTTACGAATTCTAGTAGTGTATAGTGCTTATGTTATAATGTTCTTGATAAGTACATAATTGACATCCTGTTAAATGAGAAATGGTAGAAGTTTAATCCGTGCAAATGGCTCGAATGAGCAATGTTGGTTATGTATGAATTGGGAACTCGATATGGAGCCGGATATAAAAGGCCGGGGGAAGTTGTCTTGATATTCGATAGAGGACACGATTGAATGAACAATAAAGATAGAAGTTCTTATCACTCTCGTTACGGAAAGTTTTGAAGTTTCGGTGATTAATCAATCATTAATTAATTTGTGTAATGTGGTTGTAGGTAAATCAACGTGTTAGGAACCCCAAGCTCGGAACGAACATTCCATCGCACATGCTTCCGCTATGATGTTCAATTAATGGGTCAAAAGCTTTTTATTAAAAAAACTTCTATGTTATGTATTAGTTTAGTAAATATTTAACCTTAAAAGATTTCAGAACTTCTCTTGTTCAAGTGTATGATGTTTAACATAGCTTTTGGGATGTAACGTTCTTATGTAGTAAACTTGGTCAATGATGCCAAACTTTATTGATAAACTTATGACTTTCTTGTTTTTGACCCGTTACACCTTTAAGATAATCCCGTATGATATGAGTAAGAATTTTTATATCTTACAAGTTGGTATCAGAGCCAAGGTTTGAGGGAATCAAGTACAAGAATCAAAGTGCTTGAACTCAAACCAAAAGCTCATGCATATTGTGTGTTCGTTCCGAGGCGTAAAACAAGTAAGTATATTTTAATTTCAAGAATTTTATATAACGATTAATGAAACGGAATGTTACGGGAAGTTACGGGATGTTACGGAATGTTACAGGTCAGTTTGGGTTGGAACGGGGTTTGGAATTGAGTCGTACATGCAAAATATGAAGGAAACAACGTTTGGAAGATAGAGGAGGCGTCGCCGACGCCGCTCCCTTCTCCGACGCGATGTTACACTGTCGACACAGATTTCCGGCGACGTGCAAATGAAAGGGGCATCGCCGACGCCACCCTGGGCCATCGCCGATGCCATCTGCAACCCCGAAACGCTGATTTTGGTTATTTATTACCCCACGATTCTCGTAGCTCAAAAAACAAATTCCATGACCCCTATATAAGCCCGTAAGGTGATAAAAGTTGATAAAATGTTGGTTGAATTCTGTTGTGCTATGTTAGAATGTTTCGGGAACCAAAAATGTTCTATAGGGGAAGTCGAGGATGTATGAAAGAATAAGTTCTTTGACCTTATGAGGACACAAAGATGTTACGTTGCCGTTTTGGTTATACGATAGAAAGAATACTTAAGTATGAAATATGATTGTTAAAGAAAATGAATGCAATAAACTAATGAATGTGTAATGCTAACGAAAGAAAGATATGATTGTGTAGATGACTGACGAAGGGAGTCCAAATGCTACAGAACGAATAACCCAAGATGAACTAGACAAGCTGATTGGGGAAGAAGTAGTAAAGGTACTTGATGCAAACATTCCTCGCATAGCACAAGAGGTAGAAAGTCAAGTGTTAAGCGTGGTAAAACCATGATGTCTAGAAAGATGGATGAGTTAAAGGAAATGATAAGCGGGGTACAAGGCAAGAAAGATGCATGGCGATGCACATACAAGGAGTTTATGGCGTGTAAACCTGCATCTTATAATGGAGAAATAGATCCTATTAAATGTCAGAGATGGATCTCTAATATAGAAGAAGTGTTTATTCGAAGTCACTGTGAGAAAGAAGACCAAGTTATGTTCGCCATGGGACAACTTCAACGACAAGCTAAGGATTGGTGGGATGCGTAGAGTAAAGAAATTGGAGAGGATAAACTCCAGACCCTTACATGGCAAGAATTCAAAGAACCTTTCATGAAGTATTATTGTCCACAATCAGCCGTGGATCGAATTCAAGAAGAGTTCCTCCGTCTTAGACAAAAGAATGAAGCAATCGATGAAATCACTAACATGTTTCTCGATAAGGTGAAGTTTTGTAAGGATTTCATGGGGACAGAAAGAATGAAGACTAATCGCTACCATGATATGTTAAAGGTTGAGAATCGAGAACTCATTACCCCTTCAAAATGCGAAACTTTGAATGAGCTCATTGATTGGGCAAGAGATAGAGAAATCGGATTGAAAAGGCAAAAGGAACGAGGAGAGAAGAGGCAAATCGAAAAGGGATCAATTCAAGGTACCCTAAAAGGCCCAAGACTCATGATCATAGCAAGAAGGAAAGTCATAAGGTAGGATTCCCAAGATGCAAGACATGTGGAAAACTCCACTCGGGCGAATGTTTAATGGGAAGAAAGGGGTGCTACAACTGTGGTCAAGAGGGGGCATCCATATTACAATTGTCCCAATCCCAAAAGAGTGTGTTACAGTTGTAACGAATTGGGTCATGTGAAAGCTGAATGTCCAAAACTCAAACAAGGAACAAAGAAGGAAGGGAAGAAAGAAGAAAACCCAAGGGCCAAAGCAAGAATGTTCCAGATCTCATCAGAGGAGGCAAGGACCCACCCGAATGTTGTATCAGGTATATTCATGCTAAACTCCATACCTACATATGTATTATTTGATACAGGAGCTAGTAAGTCATTTGTTTCAAGCGAATTATTTCATTTTCCCTCGTTTGTAATAGAAAGAATGCCCATACCTTTAGAAGTAGAACTAGCCTATTGCAAAAGTTATTTATTGCATGAGATATGTAGAAATTGTAAGATCACCATAGAGGATGTGGATTTTGATATTGATCTTATTCCCATGATTTTGGGAGAATTCAAAGTAGTGGTGGGTATGGATTGGCTATCCCAATATCATGCGGAGATCTTATGTGAAAGCAGAACTATTCATGTGATGTCCCCTAAAGGAAAACGGGTAAGCATTTATGGGGAAAGAGAGGTAAAGGCTAGGTTGTGCACCATTGTAGAAGCAGTTAAACATGTGAGAAACGGAAGTAAGGCGTTCTTAGCCTATGTAGTTGATACGAAACAGGATGTTTTAAGGATTGAAGATACGAGAATTGTGAATGAATATCCGGATGTGTTTCCGGATGAATTGTAGGGACTTCCACCCGAGCGAGAGGTTGAATTCCGAATTGAATTGGAACCAAATGCCAAACCGGTAGCCAAAGCTCCTTACTGGTTGGCACCCGCAGAGGTACGGGAATTAGTGGGCCAATTACAAGAACTCCTCGACAAGAGATTCATACGCCCTAGCGTATCCCCGTGGGGAGCGCCAGTTTTATTTGTTAAAAAGAAGGATGGGTCGATGCATATGTGCATCGACTTCCGTGAGCTTAATAAACTCACGTTGAAGAACTGATACCCCTTACCAAGAATAGACGATCTTTTCGATCAATTACAAGGAGCGAGTTGGTTTTCGAAAATAGACTTACGATCGGGCTACCATCAAGTACAAGTAAGAGAAGAAGATGTAGCTAAGACTGCGTTCAGAACTCTTTACGGACATTATGAATTTTTAGTAATGCCTTTCGGGTTAACTAACGCTCCGGCCGCTTTCATGGATTTAATGAATAGAATATGCCGAAACATGCTAGAAAAATTCGTCATAGTGTTCATTGACGATATTGTAGTATACTCTTGCAACGAGTCTGAACATGCGAGTCATTTACGTGAGGTGCTCGAGACGCTTCGAAGAGAAAGATTATATGCTAAGTTTTCTAAATGTGCGTTTTGGCTTAGAGAAGTGCAATTCTTGGGTCATGTAATTAATGAGAAAAGGGATTTTGGTGGATCCATCTAAAATAGAAGCGATAGTTAAGTGGATGCCCCCGAAGAATGTTAGTGAGTAAGAAGTTTTCTTGGCTTAGCCGGCTATTATCGGAGATTTATTCAAGATTTCTCTAAGATAGCCTTACCTATAACCAGATTGACAAAGAATGAGGAAAAAATTACATGAGTTGTTGAACAAGAGAAAGCTTTTCAAGGTTAAAAGAGAAATTGTTGAGCTCTCCGGTGTTGACTTTACCGGAAGGAACGGAAGATCTAGTAGTTTTTGCGGATGCTTCACATCAGGGGTTGGGGTGTGTCTTGATGCAACGAGGCAAGGTCATTGCTTATGCCTCAAGAAAACTTAAACAACACGAAAGTAACTACCCGACTCATGATTTAGAATTGGCGGCAGTAGTCTTTGCCTTAAAAATTTGGAGGCATTATTTGTACGGAACGAAATGTACATTTTATTCAGACCACAAAATCCTCAGTATTTCTTCGTGCAGAAAGACCTTAATATGAGACAACGAAGGTGGTTAGAATTAATTAAAGATTATGATTGCGATATTCTTTACTATCCGGGCAAGGCTAATGTCGTGGCTGATGCGTTAAGCCGAAAAGAATATCCACCTCCTATTCGGGTGAAGTCAGTGAGGATGATAATCACACCAAGCCTTATTGAAACTATACGAGAAGCTCAAATCAAATCGCTAAGTGCTGATGATCCAAAGAAAGAAAGAACTAAGGGATTTACACACAAACTAGAAGATAACACAAACAGGATTAAAACAAGGTATGGCCGAATTTGGGTACCTTGGTGTAGCAATGTAAAATAATTGCTTTTTTAGGAAGCTCATAAGTCCCGATACTCGGTTCACCCGGGAGCCACAATGTTGATGAATATGTCTGTTGCCTACGTCATCGTATAACGTCGAGTCTGTGTTTAGGAGCGAAACATTAAGTTTATGTATGTTGAGAGACAAGTTCGCCCGAACTTGTAATGTACATGAACAAGTACACCCGAACTTGTCCTATGAAGGACAAGTTCGCCCGAACTTGGTCATGCCACAGTTGGAGCGAACTTGTTCTCCTATAAATAGGAGTCTTGATTTCTCATTTGTAAGATTCAGAGATTTTGTCACAACAGAGGCGAAGCTCTGTCCAAGTGTTTCCAAGATCTGTAACGTTTGAACATTAATGAAACAGTGATTAATCAGTAAAGTACTTGTATCCAATGTCGCCTATGCAAACGGATTCCACACGTTACCTTAGGTTTGCCAAATTAGGACCAGAACGATCCGTACAACAGACCTTCAATTGGTATCAGAGCAGGATTGAACTAATTTGAAGACATTGGACATAGAACTTCACATCTTCTACTCATTTCTTTCATTTTTAACTTTTCTTGGACATTTCACACATAAAATGGACTGATTTTCAAGTATAATACGTAAAATCCATAATAGTAAAACCCTTGAAAAGATCAGAGCTTAAAACAAACGAATTCATGTTGAAAATTTGAAAAAACCATGTTTGAAAACACATGTTCGCTCAAAATTATCATCAAGTTCGCTCGAACTTGACTGAAAAATTCACTTTTTGAGTGATTTTTCATCAAGTTCGCCCGAACTTGATTGATTTTCAATGATTTTACATAAGTCCGCTCGAACTTGCTTAACATTTCTTCAGGTTTCATCAAGTTCGACCGAACTTGATCAAACTTTGTTGAAAGTTAATTACAAGTTCGCCCTTGAAATTCAATACAAATTCGCCCGAACTTGTTACATAGCTGATTTTCACAAGTTGTGACAAGTTCGCCCGAACTTGTCCAAGGTTTCTAAAAAAGGCATGAAAATTCAGAAAAACGTCTCGGGCATCATATATCATTAGATTCATATCGATGAGACGAGTTTAAAGCTCTAATCTGGTAAAAACAGTTTTCAGAAAATTTTAAACGTTTTTAGCGAACTGATTGTCGATTAAGAAGTCAACTTTTACTAAAAGTGTATGTTTGCTAATCATATTTCAAGTGTTTTTGAACGACAGATAAATTTGGAAAACGAAATAGAGTCCGTGAAGCCGCTAAAATTGATGGGTATGAACGAGTATGAAGGCTGGAAAGAAAAATTCGAGAACTGGGTACGAGCAAATCACTTCTATGGTTTGGTTGCTGGTCAAACTGGATTTAAATGGCCAGTAGATGAACGTGGAGCTGAGCTTTCAGTATCAAAGTTTACACCTAAACTGAATGATGCATGCCCATGAGAAGAAGATTCTAACAGTGTTACAGCAATCGATAAAAGAAGATATCTTGTTTTTGTTACCAGAGTACAAAACTGCACAGGATTTGTGGAAATCTCTGGGTGCTAAATATTTGGAAAGTGCTGAGATGATTAAGAACAAAAAGGTGCTAATCAAGAAGAAGTCTGATCGTGTTAGTGATCAAGGAAATGATCGGGAAACAAAAAGTTCAAATGATCAATTTAAGAGAGAAGGTAGTATGATTGCGAAAAACTGTGAAGAACAAGTTTCAAAAACGTCTACAATAAGTCTTCAAGTGCTAAAAAAACTGCCCAGTCTATGATGTAGATTTAACTGACTATCTGGCAAAAAATGCCAAACTCCTGAGTAATCTTGAGAGTTTGACATTAGAAAATAAAACTTTAAAAGAAAATGAAAAGATTTTTGAAAATAGAATAAAAATTTTAGAAAATTAGAATTTTGTTTTAAATAAAAATGATTTTGAAAACAAATTATAATAAAATCGCATCTTAAAAAAATCAGGAAACTTGAACAAGATGTTGAGAATGCAAAAAATAAAGTTGTTGATTTAGAAAAGAAATTGAAAGGTTTTGTGACCTCGTTATTGATTCTAAATCACGTATGTTCAAAACCGATCAATAAAAATAAAAAGAAAATTCCAATAAGTGATAAAGTCACAAAATTATGACAAAGTCATAATTGAGAATTGTGATGATGATACCGATGATAAAAGTGTTAGAAAAGAGAAAAACGAAATATTTTTAAATTTAAAAGAAAATTTTCAACAAACTGTTCTACAATCTACTGAAAAAGGTGAATGCTCAACGCAAAAACCTTCTAAGCAGAATAGAGAACAAAAACAAAAAGAAAAACAAAGTCTAAAAATTTTCAAAAGAAACATAAAAGCTCATCGGTAAAATCATCAAATCATTATAAAAACTCACAAAAATCTGAAAATAAATGGTGCAGGTCAGACCACAGTGCTTCAACGTCAAATCATGCTTTTAGAAGAAACAGGAAAGATGGTTACCACACATCAAATCAATGTTATGATTTGAGTGGATGGTTTGCTAAAAAGGATCAGTATGAGATTAGGAAGTGTTGTGAAGTAACTGGACACATTGCTAGAAAATGTTTTCAAATTAATTCTAAACCTGTTCATATTGATAAGAAAAATTTTGAAGATTTGAAAGTACCAACTCAGGTTTGGAAACAATGTACAGAAACTACAAACAAGGTGAAACCGTTATTACTAAGTTTTCAAATTTTGAAACTGGTGAATCCTCGAATAGTAATGAACAAAAAGTTTCTACATTATATTTCAAGAAAGCTTTAATGAAAAATCAACAATGGTTGGTAAAAGAAAAAGAAGTTACACAATTAGTGAAAATTAAAAGTTTAGAGTACTTTTCAAAACTTGAAAAAGTCCAAAATAAACCTGATTGTGTAAAGAAAATCAAAATTAAGGTTGAAGAAATAACGCCTAAGACTGCAAAGGCTTGGGTGTCACTATTCAACTAATTGTTTGAATTTTTGTGCAGGAACTTCTGAGATGAACGCAAATTACTAAGAATGGCGTTCTGGGGCACACATTGAAGATGTGCCGGGTTATCATGTTATATATAAAGGTCATTTTTACAAAACATGTTCCAACAATGTTTACTTTAAAATTTTGAAAATTTTTGGAGACAATTTTTCGAAAATACATTCCAATGAACGTTTACTTGAAAATTTTTACAAATTTTTGAAGAAAAAATTTCACAGAACCCTCACTGTTGAACAAGACAAAACTAATGTTCAGTAAATTGTTATAAACGCAAAAATGTCAAGGTTTTTGTCATCATGAGAGGGAGTGTGCTTAAAAGATAAATTGTGAGGCAGTAATGGATAGAGAATTGAAGTGAGTCTCATCAGTTGGTCAATGTTTTTATAAATGAAAAATTCCAAAATATGTTTTTGAATTTCAGGGGGAGAAAAATTTTTCAGAAAATCCAAAAACATATTATATACGAAAAGTACAAAAACATTGAAAAAGGAAAAAATAGCTTTTGTGGATAAAAGGAAATGATAGTACATCAGTGGACTATCACAGTATGCTAAGAATTTGTAGATTTAAAAAGTGATAAACAAGTCTTACTGTGGATGTGTCGATAGGCTTTACACGTTCAGTAGATTGTTTCCAGGATATAAACTAAATTTTACAACTGCTAAACTTGTGGATTAACATCTCTTGGATATATGGACTTAGTACTATGAAATTTCGTTTGAGAGATTGCCTGATTCTGAGATACGAGGTCTTTATAGATGATTGATATCTGGGGTATTATACAAGTTCTTCTGATTTTGCGTAAGCAATAGCCTATAACTTCTATAATGCTTTTGCTAAAAACCCTAAACTGCAGCAAAATTGAAAATCAAAAAATCTAATCAATTGCAGTCAAAAGATTCCAAATTTGGAACACTACCTTAAAGTCGAGCCTTCATCTCTTTTTCTGTACGGTGGTACTAACCTGAGCTCTCAAGGCCTCGCACTACCCAGATACAGATATCAGTTACGCTATACTCACCTGTAAGATGAAATCTAGGGAATCTTGATACGGGAGTATATTCTGAGATAGGAGCCATAGTTAAGTCAAGTTTCTAAATTCTACATAACGTATCTTGGAACAACTGAGAAATGTGTTGAAGTTTAAAAGGACAAACATATCGACAATCTAGGTAAACGAGTTAAAACTTAAAGTCATCAAAAGGTCAACGGTACTGGTGATTTGTCTAAAAAACTGATATGATCCTTTAACAAAAACTCAACAAAAATATGTCTGTAAATATGTTTGTACATACTTAGTGTTTGATATTCATTTCATAAAAACAAAAAGATTATATTATGTTTTAGTTTCGACCACTGATGATGAAAAGCTGATTTTCAAAGTCTAGAGTTGCTGAACAAAATCTAACAACTTTTGAAAATTGATCTGAAAAGTTTAAAAGTTCATTAAGTTGAAACTTACATTTGAATAAATGAGTTAGTTTAGTGACAAAAAGTTTAATCAAGATCATTAAGTTGAACTTGATATATAAATCAGATATTCAAGATCATTAATTTGGACTTGATTAACTGAGAGTGTTTAAAAACTGATAGAAGATTAAAATTTGAAATGTTGTGTTATGAAATTTCAAAGTTTGAATCTGAAATATTTCTTTGAATGTTTGATGAACTTTGAAATAGGAAGTAGATTTTAAGGGGGAGCTGGATAAAAACGTTGATTGAAGATACCAGAAAGCTCAAAGTAAGGGGGTGCATGGTAATTAAAGTTTTATCAAGACAAGCTCGAGAAGAAAAGAGAAAAGGATTGTAGAAGATAGAAGATCAAGGAAGTTAAAGTTATTCAAGAAATAAAGATCAAGAGAACATTAAAGACTCAAGAACTTAATTGAAGAATGATGACTACGGCAACATCCAAGGGAGAGTGTGTTGATGCATATATATGTTGCCTACGTCATCGTATAACGCCGAGTCTGTGTTTAGGAGCGAAACATTAAGTTTATGTATGTTGAGAGACAAGTTCGCCCAAACTTGTAATGTACATGAACAAGTGTGCCCGAACTTGGCCATGCCATAGTTCGAGCGAACTTGTTCTCCTATAAATAGGAGTCTTGGTTTCTCATTTGTAAGATTCAGAGATTTTGTCACAACAGAGGCGAAGCTCTGTCCAAGTGTTTCCAGGATCTGTAACGTTTGAACATTAATGAAACAGTGATTAATCAGTAAAAGTGCTTGTATCCAATGTCGCCTATGCAAACGGATTCCGCACGTTTACCTTAGGTTTGCCAAATTAGGACCAGAACGATCCATACAACAGACCTTCACACAAAAAATTATCGAGACTTAAGAAAGAATTACTGGTGGCCAGAAATGAAGCGTGATATTGTTAAGTACATTGCAAATGCTTGACATGTTCTCAAGTAAAGGCGGAAAATCAAAAACCGTACGGGAAATTACAGCCTTTGGAAATTCCGATATTGAAGTGGGAGGAAGTAACCATAGATCTTATGACCAAACTTCCGAAAACAAGGAAGGGGCATGATACTATATGGGTCATTGTTTACCGCCTTACCAAAAGTGCACATTATCTACCTATACGAGAGACTTACTCCTCGGAAAAATTGGCTGAAATGTTTGTGAATGAAATTATATCCCGCCATGGTGTACCCGTGTCCATTGTGTCGGATCGAGACACACGGTTTACCTCCCGTTATTGGCGAAAGTTTCATGAAGGGATGGGTACTCGTTTGCATATAAGTACCGCTTATCACCCCCAAACGGATGGTCAGTCTGAAAGGACCATCCAAACGCTTATAGATATGTTGAGAGCTTGTGTTATGGATTTTGGGGGGAAATGGGATGAACATTTACCGTTAGTGGATTTATCATATAACAATAGCTATCAAAGTAGCATTCAAATGGCGTCGTATGAAATGTTATAAGGAAGAAAATGTAGAACCCCTGTTTGTTGGGGAGAAGTGGGACAAAGAGAACTAGCTCCCAAGGACGTAGTGGCGATAACTATCGAAAATATTGATCTTGTACGGGCTCGACTAAAAGCGGCACAAGATCGACAAAAGTCCTATGCGGACAAAAGGAGGCGTCATATTGAATTTCAAGTGGGGGACCGGGTATTCTTGAAAGTATCCCCGTAGAAAGGTATAATTCGATTTTGCAAGCGAGAAAAGTTAGGACCTCGATATATTGGACCGTTCAAGATTATAGCTCGGGTTAGAAAGGTAGCTTATCGGTTGGAATTGCCTCAAGCATTAGAAGGTATTCGTAACACCTTCCATGTGTCACAATTACGGAAATGCCTTGCGGGCGAAACGGCTCACATACCAATCGAAGACATTGAGGTAGACGAGAGAATGAATTATATTCAGAGGCCGGTAGCTATAAAAGATTCCAAGGTAAAGACTCTTCGTAACAAGAAAATTAAGCAAGTGTTAGTTCAATGGAAACACAGGAAAGGATGGATCTCCCTTGGGAACCGGAAGATGAAATGAGGAAGTTCTACCCGTCTTTATTCGGTATGTAATTCAGGTTTCGGGGATGAAACATTCTTCAAGGGGGGTGGACTTGTAATGCCCCAAATTATAATTACGCACTTTTGTGATTATATAATATGCTACAAGTAACTAATAACTTATATAACCTTAGTATATGAATGTTTATGATGGGAATAATAATAACAAGATTATGTGTAGAAACAAGTATTAATGAAATGATGATTAAAAATTAGGAACTTGATTATTATGTGAAAATTTAACCAAATAGAAAAGAGTTAGTAATAAATGTAAACACTACATTTGAGAGGGACCAAAAATGACTAGATATGAAAGAAGGATGGTAAAATGAATTAAAACACAAAGACACACACACATCAGATGTGTGTGTCGCCCAAGAGATCAAGAAAGAAGGGGGAAACCCTTATCATCTTATAATTCAGCAATTAAAGGGAAGAATTGAAGCTAATCAACTGCATGTTCATCAATTTCTAACCATCTTAGCATTCTAAACATAAGGTATGTTAAAATTTACAATTGGTAATCATGGATGAGATGGGTTTCAAGTAAAAGCATGAATTTGTATGAAATTAATATGATCATGGGTTAGGAGCATCTCATGAAACACGAATTAAACCTGAATTTGATTAGACTGATAAGAGAATGTGAAAACCCATTAAGAGTAAGAGTGTTGGGATGAGAAATATGAAATTTAGTGTAAATTAGTGTAATGATGTTTGTATGATGATGTTCATAATAAGATGTTGATAAGTGGAATTGATCTAGGATGAAGGTTGTATGAGATTTTGTTTGAAATCGATGTTCTTGATGTTATTGATATGAATTGGTGAAGTTGAGCATATAATACTTGTACACTATGCGTAAATATTAGTACGCACGCCAAGTGTTTGTTAAAATGCTTGAATGAAATGATCAATTGATCTACAATGTTAAATGGATAGAATTGAGAAATTGTTGGTTGTTAAATTGAATATGTTAAGAACGGAACGAAAAGAACGGCACGAGATTAAGTAAATGATTTTGAATTGTAGGCATTAAGGAAGAGAGCTCAAGTCGTTCCGGATCGCAAACAAACAACGATAAAGGTAAGTTCTTACGCTTACGAATTCTAGTAGTGTATAGTGATTATGGTATAATGTTCTTGATAAGTACATAATTGACATCCTGTTAAATGAGAAATGGTAGAAGTTTAATCCGTGCAAATGGCTCGAACGAGCAATGTTGGTTATGTATGAATTAGGAACTCGATATGGAGCCGGATATAAAAGGCCGAGGGAAGTTGTCTTTGATATTCGATAAAGGACATGATTGAATGAACAGTAAAGAAAGAAGTTCTTATCACTCTCGTTAAGGAAAGTTTTGAAGTTTCGTTGATTAATTAATCATTAATTAATTTGTGTAATGTGGTTGTAGGTAAATCCACATGTTAGGAACGCCAAGCTCGGAACGAACACTCCATCTCACATGCTTCCGCTATGATGTTCAACTAATGGGTCAAAAGCTTTTTGTTAAAAATCTTCTATGTTATGTTTTAGCTTAGTATGTATTTAACCTTAAAAGATTTCGGAACTTCTCTTATTCAAGTGTATGATGTTTAACTTAGCTTTTGGGATGTAAAGTTCTTATGTAGTAAACTCGGTCAATGATGCCGAACTTTTGTGGTAAACTTATGACTTTCTTGTTTTTGACCCGTTACACCTTTAAGATAAAACCCGTATGATATGAGTAAGAATTTTAGATCTTACAATTTGTGGGTCCAAAAAGTTTCCAACATTGTCATTTTAGTCCAACTGACTTAACCCCATCCATTGACCTCCGTTAGTCAAAGGGCATTTTTGTCATTTTGTCTATTATTTTAAAATGTCACTTTCTAACTTTAAACTTTCCTAAATTGCAGGGACTAGTTGTGCCAGTTGTAGAAACTTTTTTCTAAATCCAATCTATAGACGTCGCCACCCCTGTTCCCCGACGGTATCTCCGGCGACCAAACCAGTGATTCAGGAGAATCACGAATCACGAAATCAATCAACCAAATTTCCGTTTTATTTTCATATCAGTCTAGTCAATCTTTCCAAACGAAATCCGTGTAACGATTACAATTCTGGTTCAAACCAACAGAATTAGGCTGTTACACTCTTAAACCAACATCAATTTCTGCCGTCGGACCTTCTCTATCAAACTCGAAGCTTCACCGGAGATCGGAGCTCCGGCAAGATGCTACTTTAAAAGGCCTAGCGCTGGAAGTGATCTTAGAAACCAATCGCGTTCCGGGAAAAAATCCCATCTATCGCTCCTCTGTAACATCTATTTTTGTGTGTTTCGATTTGTTATTATACTTGAACGAAAAGGACTGAAAAGGTGAATTTGTTTTTCATGGTCGCCCACAGTTGTAGTGGGTGGTGGTTGCTGTGGAAGATGCTACTATGCTCCATCTATTATACCTTTATTATACTTGAATAGTTACTAAATTAAATTGAATAAATGTTAAAATAGTTGATAAAGAAAAGATGATGACGGCGTTGATGTTGGAGTGTTTAAGGTGGTTGCCGGCGGTCTTAGTGGGTGGTGGTTGCATGGAAGAAGAAGATAAAGGGGGTGGTGCTTAGATTTAAATATTAATTGGGGCCTACTTGGATTTATAATAGAGGTTTAATTAAATGAAAAAACGAGATGACAAAAATAACCCTGAATAACTGAGGATAATGAATGAGGTTAAATCAGTTGGACTAAAATGGCAATGTTGAAAAGTTTTGGGCCCACACTGTAACATCCTCAAAAAACGGGTTTTCAAAACCCGCTTCGTTTGTTAATCGAATATCCAGTTAAAAATTTTCGTTGCTCATTTAATGCTTAAATTAATTTTAAACGATACATAATTAATAAATAAATTAGAATTTAAAATCTATAATTGAAAATTAATAATAAATAAGGAATAAAAAAATAAAAGGAGACACCGGGTTTCGAACCCGGGTCACCCGCTTCAACAAACGCACAACACACCGCTCCGCCACATGAGTCTTTTGTTAATATACTGAAACAATTAATACTTATAATAAAACTCGAAATCAAATCCATTAATCAGCGCGCCCAATCCGCAGTCGCCGGAAATACCGACGATTTCGCTAAATTTCGACCGTTTCCTTTGACTGAACGCGTGAATTAACTTCGGTATCGGTTATAACAGATGTCTAATCCCCCAATCCAAGTCGTAACCGCCGGAGAAACATTGACCACGAATCAAGATCAAATTCGGACTCGATTCATTCTGTTTCTTCCTTATAAATACTCACCCAAGTCTCTGGTAATCTTTTCGCTCAAAATCGCACAATTTCTCGAAGTCTTAGCACTCGCCGGAGATATTCTGCATTCCCCTGACTTTCACCGGAAAACCGAGACTTACACCAAATCGGTAATTTTCTCGACTTTCGTTTTCAATCCATTGTTAGACATATATTAACTTCATTCCTTCAACCAGAATCGGTCTCAGACGACGTTGCCGGAAATTCCTGCACTCGCCGGAAAATCTCTGAAAATTTCCAAAGTTTCGCTGTGAATCGGTACAATCATCTAAACCCACTGATATCCTTTGTTTAGTACCTTAATTGCACACTCATTGATCAAAACCGTTGATTGATTCACTCAGACGGAGATCACCAATCAGAGCCGACGCCCCCTTGCCGGAAATCTGAACTAAACGCGCTAATTTGGTACATTCTGTTCTTTAATCTCGTTAACTATTACATTTCAACTAATTATAAGTTTTGATAAGCGAGTTAGACAAAACAGTCGGAACTCTCTGATCTGGGTGTTTGTAAACGAAGAAGACGAAGTCAGGAATAAGTATAAGTATAATTAAAATCACATAATCAAACGGGTTAGACACACAGTCCAGCGGTGGACTGTGTGCGCAAACAAAACAAACGTCACGAGTTCGAACCACACTTGTCCCGACTTTCTGAAATAAAACCAATCTTTTTAAAAACCTATTCGGATCATTCTTCAACAAGTATATAAATATAATATAATTCCGGATATTGATGGTTAGACACCCAGCCCAGTTGGTCGGGCTGGGTGCAAGTTAAGTCGATGGTCACCGGTTCGATCCCCGCTAAGCCAGCCGGTCAGATGACATTTGGAACATTTTTAATTAATAAAATTCTGAATAAACTAAAAAGTATATAAATATAATTAAAATCAGAAATATTTCGGGTTAGACACGTAGCTCAGTTGGTAGAGCTGCGTGCACGTATACGGGAGGTCACAAGTTCGAACCTCACTCAGCGCACAACATTTCCACAGTCCGACCGATCAACGGTCAACGGCCGGTCAACGGTCAAAAAGTCAAAATTTTTATTTTCTTTTTATTTATTTATTTAATTTAAAAATCAATTGAAAATACTTAAAAATAATATTTTTAAAGTTAGAAAACGTCCTTAAACTCACAAAAGTTAATCTAAAAACCCTATTAAGATTATGAAATAAAATCCATTTATTTACCGAACCATTTCGTTATTATTTTAGGTTAGTCTTCCTCGTCGATCAAATCCCAAAACTCGTGCGCATCCAACGTCATCAAAAGAACGCACCCAATGTGAGTGAATTCTTACAAATTCCTCTTTTTATTCATGTTTTGGGGTGTATCATGTGTCGCTTAAATTAATTCGCTTATTCAAACTCGTGCTATTACCATTATATGATCTAAACTTATAATGTAAATATTGTTTTGTTGTGATGTGTGTTTTACAAATTGTCAAGTTGCGTGCAAATCATTCATTAGGCCCATCAGTTCCTCGTGGGAGACGAGTTGAACATCGCGTGCCTCAAAATCATTCATTAGGCCCATCAGTTCCTCGTGAGAGACGAGTTGAACATCGCGTGCCTCAAAATCATTTATTTGGTGTGTGCGTGTGCAATAATTAATATTATGTGTTTTGTGATTAAATTTACATCTACGTTTACTCATATGTGGTTATGCACTTTATTATATAATCGATACAATAAACACGTTTAAATGTTTTCATAGGATTCACTCGCCAACTTTTGTTGACCCAAAAACCCTATTTTTACACATGATACAGGTGGACAGGTTGAAGCAAGGAACACGTAGAAATTGCTTTAGAAGAAAAATAATGAAGTCTTGAAAAATGTATAGAACATGTTGTACTTGTATGATTGATTGTAATGATTCTCCTTTAAAAAGAAATAATAAATATGAAACTTTATAGTAAATGTCATGAGCTTTGATGAAAACCCAATCATGCCCCGATCACCATTTCCGCTGCGGGTCGGGGTGTGACACACACGCGATAAATGAAACCTATGGACTAAACCGGCAAAACTGCCTAAACCAAATGGACTAAAATGGCATTTTACTCTATTGTTTAACATTTTGTGTTTTTGTAGGCTTGAGGCGTTCCCACTGAAATGGTAAGGTCCCAAATTCTGCATAAGGGTTTACAAGCCATGCACACAAAGGACCATACCTAAACTTAGTCTGACAACACTCAGCCATTTCCAGAGCTCTCGTGTGGATTTCTTCTGTGCACACACAATAATGACAGTTAGTGCGAGTACAGCCAGTACAAGTGGAAGGAGCCAGCTGCTAATCAGCGTGTGCCAGGCTCTGCCCATACAATTCCCACAATTATCAATCGTGCAAGAGATAATAAGTACAAAAGGGTAGTGACGTGTAGCCAATCAGCGTGCGACATTCACTGTTCCATGGTCTCCACTTGCAGTTGATGACAGGCTCGACAACAAGTACACTCCGCAAGCCACGTGTCACCAACCACCGTGTGCCAACGTCGCTCTACCTCTGTAAACACTACGTGTTGTGTTAAAGGGGACAAACCAGATATTCCTTGTTGGAAACGTTCGCCCAAGGCCCATCAGCCCATCTCCTTCTTCACACTCTTTGGCTCTAAATGCTAACCTACAACCATAGGTTTAAGGATCCGTTCTCTTACTCTCTCACAATTAACACACACTTGTTTTATTTCTTAAAGTGATTACTTATTCTCCCGCCAGATGGTAGTTACGAGAAGAACCCCCCACCTCTCATTTTCATAACGGGCTTCACGGTGTTCTTGTTTGGCAGGTCTATTCTCGGAACATCATCTGTCATTGAGTTAAAGAGATTAATGATTAACCTCCTTGTCGCGACTACCTCTTTGATTCTAATCCCGTGCAAATTAGAATCGGTGTTTCTTCATCCCCAATTTTTTTATTTACTAACCGCTCTTGTTTTTATGTGAGTTAATACGATAACAAGGTGAAAAATCTCATTAGCTTTAAGTTCTTAATAAACTTTAACCTAATTTACCCAAATAGAGATTTTTCATAAAGCTTAGTTTTAATAGTCACAAGTCAACGAGGATGATCATATATTATCAACGAGAAGAGATGTGTTTAGATTCGTAGAATCGGTTGAATGAAAAATTATGAATTTTGGTAGGCATAGTATTTTATGGGAGATCAAATGAGAAAAAAATCAATTTAAAAAGAAAATAAATAAAAGGTATAATAGTAAAACATTAAATAGTTTATAACTTTTAAATTAACTATTCTCTTTCTAATTAATTAGTCAATTTTATTTTATGCTACACACATAAAAGTTTACATAATATATCCTACACATTATCGAATTTTATAGCATACATGTCGAAATTTATCCTGTATTTTATCCTAAACAACTCGTAATTTATCCTACAAACCTCATAATTTATCATTCACTCTAAATTATTATTATTTTTTTGAAAAAAAAATATATTTTTTGAAAATATTTTGAAAAAAAATAAAATATATATTTTTTGAAAATATTTCAAAATTTTAATGTAGTTAGCCCAAATGACTAAAATTACAACGGTAAAACCTTTTTGGACCCATAGGGGAAAAATGAAACTTTTGGACTAAACTGATAAAATAGCTCAAACCACATGGACTAATATGGCATTTAACTCCTTAATTATTGATTTTTTTTTCTTTTTGTTTGAACCTTCCACACTATTCTTTTACCTCAATATTTGGCTAAAATTGTAAAATGGCATGTTTCACTGATCTACATTAGTTTTGAAAGATCATTTTCACTGATCTACATTAGCTATGCAAGTTTTAGTCCTTAACACGTCAAACAAATAAACAAGTGGTTCATATGCTACATTAGATATTCAGTTGGGATCAAAGAATCTCAACACTTAAGTAAATATAGTTATATTATGGTTAGAAGTTAAGTAGTGAAATTAATCAAACATGAATGTGATATACAAATTGCGCTTATGACGCATAACTAATTTGACTATTAGGAAGTGAAGTGTTATTTTTAGTTTATTGTGTTTACAATTTGGATTATGTGAACATTACACAACATGTTGTCTACGTTGTGGTAATACTCCCGTTGACGTCAAAGAACATCACCCAAACGAGACATATGAACGCTTATGAGACTACGAGTCTCATCTACGGTGGGTTGTAGACTTAACCCACAATGTTGAGATCAAATGATTTCACTTAATCCGAAACGGACCATGATTTACATGTGTTTGAAGTATTTAAACTTTACTTGATTGTTTGAATATCCTCTACAAACACCCTGATTTATGAAAGGCTCAAGATATATAAAACTGAGATATGAAGTAAGAAAATTTTACATATATAATAAGCCACATTTTTTTTTTGTTGTAACCAGTGTTGGTGCATGTCTCCTATACGAAGCACCTAGAATTGTTCTCAGTCATACGTTGATTGTACGCCAGAAATAACATTAAGGGGTAGTGTACGCGTACATGAACTAGTGTATGTGTACGCCTATTGGAAATGTTTCAAGTTAAATTTTAAAACAATGTTTTTCCCTTAATTACATATTCAAGTGATGATTTAACTTAAGTTGATCACAGCTAGCTTTTTTCTAATTCATTTAAGTTTAATGTTTTCATGTAACGCAATATAAACGGATAGTATTGAGTTTTGGGTTCGAAGACAAGCTTTTGTATATTGGAAATAACCTTTTTTATGTTATGTGTAATTTTGTATTTGTAAATGTGATAGTTACCAACAACTAGACCCCCACTCTTGAACAAGGTTTAGTATGTTAATGAAGTGTGATTTTCATTTAATCGCTTCCAGTTAACATGTTCTAAAAATGAGAAAGCTTTGAACCATTTATAAATGAAGTTTTATATTGTAAAATTATTAGTAAATTAGTTTTAGAAATATGTGAGTGTTATATATTTGTATTCAAACCATGTCAAAGTATCTGAAACTAGTATTATACGTCATATATATAAATGTATATATCATTTATCAGGGTTGATAGCTTTTCTTCTGTCTGCATAAGGACCAGTTAATATCACGAGGAATACGGATCTCTGTTCATCTGTTTGTCTTCATAGAACATACACACACACACTATGCATATACATACACCATGTAAGTATAGATATAACCTTCTAAATAGGCATGTAGTGGGAGTATCTTTGTTGTGTCAGTTTAATGAGTATTTATTGGATGTTACCATCTTATGAAGCCACCTCTACCCCACCCTTTCTATACATCCATCTCTACACAATACAGAAACTAACAATAGTTTTAAGAGTGTGTGTGTGTGTTATATATATATATATATATATATATATATATATAAAGGGCCAGTTAACATACAAAATGGCTTTTCATACATTGCGTACGCGATAACCCCAGCCGTCAGATCTTCATCTCCCATGCGATTTCACCCCATAAAACACATGGGATTTCATCCCCCAAGCGATTTCCCAGATTCATGAACGCGCTTTTTTATAACATGTGATTTATACTCGCGTACGTAATGTACGTTAAGGCCAATTGTATGATATATATACTAAACAATATTTTCATATGAAATAAAAGACTATACTTTATCTTTGGAGCTCTTGACACAATCTTAGATAGATATATAGATGCAGTGAGTGAGAAGAGTGATGAAAGAGATGAGGCATCACAAACCTTCCCTTCTCTCTAGGACCAGATGGTGACACTCCTTCTAACATATTCTTTTAAGACCAGTACAACTTTTTACTTGTCACACCCTACAACAACTCAACTCAAACTTACCTTTCCTTTATATATATACATATCACACCTTTCTTGCACCATAAAAAACACACACTACTACTGCACTTTACAATTGGTAGGTTGATCTTTAAGGAGACTGCAGGCAGACAAGAAGAAGAAGACAGTATAGCATGGACTGGAATGGTGGGAATCCTAGACCATTTATTCCTAGACCCACAGCACAAAGTTCCTTTGCCTTTCTTTACAACTATAACAATGATCACTTTGTATACCCTCCTGGTAATTCTTACTATTATACTCCCTTTTATAATCAATCTTTGTTTAGATCTCATGTGATGTTGGCCTTTCATCCTGACAAGTTCTTTTTTTATTTGAATGACAAACTAACAAACTCCTAAATTACTCATATTACTCACAAATACTACACTTTGCAAAATTTGAATCCCACCTCTAAGATAGAGGAGACTCACCTTACCAATACACTATGTCCTTTGAGGACAAGTTTCTTTTGTTAATTAGGGTTTCAAGAATCAAACCAACATAGTATCTTTTTATTTGTTAAATATATATATATATATATATATATAATTTACTTTTTGCATATAGTGTGAAGTTTATTACGGAATACTAAACTATGAACAAAAAAAAATTCTATATTGTTAAATTTTTGGATCAATAGTTCGTATTTTAAAAACTTTATACTTTTTACACACGTATGAGTATGTTTGTGTATATTATAAAATGTATTACACTAATTTCTTCATGAGTTTTTCACAAATGCGTATCATAGCTCTGTGCGGATTATCTGTATAGAATGTAACCTACACATGTGTGTGCTATATACATACACATAATTTGTTCATTTTTTAAGAGTTAACTGTCATTTTTGTCCCTGTAATCTGTCCAATTATGTTAGTTCAGACCAAATATGAAATTTGTACCATTTTAGTTCCTGACATTCTTGAAACATGTTAGTTCTGTAAAAAAAAAACATGAGTTAACTGACATTTCTATTCGTGTGATTTGTCCAATTATTGAATTCAACCTTAGTTTTTTGGATGGAACTGAAATGTTCAAGAATGTCAGGGACAAATGATACTAATTTGAAATTTAGTTTGAACTTAAATAATTGGACAAACCACGACAGTTAACTCTATTTTTAATGTCAAATGAAACGAATAAACATTGCATTTCCGCATTCAAAGTTGATTGTCATTGTAAAAACATAGGATAAAAAAATAAATCAAAGAAATTTATAATTAAAATATTAAGTTTAACTAATTAATAAATATAATAAAAAAAGTAAAAAGACCGAAAATATAAATTTTTTTATTACGGTAATAGACATGTGTCTTAAAATTAAATGGTTAGGTTATGAATAAAAATAAATAATAACTAGGTTTATCACTCTCGTCGCGTTACGACGAACTTATTTTGTCATTTAGTCTGTGTTTACATGTGTTTGAAATCACTACGAGCGCGTTACGTACAGAACCGCTGACAAGAATAAAAAGAAAATGTAGAAAAAAAAACAGTATAAGATAACCAAAAGAAAATCAACAAAAAAAGTTTTATGGTGATGATGTTGTTCGTATGAAACCCGTGGTCAGAGATGAGCAAATGGTATTGGGTACCAGTATCGAATTTACTGAACCAGTTTTTATCTTCGTATCCTGTGTCGTAAACAATATTTTCGGTACCAGTTCGATTTAGTATCGGTTGGCACCGAGCTCATCCCTAGCCCTGAAAGCAAAAAAAAAAAATACTAACAGTTGAAGAAAATTAATAAAAAAGTTGTACGATATCGTTGGTGTTTGTACGGTACCCGTGATCGGGGATGAGCAAATGGTATTGGTTAGAAGTACCGAATCTCCCGAACTAAAAGTTTTCAATATCAATTCGGTACTGACGTTTGATGTTTTCTGTACCAGTTTTTACCTTATGTACCGAGACCGTACAGGATCGTACCAGTATTTTGATAAAAGATGGATAAATAATAAATAAAATAAAAGCTTGCCACGTGACAAGCTTTGAATGGAGGTGTTACTATTCATAAGCTTTGAATTTTAATATATAGGAGAATTATATTTGTAAAATTTAATACTTTTTAGAATGATATTTTTAAAATTAAATGATAATGTCATTAAATATCAAAGTTTTTTTAACGACCAACTAATCGAGCAAATGCATCCTCTCCATAATAACGGTCAGAGTTGGATGCATACCCAAGCTACCAAGACACCAGTTCCAAGGAAAATCCGCCTTCCCGAAGGCCCACTTTGGTAAAATCCAGTTCGGCTCGGTTTCAAACCAGCGACCTCCAGAGAGGCGTAGCTCTAAACTTCATTACCACCACCAATGTCCTTCAAAATGATACTAGCAGGAGTTGAATTTGAGATCTTAAGAAGAGAAATCAAATAACTAATCACTAGACGAACTTATTAGAACCATTAAATACCAAAGTAATAGCGTCCTTTCGATGACTCTTGACAAAATTGTAATTCACAATGGACAGCGCATCTAAGAGTTGTACTATAAGCTTTAGATGTTCCTAAAGACATTTTTCAATGGAAATTATTATAATCCATTTAATATGTTTTATATAACAGTATGGATACAGAAAAAAATACTAATTAACAAATAAAGAATTTTAGTTTATTCTTTTTTTTCCCAGTAAATTAGTGTTCTAATATCCTACATAGATATTTTATTCTATTAAGCTATTATAAGATTAGCTATAACACGACCTATATGTAGTATGTAGGATACCAAATTTTTACACTAAAACAAAATGAACCAGAATAATTGTTATAATATAACAATTATTAGTCTAGTTACTGGTTAGGGTAAAATAAAAAATCCTACAAGTTGTAAGAACTTAAAGAACTCGACCTTACGAAACGTTTTTCCAAAAAAATAATTTACCAAAAATCCTTAAAAAATCAACTTTTCAAAAAAAAATAGTTTTTGTTGATTTACATCACCCGTAAAAAACGCTTACAACTGTTGTGAATGCCGATTCATGTTGATGCCAACACATTTTTACAGCAACTGTAACAGGCTGAAAACTCCACTTCGATTTTTTTACAGCCGTATTTGTAACATTTTAATCTAGTGATTTCCAAAAATTTGGGATAAACATCGCACGGGATGTCGGAGTTCTTTAACTTCTCACAACTGATAGGAGTTTTCTATTGATCCGAATCTCATGTATATAATACGAAAAGACATAACAACACTGTTCGATCTATCTAAAGTATCATGCGTAGAAAATGTCTTATCAAGGACATAGTATCATCCATGCGGGCAATAGTTTTCCGCATGTTTTGTTATTCCACGTGTTATATATAAGAAATATCTTCTGAAAAAATTTAATAATTTCCGATATCATGATTTACATATGAAAGCATGTGTACTATAAAGCTTCGAAATAGTTGCTTTTTGCTTTATATTATATATTATTTTTAATAATGAAAGGTACTTCTACACTATCAATTGCATATAGGTTAATCATATATACTTTCTGTAATTTAATTATTTTCAAAAAGGTTTATATGCATAACGTCTGATGTTTTAATCAGCTGGCTCAGAACTATATAGTTAGGAGTCGTAGCACGGGTTATGGTTTAACCTCGTATTTGTAATGTTTCTTTTTTTTTTTATACAAAAGATAACCCTAAAAAATTTACAAGGATACCTCTAACCAAAAAAATGGATACTTAATATTACTAAAATCCTATTTTTTTTATAAGCCCAAACATTTTACAACCAAAAAACTTGTAAAGTAATTAAGTCCGAATGATAAAATAGGGTCCAATTAACAATTATAGAATTAAAAGGAGACTCTAAATGTAATTGATAAAGTTAGCCCAAGACCTAAAACAACAATATAATTGAATAAGTGATTTTGTCCGTCTTATGGTCAAAACCGGAACACGTAGTTCTTGTTCTTTGGTTTATCAGATAGTGAGGCCAGCTTTGGTTTTACCGGTTGCAAGCGCAGCCGTTGAAAGATGTTTTTTTTTTTCTAAATTGAAGCTTGTCAAGATGGATTTACGCAATCGAGTTGGTCCGAAATATTTGAACAATGCTATCTTTGTGGGTCGAGAAATAAACTTTTGATAAAGTAAAAGACGACGATATGGTTAAACGATTTCAAGCTATAAAAAATAAGAAGACAAATCTATTAGGTTTTGTTTTACTTTAGTTATTATCGTTTTTTTTTTGTACGATTGCACGGTAAAAAGAATTCAGGATACCCCTAAATTAGCGGGCTAGCTCCGCAACTGATTTTAACTTTAGATGCATACATGCAAACATTCATATTAATTAAAAGCGTGTATTATATATTTTATGAAAACTATATTTAAACAGGAATGGGTGAAATGAAGCATCAAATGACGCAAGCACCATTAGCAATGATGGAAATGAACCAAAATGAGTATGAAAACAACAATCAAGATAAGAAGAAAAGGTTAACAAGTGAACAGTTAGAGGCACTTGAAAACACTTTCCAAGAAGAGAAGAAACTTGACCCTGAAACAAAGATGAAGCTAGCACATGACCTCGGGTTGCAGCCCAGACAGATTGCGGTGTGGTTCCAAAACAGACGCGCTCGATGGAAGACTAAGCAGCTTGAGTGTATGTATGATACCCTTAAACAAGAGTTTGATGCTGTCTCTAGGGAGAAACAAAAGCTTCAAAAAGAGGTATGATACCTTTGCCTTGCATTTATATATATAAAACAATGTTTATAAGAAAATAGTTAACGTTATGGCCCTTAAGAGGCATTATGTTATGCCTTTTGGGTAATTTGATCACTTCATCCTAGAATATTTTAAGGTTTATACACTACTACAAATTTAGTGTTAGGGGCGACATGTTGTGACGCTTAGTCAATAATGTTGTGACGAAAACACTATTTCACAAGAGCTTTTACGACAAGAAAGTTAAAAAAAAAAGACTGTCATTGATTTTGCGTCGATGTTTTCAGGGCCAGATGTTAGGGAATGTTTTAGGGAGTGCAACCACACAAGGCCCTTTTTATACCGGGGAGGGGGTTACATATGAAATTATTTTGAGAATAAAATCTATAAATTTAAAATGCAATAAACAACTAACCTTTTGAAAGGAGCTAAACCAATTAAATAAACCCGATAACTCTTTAAGTTTGGCACAATTAAATTCTTTTAACCCAAAAACCCAATTAAAAACTTAAAACTTTAACCTAATAAAATATAAAGTAAAATTCTTTTACTTTTAGCACCAATAGAATTCGATCACAATCCTAATTCGGCTACTGAATGAACGACGATTCACTTCCCCATTCAAAATTCATATCGATGGGCCCTTCTGATCATCTGCTTTGCATCCAAAAATGCTAGGAGAGCCAGAAGATTCGTTTATGTATGTAAATAGATGATTTTGCTACAATAATTTTGTTTTGTTTTTACTACTACACAAGGCACCCGAATCCTCAGAGATGGGCCTCGATGTTTCCATCATAAATTGTGGACTTAGTTGTAGAGTTATCATCTAAAAATCAAGTATGTCATAACCATCTAGTCAAGGGTGGCGTAACACTAGTGTGGAACACTGGATTACGATTCCATAGGATCTATATATCCATTGAATTTCAATAGGTCAGAGGATTATTTTTAATCCATAGGATTATTATTTTTTTGTCCAGGCAGATTTAATCCAGTCAGAGGATTATTTTAATCCATAGGATTATTTTTTTTCCAGGCAGATGTATCAAACAATTGTTCTTCTTTCTAATCCAGTTAGAGGATGATTTTCTTATCGTATCATGTGATCATTTGATTGCACCCTTCACAAGTTGTTTCCATTTCTCACAAATCGACTACCTTCTTCCACAGGTTGCATCCGCAAACCTTTGATTAATCTCTCAACAATTGGATTTGTTCTTCTAAAATGAATTTGATTGTTTTACAAGATCCTTTATCGATCTAGTCTATTTTACTCGAATACACCAAATTTCGCAGTTGTATCGCACAAACAATCACACCAGATATATCTCGCAACTTAAATATGTCTCACACGGATATCCTTGATGATCCCTCGTATATCGCACATGTTTGAACCGCTCTTGCTAACCATGTTTTCTTAGGTGTTCTTCAAAAAAACACTAACTCTTGAAAACATGATTGTAACTTGTTTGATTATAGAAATTTCGTAACTTCTAACATGGAATCAAAAACAGTAAAACTAGACCTAAAATTGTAGGTATAGTTCAAATAGAAGGTAAAAACTTAAAGCTCGTGAACCTTTGTATATGTGATTCTTGATCAAACAAGAATCCTGACAATAGCCTCTGCGTGGCTACTTTGGAAACTTTTGTACAAAAAAGCATACTAACAAAAGTGAGAAACCACTCCTTCGTAACTTATTGTTTCTAATCACCCGAACAAGTTTGCAATTTCAATTTGTATTCCTGTGTGACCGATGTAAAAACAAACGAACACTGTTTCTTGTCCTTTGGTTTTCTATGATGGAAAGACAAGAGCGGAATCACTGAAAGTCATTCACGGGCTAATTAAGGTAACAAGAACATCACTATTGATTAAGACGAAGGCGTGTGAGTCTATCTTACAAACAAACAAACAAACATGAAGATATAGACAACTTGTTTCATTATAATCATCACAACTACAATGCCGAATGAGTGTGTATCTTCAACGTTTAAGCACCATCCCAACCCTAGGTTAGCTCCCCTAGGGTTGGAGACTCACTGCCAACACTAACACATAGTGTGGTTTCACTCTTACTAACAAGCTCTCCAAACACTTTCTCTTTCGTACTCTTAAACTGACACAAACACACAAATATATAGGTGTGCGACTAAGTGCGCCAGTTAGTCAACTACGCTACTTAGTGGTTAGGACAGTTAGGCTAACAACGTCTACAACTAAGTACGCCACCTACAACTAAGTACGCCTACACCATAGAATTTCAAAGCGACAATTACAAGCCTTGGTCTTGCACCAACAGACTCCCCCTTAACTGTTGCTATCAATTCTGACCTACACTAAAAATCATCAGTCACAAGTCATGTATTAACAGAGACTCCTTCTTGACTAATGATATCAGGTCTTTTCTCTTGTAAGACTTAATCTTCTGGTTTGCAATGTGATCTTCAACCTTCAATCCTAAGACTTGTTGTAGATCAAATTTGTTTGGCCGTTCTATGAAACCTAATGAATCCAACACAAAACATTGTAGTTTTTCCCCTCAATAGTAACAACCTCCTAATCTTTCAGCAGTCAAAGAATCTTTCGTCTAAAATCAATTCTGACATCCCAAGACTTAAGTTATATCAGGCATATGACAAAGAGTCTGAAATTACAACGATCAACATCACATGAATCAGCTTTCAGAAAGATAAAATTTAAGTTCGATAAGCTAATTACAAACTTAACTTCTGATACTGTACAACTACCATAATCATTTTTACTTGATCGTCGTCTTCAACGAAAAGTGCCTGACTCCATCTTGTATCTTCATTACTCTACCGGTTACCCGATGTCTTTATTTCCAATATCCCCCTCAAGGTAAGCACCTCCTAATTATTTCAAGACTCCAAATCGATTAGCAACTTCACCCCTCTAAGTAAGCTTTACGGCAAATCAGTCATCCCTACAACAATCGGCATATGATAAAGGTTCAATTTTCAACTAATCACCAAACGAATAATCACCTTCATCACAAACACACTTAACAAAATCACGAACACAAGCTCGATACTAATCATCATGTAACCATTAGTCTTTAAACAAAATGGTTAACCTTTGTCTAATTTATCATCATCCATAATGAGAAACCAGCCTAGTTAATCATCACCCGGAGTGAGAAACCAAATTAGGTTACTATAGTGATGAAATCCAAATTAGATTAATACAGAGATCCCAAATGAGAAATCAAACCAAAACTGTAATAGGATCTTGGTCACTTTAACTTTCATCGAGCATTTTGAAAATTTTCAAAGAACATCACTTCTTGGAAAACTTTAGCTCCCCCTTTTCTTCAAAAATTTTCATAAACCAATAACTCTCTCACTTTTATCTTCTAAAACACAATCTACAATCTCTAAATTTAAATTGGACTAAAAATCAAGTAGAAATCCAGGCCTAAGAAGAGTCTTAAACATAGACCCAAATTGTCACACAAACCCTCAATAATAAGAACAAAAATCTTCAAGTAATTCTCCCATTTAGTAATGAAGTCCCCCCGTGATACTCGTAGGCTATGGAAAGTTGATAATAGCCAAAAGGTTTGATTCAAATAATGAAAGTCTTAAAACAAACAAGGTCCACCATTACTGAACAAAAATTCCTGAAAATAATATCTCTAAAACATTTTTCACCTTTATTCAGAATATCCTCAAAAAAAATCATTCAAGAAAAAGTTTCTGAATATACTATTTTCTTACCATCAATAAGTACGCCTGATGAGCTTGGTGTACTTAGGGATATCAACTTTGTAATATTTGAGGTCAAACAGCGGATAATCGCACCAATAAATAGACAAATGAACTTGACAGCCGGCATAGTTAGCACAACAGCGTGAACCAAGTAACTGCGCTAGGTAACGACTACGCAAGACAATAACCGTGTGAATGGTAACTGTCCTCGACTGCAGTTGTAATAATAACTACACCCATTTTCTATAACGGTGCTAAAGTTGTTGTTTTCGAATCTGACCTCAAAAACTCGAACAAACAACTTTAATCAACTCTTTTTATCAGAAGTTGTCAAACAAACTTCAATTTAACCCCAACTTAAATTTCTCATGGCATTTAACGGAAATAAACACAGAATCAAGAGCAATGCTGATTTGGATAGGTGGTTAGTCTTTCCGAATCGAGCATTATGCTTTGATACCACCTGAAAATCCCTAAGACCCGTCACAAATCGATAAAACTAACAAGAACATCACTCTTTATTTTCAAACGGGAGCGTGTAAGTCTATCTTACATACAAACAAACATATTAGAAGATGTAGAAAACTTGCTTCATTATAATCATCAAGGTTAATACCAAAAGAGTACACATCTTCAATGTTTAAGCACCATTCCAACCCTATGTGAGCTCGGAGATTCATTACCAACAATAACACATAGTAATGTTTCCCTCTTACTAACAAGCCCTCCAAACACTCTCTATTTCGCTCTTTTAAAGTTGACATAAACACACAAATACATAGGTGCGTAACTCAGTGCTCCAATTAGTCAACTGCTCTAGTTAGTGTCTAGTGTAGTTAGGCTAACTGCACCTACAACTAAGTACGCCACCTACAACTAAGTGCGCCTACACCACAGCTTACATAGCGACACTTACAAGCTATGTTCTTGCACCTACAATCACAATAGGGTTCATCCACTTTTACATATGATCGGTATATATACCGATTCTATAGACCGACACGACGTTTCATGAACAACATGCCCTAATCCTAAACTACGTGTCTTAAACAGTTTCCATCTTTCTAACTTTACATAATGACCCCTAACTAACAACAACTACATTATTTACTCTAAATACAACTTTCTAGTAATTACATATATAAGCCAAACTTGTCTTATTCATTTTTATAACTTGGGTCTAGAATTATTAAGGCCAACAATTAGGGGCTTTGGGAATGTTACCATGGTGTTACTCATAGTTGTCATGTAAGGTTGAAATGGATCGATAGGTTTAGGAGTTGAAATTGATGAAGTCCAATAATATCTAATATATGTGTATGTATTTGTAAGTAATTACATACTTTAAAATAGGGAAATTAAGTTTCATCTATCTTCATCAAAATTTACTTAATAAATAGTAATGTGAGATGAACCATTTTATGACATTTATACCCTAAACTTAAAACTTGCATTGATAAGACATGAGCGTTTGGAGTGCAATGAAAAGAGAGTACAATAGTCATATGATAAATTATAATTAAATACGTTTTTTGCCCACACTATGCGGCTGGAGATTGGTTGTTACTGTTATCGATTTGGCTTATCGAAAACTATCAAAACGAATACTAGTACCGGTTCTGATAATGTTAAAACCAAAAACGACTATGTTTTTGCTCATATCTGGTTTAGTTCATCAAGATACCGCAAGAGTGACTACATTTGCTATAGCCTACGATAGCAAAATTATATGTATATGAAAATTTAACAAAAAAAAAAAACCAAATTTGACTTTTGTGGCTGATTTCAAAAAATCTAGTTTTATTGCATAAATAGAAAATTTCTAAAGTTTACTATGTCTTCTTTGCTTCGAAAGAAATAAAAATATCAAAAAAAACACACACTTACATAAAACGACGAAAAAACTACTATTCTAGGTTTGCGTTTTAAATATAAGATAAAGTGGTATAGCCCGTCCGCGTTTGCGGGGCGCTAAGCCAAATATTTTTAGATTTCATAACATGTACACATGTAACTTATACTATACTATAACACGATTAAAAAAAAAAAATCGAATCAACCAATTAAAACACTACTGTAGTTTACGATGGCAAGCATATATATTTTGAACCTAGGCAAAATAGTAATTTGTCAGGACCGTGATTGACACAAACGGTTACACCGAGTCAACCAAGTAAAATAAAACATTACTATAGTTTTGAAAAAAGAACCTAAAACGATGAGAAGACTACAACTTTTAATTGGGGGCAAATCGTAATTTTTAAAAATGGGGGCAAAATCATAATTTTTAAACTGAGTGCAAATTCATAATTTTAAGTGGGGGGCAAAAGCATAATTTTATTTTAAACTCGGGGGAAATTCGAAATTTTAAAGCTAGGGGCAAAATCGTAAATTGGCTGGACCAATGGGAGGGCAAATACATAATTTTTAGTTGGGGCGAAGCCATAATTTATTTTGAACGGAGGAAAAAATCGTATTTTTAGCTAGGGTAAAAGCCTAATTTTATTTTGAGCTCAGGGACAAATTCGTAATTTTTAGCTGAGAGGGAAAATCATAAATTTGATGGACAATGGGGAAGTTCAAGCCACCTGCCATATACAAAGGTGTATGTGATAGGTCAGCCATACTACAAAGGGAAGGGAAATAGTATCTGTCCTGGCACCATTCCCCTAGCCTCCTTTTACTACATATGCAAAAGGAGGCTATGGGAATAGTGTAAGGCCGGTTTTTGTATATCTAGTAACTAGAAAGAGCATATTTACTCCCAAAAGAAACAAAAATATTCGATCTAGTATAGTAGCTTTTATGTCAAGCCACTTGATTACACTATTTTGTTTGCGGCAATTTGATTCACCAGCACAATATCTATAATTGTTTCTATCTACATGATTTTTTATAAGCAAATAAATATAAAACAATCTATAAAGTTATAGAAACTCAAATTATAAGCTGAGGTATATTCAAAGTTAACATTTCGTATTGGGCAAATTTAATTTATTAGTTGGGCATTTAAAAGATTTATGCAGCTGGGCCTGCTAGCTGCTGTTAGCCGGACTATGTAGGCTGAGATACTGGGCTTAAGATGCGAGTGAAAAAAAAAGTGGGAAAAAGGAAAGTGAGATTTATAGTTTTATACTTTTTTTAACAGCCAACACAGACCCGCCTGAAACAAATTGCAAGCAAATTGTATAAGGGGGACTCCAATCCATGAGCCCCACACTGAAAAATCTTGGGGTTATCTTATCTCCTCCTAAACTAATAGATCTACGACTCACTGAGGGTTTTATACTTTTATACACCTAAACTAAGCTTCAAATTTATATGCATTCTATTATTTTTAGAAACCTAGCTTTATCTTACGTTACAGGAAATATGATGTTTAATAAAGGGTTAATTGCATATATCCCCTTATAAATCTTCTTATTTGCGTATTTACCCGACCGAAAATTAAAATTGCATATATTCCCTCTTTTGATTGAAAATATTGCAAATTTACCCATTTAATTTATGTATTTATTTTAATTTATATTTAAAACATATAAATATATTTTTATTATAATTATATTGTATGTAATATTGTAATTGAATTGATTGTAATATTGTAATATTATAATAATAAAAACGAATGAATAGGAAAACACTAAATTTAAAAATATTATAAAAGGAAAAGAAGTAATACTATAATAATAAAAACGAATGAATAGGAAAACACTAAATTTTAAAAATTATAAAAGGAAAAGAAAAATAATATGTAAATGGTACTATTCGGTCTATTAATATATAGGAGAAATTTATGTAATTATTTTAATTTGTATTTTAAAACATATAAATATTATTTACATATTATTTTTCTTTTCCTTTTATAATTTTTAAAATTTAGTGTTTTCCTATTCATTCGTTTTTATTATTATAATATTACTTCTTTTCCTTTTATAATATTTTTAAATTTAGTGTTTTCCTATTCATTCGTTTTTATTATTATAATATTACAAGAGTACTATTCGGTCTATTAATATATAGGAGAAATTTATGTAATTATTTTAATTTATATTTTAAAACATATAAATATTATTTTTATATTATATTATAATTATGATATTATGATAATAAAAACGAATGAATAAGAAAACATTAAATTAAAAAAATTATAGAAGGAAAAAAGAAAAAAGGAAAAGAAAAATAATATGTAAATAATACTATTCATGGCCTATTGATATATAGGAGAATAATAAAATAATAATAATAATTATTATTATTATTATTATAATAAATAATATATATATATTATATTATATATAGGTTTGTTGATGTTATGTGTTGCGGTGAAGCTAAGCAAATAATAATGTAAAACAAACATTATTTGAAAATGAAGCATGTTGTTTAGAAAGCCAAACTGTCAGAATCGGTTTAGTTATCATCATACCGTTTTACGACACCAAATAAATAATTTATGTTGAATACAAGTTCATTTTTAACAAAACTTATACCGGAATGTTGAGAGGGAAAAATTCAACACAACAAAAAAAACTAACTAAAAAGCCTAAAAATATATCACATTTTTTAAAAAAAAAATCGCTAAATATAATATATAAAAAAACTTTTTTTCAAAAAAAGAAAAAAAGTTGTACTGTATATGTGCATTAATACGAAAAAGCCTAAACCACCTAACCCACCCCCACCAACACCCCCCAAAAACCTAACCCCCCCCCCCCCCCCCCACCTCCACTCCGCCAAAAAAACCTAAAACTAAACCCTATACATACAATGCATATGTGCAGTACAAGTTTTTTTATACATAAAAAGTAGCGATTTGTTAGTTTTTAGGTTTTTATTTATATATAGTTTTCTCATGCTCCTCTCCCATAAACTATTATGATATTAAATAAGAAAATATTAAAACGTTATATATATATATATATATATATATATTATAAAAATAGACTTATTATTTATGATGAAACATCAACAATATATATATATATATATAATACTATAATAAAAAAAGAGTTACTATTCATGATGATTCATCAGGAATATGTATATATGTATATAATATAATAATAATGGCATGCGCAAATATGAATTTGATGTATCTTAAATAAATAGATATATATGATGTTAAACATTTTAATTGATGTAAGAGTATTCACATTCAAACCCTAATTCATATCTATATAATTTAACCAAAATACATATTTATTCATAAAATTATTTACTTTAAAAAATATCATATCCGATTCAATATATATATAAATATGATCAATTAAATAATACATTTTTCCACTCACAGCATATTAAAATATGAGATAGGGGATGAAAGTGAACCCCCAAATATTAGGCTAACTTTAGTTTTCCATGTAATTTTGGGGATGGGGTTTTAGGATAGGGACTCCAATATAAGAGTAAAAATAACAAAATCTCATATATTCCTTGTAATTTTGATATGGAGACTACATTCTGAGTGCTCTTATCCCTTCCATTAAATCTACCATATAATTACACTAAAAACAACTAAATTTTCTCTTTTTTTAATTAAATAATATTTTTATACCCTTATCATTACATTTTCTCTCTCATTCACTCACAACCACTTTCAAAATATGTTAAAAAATAGAGAAGATGAATAGTGTCCCTTCAAATATACAGATGAACAGTAATATTTTCTCTATCCTCCACTCACAACCATTTTTTTATAATTTAAAAAACATCCCTCAAACAATTTAAAGGGAATGCTCTTATATTTTAAGATATATATAGTTGTCCCTTAAAATCATAAACTTATAATGAATGCATGAGTTGTTGTTGCGAACGAACCAAACGTTTAGCGAACAGTTCGTGAACCGTTTGACTGAAAGTTCATTTATGTTCGTTCACTTAATAAATAAATGAAAACAAACAAGAAATTTTATTCGTTTAGTAAATGAAGGAACATGAACAGAGGTCGTGTTCATTCATTTATGTTCGTGAACGTTCGATAACATATTCGTTTGTGTTTAATAATTCATTAGTGTTTTTAGTTTTTGTGTTTATCTAAATATTTCAAAACTCCAATAAATAAAATATTTAATAAGTATCGGTGTATTATATATTATGTTCATGAACGCGTGTTTGTGTTCATGAACGTCCGTTTTCGTTACCTAAAAATAACAAACGAATAGAAACAAACATGAACACATTTATTTCCTTAACGAACGAACACGAACATAAAAACTTGTGGTAAGTGTTTATTACCGTTCATGAACACGTATATATCCTTAACAAACGACTACGAACAATGTCTTATTCGTGTTTGTCTGGTTCATTTGTAGTCCTATGCACGAGGCATGATAACTTACTTATAATTAAATTTTTTCGTTTATAGAGTAAAGTTATTGTACAAGTGGGTCTTAACATATAAATTGGCTTAACGTGAGAAGTGAAGGAGGGAATACTTTTTATTTTTATTATTTTTTTGAATTTTTTTCCCATCTTATTAAGCACGTATTTTAGTCCGAGAATCAAAAAAAAATCGTAATTTTACACCAATAAAGTAATTATAATTATAATTACTCTACAAAAATTACATAATTACTCTACTGGTGTTAAGTAATGATTTTTTTATATTTAGTAATTAAACATCTTACTTAAATAGATGGAAAAAATTCGAAAAAAAAGTTTCCTTCACTTCTCATGTTAAGAATATTTTGTATGTTAAAACTCATTTGTATTTGATCTTTACACTACGTTTATAATGTGGAATCATTACTTGAATCTTCTTAATTATAACTTTTCTATATTATTTATCAAATATTGTACGTGAGGAAGTTTCACTATTCATTTTAAGTGTTTTGATTGGTTGGTGGAATTTATAGGTCAATGGGTGGATGTTATTTGACATCTACTTTTTATATCTATACATACAAGTTTTAAAACTATGTGTACAAGCCTCTATTGCATATAAACATTTATATTTTCCCCTTTGACTACTTCTAAAATAAAAAATCTTCCCTTAGAGGATTTGTATAAGTACCATATAACCCTTATGGTTTACTTTTGGTTATAATAAACCCTATACTTTATAAATTTATTTAACTATTATTATTACTGGTATTATTTTACAAATGCAAATCCAATTGACTTGCGAATTAACACGCCGCAACGCGCGTACGTTCTTCAATATTTTTACATCTAATTTTTGTTCGGTTTAACGGTATCCCGCAACGCGCTACACTTTTTACATAAGATTTCAAGTATTGTCAACGTCTTTGCGGTAACGCGTGAGAATTTTTTATGTTTTATGTTTTGGTATAAATTTTATGGTTCAACGTTTTTACGTAACGGTCTGATCGCAACACGCTAGCAAATTTGAAATTTTATATCTACACCATTGTAAGCGTGACCTTTTCCAGTCCCAATTGATGTTATTAATTTCACGCATTTTAAAATTTCAACCTTTTTTATTATGACTTTTACATATAGTTCTGATAGTTTTAACTAATTCTTAAATCACTATTTTTGATCCCTTAAAGGTGTTAGCATTGAGAACACTACTCAAAGAACAAGTTAGCAAGAGACAAGGGGCAGGCTCTAGCACAGGGTACACTTACATGTCCGGTGAAGAGACGGTTGAGAGCACATCGGCAGCCACCATTCGTACCACGAACAACCACCCTCATCATCAGTTGAGCCTCGGTCAACATCAGGCGGTTGTTGCCACTACAACTGCCATGGTCGCCGACGACAACTTCATGATAAACTATGATCCAGCCTCATCAGGGCCTGCTCCATCTTACTCTAATTGGGCTGTTCTTCCGTGGTATCCTTAAATTCGTAGAACTAGTTGCGTTGCTAGCTATTTAATTTGTTTACTGCATCGGATATCAATCAAATAATAGTTTTTATATTTATTGTTACAATGAGTGAAAGTCAGGAAAATGTGATCTAGATCAGCATTTGATGTTTCTTATATTTGTTCTTATTCATTAGGTTGATTAAATGCTTTTTTTTTTGTTACTCTAATGAAGTGGGAAGGGTGCAGTGGTGCACAACTAGCTGCCCGAACATAAATTTTGTAGGAAGAAATATAAAGAAAAAGGCTGTTAGTTTAGGGGGAAGGGGTGCCCAAACCGGGTACCCTAACTCCCGCCAATCATATCGCGTCACGTCACTTGTATCATCCACCGCCTTAAATTACCCGATTTAGTAGCACCACTACCCTAGAAAGTCTCCACCATTTTACTCCACACTCTCTCCATACACACATCTCTCTCATACCTTCACACACAAAACCATCGGCAATGACAAAGACCAGGGTACTACCCAGATGACCGGTGGCGGTGCGCGGCCTACGAGTAAAGGGTATCTGAAGGCAAGAGTCTGGGCACCCCGTCCCCCATTAGGTTAAGTAATACAGGCAGCTATATTGGGTAACGGGTTAAAACGAACCTTTTAATAAGGTGTCATTTTAGGTAAAATAATTGTTTTTATGACGGCTTGTGACGACAAAATGCAACTTGGTTTTAAGGAACCGTGAGGTGATCCAAGATGGCTAGGGTTCCGGAAGCAAATGTGTGACACTCATTATATATGCGAGTTGCAAAGTATGATATAGTAGCTATAAACAATTAAACATACTTTAGATGATTTTTACCACATTATTAATATTTGAATAGCAAAAATAGGATAAAGAAAAAAGTACACATGCCCATGGCTTTATAGCCAGCTTAGTGGCATCTTGGTGGTGGGATAAGACTTTGGGACCAATAGGTCATAGGTTCGATTCCCACAAAGGGGGTTTTCCATATTTATTGGGTTTCCTCCTGAATTTGGTGTATTGGCATTATGCCAGTGGAGATGGATATGATCGGGTGGTTCTGCTGGTGGCACGTTGATACTCCAGTGGTCCGTCAGTGATCCAAATTTACCGTTCAAAAAAAAGTACACACAACCGAATAATATAAAACCATAAATTACCCTATTTATGAGATTTTTACTTGATGTATCACCAGAAAAGCTCAATAAACCTCAATGCATATCAAATAATATAGTAATAAACAATCAATGGTAAACCCTACAAGTAACTTCAATTTGATCACCTGTCCTTATTGTGAGGAAGCATTACCATTTACAAACCCTAAAAACTAGAAATACTAATTGATCTAGTAATAACTTCGGTTCTATCGCTAAGAAATGCTCTATAACATATAGTACATACCAACGCTTATTTCGATCCGAAACCAAACCGTTTAACCCAAACTTTATTTATATCGCACCAAGTTATTTGGTTCCGGTTTTTTCAACACCCATACTAACATATAATATTAATTTGGTGCTTTAAAAGTGGGAGCTAGAACTCGAAGTCAATGTCGGGCTACAAAAGTGCTCTGTGACATGGATACTAGTACAATATTCTCTATAAAACAAACCTTATTGCTCCAACTTCCCTTGATTAATGGTCCGGTCAAGCTTTGGGGTCGATAACTTAACGCATTAAAAGCTGGAATGCTTCATTATCGGTCTCAAGTTCATACTCGTATCCAAGATCGTTAGCATATACCGAAACTCGTCTAATTCATTTGATGGAACTTGAATACCGACTAAAACATTTGCACCCATTCCTCCCTGGAAAAAGACGGTAATCAGGCATTAGAATCACCAAGATCCAAAGGGTAAAATAGGAATTTATGATAACTGTATCGTGCAACTCAAACCTGTGCACGGTAATGAAACAAACTGATGTTCCAACGTGGACTAAGAGCGTGCAAGAACTTCATCAAAGCTCCTGGCCTCTCGGGGAAAACAAACCGACAAAGAAGCTCATTTTCTACATTAGTTCGGCCTCCCATCTGATTATTGACACCAGTTTTTTGGTTAGTTTCTTTAACGCTACAACATGCTAAATCATTTTTATTCCAAGAAGGGATTAATGATTATCAAATATTTTACAGAATAATACAAAATAGAGAGGAATGTTACCAGATGGCGTAAATGATCTTTAACCATGTCATTGTTTGTAAATTCAATGGTTTTTAGTTTTTGCGACTCCATTCTCTCCACCATTTCTTGGAGTTCAAACTTGGTATGAAGACCGACACTACAAAAATCAGAGAACAAACATCAATTTTAAATAAAATATGTCAAAAATATATTTTAACTTTCTCAAAACAAATGTCCAGCGCAAGCTGCGTTTTACTTGGTGCCCATCGGCTAGCAAGGTATTGGTGGGGCCCAATGAGTTTTGGGCAACAGTTTCTCAGGGTTATAAATAATAATAAGAGTAAAATGCCATTTACGTCCCTTCCTCACGGTTATAAAATAATAAGAGCAAGATGTGATTTTAGTCCATGAGGTTTGGCCAGTTTTGCGACTTTCGTTCAAAGGTTTGTTTTTCCACATCCGGATCCAAAAGGTATGAAATCTTGCCATTTTCATCTGACTTGTTAACTCCATCCATTTTTCTCCATTAAGTCAGATGTATTTCTGTCTTTTCTATTAACTTAAAGGGAAATTCGGTTTTTTTCAAGGGCAATTCGGTTTTTTTTCAAGAGCATTCAGTCTTTTTACATAAAGTGAAAAAAAAAACCAAAATGCCCTTTAAGTTAACAAAAAAGACAGAAATACCCCTGACTTTATGAGAAAAATGGATGGAGTTGAAGAGCTGGATGAAATAGGCAAGATTTCAAACCATTTGGATCCAAATGTGAAAAACAAACCTTTGGATGAAAGTCGCAAAACTGGCCAAACCTCAGGGACGAAAATGGCATTTTACTCAAATAAAAAAAAAAAATAAAAAATAATAATAATAATAATAATAATAATAATAAATAATAAAAGGCTCTTACCTGTACAGAACAAGAGCTTGTTTCTTTTCGTGTTCATATCTGTACTTGAACTCGGTAATATTCATCTTCCCAACCTGTCACCACAAATTATTATTTACACGCAGTGTAAAAGAAGCGCCTGTAGGTTCCTCATAAATTCATTTGGTATTTAGAAAGTTAACATTTAATGAGATCGAACTTTTTTTACTAAACATTCCAGGTACAAAAGAAAAACTGACCAATTCAGCAAACTGTTTAAAACTTCCAGGTTCTTCAGGCAGGAAAGTTGCGAGTACAGCCTCCCGTTGTCTACCGACATTTGCGAGTTCGGTAACCAATCTTAATCTATCGAAATTCATGTTGGCCCCACTAGTTATAGCTACGACATTTATATCCTTAAGATTATAGAATTTGCAGTATGCTTCTGCCCCAGCAAGAGCAAGAGCACCTGCTGGTTCTAAAATGCTCCGTTTTTCCTCAAACATGTCCTACAGCATAAAAAGAACTATTAATAATAATAAAGAAAGAAAAACAAACCAATGTGAATCTACTAAGATTTTAAATTTGCTATAATATAGATAGATTATTCATTTCAAGTTGATTATTCCTAGCAGATTCAAAATTACAAGTTTACCTTATCTGCTTATAAGCATAAGCTAACTAAATAAGAAAATCCCATACACCCCCTTACGATGAAGATAACAAAGAGTAAAATGCCATTTTCGTCCCTTTGGTTTGGCCAGTTTTGCAACTTCTGTCCAGAGGTTTGTTTTTCCGCATCTAGATCCAAAAGGTTTGAAATCTTGCCATTTTCATCCGGCTCGTTAACTCCATCCAATTTTTCTCTCATTAAGTCAAGGGTATTTTCGTCTTTTTTGTTACCTTAAAGGGCAATTCGGTCTTTTTTACTTTATGTACAAGCATTTAGTAATGTACAAGTATTCAAAATACTGAATTGCCCTTTAAGTTAACAAAAAGATGGAAATACCCTGACTTAACGCAGAAAAATGGATAGAGTTAACGAGCCGGATGAAAATGGCAAGGTCTCGAACCTTTTCGATCCAGATGCCGGGAAAACAAACCTTCGGACGAAAGTCGCAAAACTGGCCAAACCTCAGAGACAAAAATGGCATTTTACCCTAAAAAATAACTAACAAAGACTGAAGAAATGAGTGAATATCCAAACAGCAAGCGAAAGAGACTCACTTTTATGGATGCACAGATAGCATCACGACTGACAAGAACCACACCGTCAATCAATTCCCTGCATAAACGGAAAGTTTCCAAACCAACCTCCTTAACAGCAACACCGTCTGCAAAGCCTCCGACTTGATCAAGCACTACTCGTTGCCCATGATGTAATGACAATGCCATTGCATTTGCGTCAGTAGGCTCTACTCCAATAATCCGTACCTGCACAGGTCGCACGTATGTCATAATTAATTTAAGGTCAAGAATAAAAGGTATTTTCAATCATGACAATTAATTGCCGACGATTATGTTTAGGGCCGCAAATGAACAAAACGTTCGGCGAACAGTTTGTGAACTGTTGGGTGGGAAGTTCGATTGTGTTCGTTCGTTTATTAAACAAACGAACACGAACAAGAAACTTCGTTCGTTTAGCTAAATGAACGAACATGAAAAGAGGCCTCGTTCGTTTATTTATGTTCGTGAACGTTCGGCAACGTGTTCGTTTGTGTTCAATAGTTCATTAGCGTTCTAGTTTTTATTGATTTAAATACTTCAATATTCACGCAAATAAAATATATAATAAGTGCCAGCGTATTATATATTTTGTTCATGAACGTTTGATTGTGTTCGTTTGTTTCCATCTTTCATGAACATTAGTCTGTGCTCATTTGTGTTCATCAACGTTCGTTGCCTAAAATTAACAAACGAACACGAACAAGTTCATTTACTTAACAAACGAGCACGAACATAAAATCTAGTTCGGTAGGTGTTCATGAACAATTCGTGAACAAGGTTCGTGTTCGTTTGGTTCGTTTGCAGCCCTAATTATGTTTAACGCTCTACTTTTTTTGGTAAAGAAATAAGAATCTTTTGACTGAATAGAGTACAAGGTACTTTACGGCAAAAGACACTTACCTCTGGCGATACCCTCTTCACATAGGCAGCAAGACCAGCTATCAAACCACCACCACCAACAGGCACAAATATAGCGTGAATTGGACCTTGCATTTGGCGCACAATCTCCATTCCAACGGTCCCCTGACCCGTTATAATATCCGGGTGATCAAAAGGAGGGATGAACGTTCGGTTCTCACTTTCACCTCTTCTTTTAGCATACGACTGTGCTTCATCATAGGAGTCGCCTTCAAGGACAACTGTTGCACCTAATCTCTTAACCGACTCCCACTACATGCATCATTTAAAGTAACCGTAAGGTCAAGTAACGAACAAAAACCTATATGAAGGCTGTATAAGTTACGTGTGTTTATGATTTATCAAGCTAACCTTGATCCGGGGTGTGGTAACTGGCATGACAATCACAGCATCACAGCCGAGTGTCTTGGCTGATAAAGCAACCCCTTGAGCATGATTGCCGGCAGACGAGCATATGACACCTTTTGCCAGCTGTTCTTTTGGGAGCTTTGCCATCATATTATATGCTCCGCGAAGCTTGAATGAGAAGACCTGCATACTCAATTATCATATTGTATGTTAATAAAGATACTTTTATACAGTTTACATAAACATTAACACGAAAACAATAGTCTTCGATTTCCCAATAGTAATACAATCAAGCAGAGTGAAAAGTAATTAGGTAATAGAATTTGAATAACAGCGATCAACTTTTCGATAATATACAACAGGCTAATTTTAGAATGTGAAATTGATGCTACCAATTTAAAGTTTACAGCTCTATTAACAAGGATGAGTATCATAAATAAGAGCATCTTAGATTCTTAGTGTTATTGTTGAAAAAGTATCCCGGAATTTGATCCATATACCCTCTATTTCCAATCTGGCCCCACACGCCTACATAGCAGATCGTAAAACATGACAAAAAGAATATTCTCTTCCATCAGCAGAAAAGATGTCATTATCAAAAGTTATGCCTTCAATCCGGCCCCACCACCACACGATAGTGACATCAAAACCCTAATCACCCGATATAAACACCCCATGAAGATAGTAAAACATGACAAAAAGAATGTTCTCCTCCAATAGAAAAAGATGTCATTGTCAAAACGGTTATGCCTCCAATCCGGCCCCACCCCAGTGGCGAAGCTTGAGATTTCCGACCGAGGGGTCGAAAACGTATATACCCAAAAAATTCTATAAAACTGGGGGTCAAAAACGTATATACCCAAAAATTTCTATACGAAAACTACATACTCTCCAATACTGATCGAAAAGTTCGGGGGTCGGCCGCCCCCTCCCGCCGAACTAAGCTACGCCAATGCCCACCACCACGCTATAGTAATATCGAAACCCTAATTCACCCATAGTTGTCAATAGCGATCGTAGCGATCGCTATAGCGCGCTACGTAGCGTATAGGTCTAGTGTCGCTATTAGGGTTGTAGCGATGGATAGCGACACTTTATTTTTTCTTGTTTTATTTAATACAAATTGCAATTAAAGATAGCTGGATTTTAGGTTTTTGTTAAATATACATGTAAAATAGCATATATACCAAGGTATTTTGAATTTTTGATATAATATACATATAAAATTTTAAAAAAAAAATCTAGTGTATCGCAGCCCGCTATTTATCGCTATTCACTATGTAGCACACAGGTACCTTATCGCTATTTGTCTTCGCCATTAACAACTATGAATTCACCTGACATAAACACCCTATAATGACATAACACAATTTAATACTCTCACTCATACCTTACCAGGGGCGGATCTAGTGTTTAATTAGGGGCAACGCCCGCTACCGCTTGGCGCTCTGGCGGTAGTGTAAATTTTGGAAAAATTTGACGTTTTTCGATTTCGTTACCGCTTTTTTATAAAACGTTACCGCTATGAACGAATCCTAGATCCGCCACTGTACCTTACACTTTACAATATTTTCTCTCAAAGAATCTGTACTTAACACCAGAAGGTGCTCACAGCTAACACCTTGATGTATTAAGTTAAACATCAAGTATCAAAATCAGAGTCCAGATTCTGTTTAACAAACAGAGTACACATACAATCTAATCATCAAAACCACCAAACATACATACACAATTATCATTACTAATTACTAATTCAAATCAAAACAAACACAAAATACAAATCCAAAACTATACTTACAGGCTGCAGATCTTCTCGTTTAAGCCACACATTCACTCCCAACCGTTCCGAAAGCTTCGGCGCAAGCGACAACGGCGATTCAATCGCCACATCATAAACTCGATTCGACGACAATATATTCGTCAAATACTCCATCTCACTCATCGCACCGTTACCTTCCTCCACCTTGTGGTCCGGCACAGCTCCTAACTCACCTGATTCGTACTGCAAAGAAGACGGACTCACTCGCAGCACCGCCGGTGGTTGTTCTCGACTCTGCAACACCACGGTCATTGATTTAGCCTCCGCCGTGGATAACATATCGATCTCCGGTTTCGATTTGGACATTGTGGCGGAGATTGACGGTTTTCGGCTTCTCGTTGTGGTGATGTTGTGTAATATGACGCCATTGTTAGGGAGTTTTAGTAGCGGAGTGAGGCACAGGCCTTGCATTAGAGTTTGTGGTGGTTACCGGCGGCGGAATGCGGTGGTGGTGGTGGTGGTGGCGGGAATGAAATTAGGGTTTTGGGAGGTTTGTTAGAGTGACAGGGAGGTGATGGTGAGGAATAAATTGAATAGATCCACGTCACGATGTTTGGTGAAAGGTGACGGTGGGTCTTTTGGTTAATTAAAATATATATTTTTATTGTCATTTTGTATGTTTTTAAAAGGTGGTGTTATCGGATGTTGACAACGAGCATGTGAGATGTTTATTACACGAATTTTGTTTGAGAGTTGTAGAGACGGCACCGGCCACTGCTCTTTGTTTATGGTATCTATAACTTTTATATGTTGATAACTACTAAATTTTCCTGTGTGATGCGGCGGGTTTAAATATAAAGTAACTTGAATTTGTGTAGTAAAGACTTGAACCATTTTTGAACAAAAGTTACGTCAAAACGTAGATAAACCGAAGATGTACATAAAACTAAGCACAGAAATGTATTATACATGGCTCGAATTTTTGTGAAAATAACGTTAAAAAGATAGGGACGGTTAATTATGCATCATGTGGTGGCGTTGATAGATGCACTAATTGGTTTTTGTCCCAATTGTTGAGTGTTATATGTTTTCTGTCCAAGGTTTGATGCAAAACTACTATCGAGCCGGGGGTCTCACGGGAAGCAGTCTCTCTATTCTTACGGGATAGAGGTAAGGTTCTTTACATCTTACCCTTCTTAGAGACTTAAACCCTACCTTAACTTTGCTATTGGTGGGATTTACCTAGTACGATGATGATGATGATTATATTATCTTTAATTTGGGGTACAGTATTACTATAGTTTTTTTTAGGAATAATGGATTTTAATAATCCAAACTTTTAATTGTTGGCCGGCAACAGTTCCAACTTAAAAATAACTAGTTGTGGTCTCAACTTTTCACATATTGTAAACAAATAGACTTTTACTAAAAAAAACCTTAATTTCTTTTTGTCTCTTTATCTTTTTCGGTTTAGTAAAGGTCCATTGGTTTACATTATACGAAAAAAGTTGCCGAAAAGGATAAAAAGATAAGAAGAAATTAAGGTTTTTTAGTAAAGTCCATTGGTTTACAATATACGAAAAGTTGGGACTACCACCGGTTATTTTTTAAGTTGGGACCATTTCCAGCCAATGACTACAAGTTTGGATTATTAAAATTCATTATTCTTTTTTTTAATATGATACATGATTAGGAAATTATGTACGATTGCGTGATTTTGTAATATGTCTTATTTTTGCAACAGTTATAATGTTACGTGATGATTATGTAAACCTTTTTAGTTATTATAATGAAGTAATTATGTATCATTACGTGATTGTGTGTACATATGGTATGTCATTACGTATGGACGCTTATTCCCCTAGCCTAAAGTGCATGGTCTAGGGGTGTGCATGGTTAGATTCAGTTATTAGCTTAACCATAACCTTTAGTACAAATAACCTAGATTAGGCCTAGGGCCTCCAATTAAAAAATATTATATATGCTAACCATTATTGTTAGTAGAAACTTATTCTTTTAGATTTGTTTAGTTCCTCCTGCAAGCGAAACTCTTTATGTATTTATGACTATTTCACATGATACAACAACCATATCATGTCGGAGATAACTAACTTTGCATGATAAACACGCCAACATTTTAAGCTTTATCTTTAGTGGCAAAAAAAAAAAAAAAACCCACACAAGAAATTGCATTTCATTTTATATGTTGAAATTTAAGATCTAAAACCATTGAACTTTTGGATTAACATATGCTTACATAAGGTAAGTAGATGAGGACGAGTTAATACGGGTTGGGTTGACCGGTGATGTTAGTTTTAGTTAACCGTGTTCAAATGCGATTTAAGATCACAAATAAATAAAAATAAAAAAATTCATCTAATGGTAGTTTGATTATTTATATAATATGCTACAATTTAAAATGAATGGACTCTAAAATATAAAAATCAAAAATAAAACCCCAATGAACCAAAAGATCTAAAAACCAAGTTTCTACACATCATGTCCCACCAGTTAATTACCAGCCACAAAACATTTTGGACCTCCAATTTGGCCCCTTAACTTGAACCTAAAAGGGCGAATGACCCGCGGTTCAGATCTTTTAGAGTCGTTGCACTTAACTTTTCGTTATAAACATTGTTTTTTTTTTCAAAAAATACAAAACTGAACAATCTCCTTTCGTGCATCTACATTTCCAAAGTTCGACTGGTACCGTTCAATCTTGCAAACCGTATATTTTTTTTAATTTTATTTCACATTAGCGAAGAACCAAGAGCCACTGCTACTATATGGAGCAAAAGAGCTTGAAGAACACTTGTGGTTCTAGATGAACTGTTCTCGCTCAATTCATCCTTGCTTGAGGTTATGGAGACGTTTACATCGTTTGAACCTGAAAGACGGATGTGAAAAACGTGGTACGAGATATTCTATAAGACTTGTATATAATGAATACAAATGTAAGGCAGAAGAATACACTTACAATCATAATCTGTCCATCCAATTCGTTTCTTTGATAAATCGTAAACAAATATCTTATCTTTAAGAACAAGATCTGCAAACGAAAAAATGTATCAAGTGATCAAGAAGTAAATCGTAAACAAGATCTTATTATAACAAGAGTAAACTGCCAAAATCGTCCCCGTGATTTGGTCAATTTTGCCAGATCCATCCAAAAAAGATTTTTTTTCTCATATGAACCACTGAGGTTTATAAATTGTTGCCAAATCCATCCAAATCTCTAACACCATTAATTTAATATTAAATAAGAGGTATTCTTGTTATTCTATTTATTTATTTGTTTGTTTAGTAGTTCTATTTTTTTAATATTTATTTTATAGCAAATAATTTAGAAAAAAAAAGCAGTTAAACTACTACAAATTACAGACACTGAATTCGTTAATATTATAAATCAAAATTTGTTAGTTATTTTCTAATTAAAAATAAATATTTAACGTCTGTAATTTGTAGTAATTTTATTGTTTTTTTCTAAACTATTACGATTACAGTTTTGGGATATACTAATAATAATGCATTTTAGAAATGCAACGATCATTGCTGGCATTTTTAAAAGTTTTATGACATCAAAACATTAAGTGTCTTGCTAGTTTCAAATAGGTTTTTAATTTTTGATGTTTAGTATTTGTAGTTTGGTGTTCGAAATTTTATAATATACTGATCTAAAATGAGATTTTTTTAAACTATAGAGCTACAACTACTGGAAGCTCAACAACTGATGTGGTACTAGAAGCAACAACGATTTACAAAGACACAACGTTCTTATTCTTGAATCTACAGACGCGTTTGATGAAATCTTTTTCCATTTTCTTCTTAGTGATGTTAAAAGGGGGAAAAATAAAGACAAGTTAAGAAAAATAGAAATATTAAATAAATAAATACAATTACAAGAATACCCACTCATTTAATGTTAAATTTTAGTGGTGTTAGAAATTTGGATGGATTTGGCAACATTGGCCAACCTCAGTGGTCCAGATGAGAAAAAAAAACTTTTTTGGATGAATCTGGCAAAATTGGCCAAACCTCAGGGACGATTTTAGCAGTTACTCTTATAACAAAATGCATGTTAGATGACTCCCCCCCCCCCCCCCCCCCCCCCGGTTTGACCCGTTAGAAATATAACATAACCCAGATCGACCAAAGACGTCACGTCTAAAATAAACCATAGAGATTTAATCATTTTAAATCTTATATCCAATGATAGTATGCCTTTGTTATAGAAACAATTTTAATGTTATGCCAAGGTTTCAACCGAAGTCAAAACGATGCAATCGAGTCTCAAGGGTAGAATAGTCAAATACTATTGCGTCGAGGGATGAGAGAACACGGGTCTGAGTTCAAAGACAAAAGCATGGTCGTTTTTAAGGGTAGAGTAGTCTTTTAACTGACCTCCAAGAATAGACACCCCTGTTTTGAGCTTTCTGGAAGCCGATGCACCACGGTGTACCTCCCTCCTGTAACCATAACATTCAGTGAGGAAGTCAAAATCGATCACGTATATCGATAAATTCCGAAAAAAATAGGTAAACAAAGAGACAATATTAATAAAACTCACAACGGGGTCGCCGTGTACAAGATAGTTTTCCGCCTTAAGGATCATGGCTGCACCGCCAGCAAAGTTTAAGGAAACCTCTGGGAAAATCCCGGTTATGCTGTTTATGACGCAAAAAGAAAACAAAAAAGACGATCATTTGGATGTTCAAAACGGCAACAAGAATAAAAACAAGCAAATAAAACAGACATTTCGGGGGTACCTTGATCTAACTAAATAACATTGGGTGCCTTTGGAGATTACAGGTGTTGTTCGTTGTGAAACAGCAGAGTTTATCTGCAATCATGACACAAACGCTTAAGCTTAAGACAACTTTTATGGAGATATTTACTTATCATGCTGACATGCATGAAGCTTCATTGCAATAATGAAAATAAAAAAAATAAATAAATAAATAAAAAACTTAATTTGAAAAAAAGAACCTTATTTGGAAAAAAACTGTATTATTTCCATAAAGATCTATTTATTTAATAGGCTGAGGAGGTCAAAGCATTATAATACATTTTTAGTAGTGTTATTTAATTTTTATTTTTTTTAAAAGCAAATATGGGTCACTGACGGACCACTGGAGTATTATCGTGCCACCAGCGGAACCACCCGATCATATCCATCTCCACTAGGCAATAATGCCTATACACCAATTCAGGAGGAAACTCAATAAATATGGGAAAAAAACCCCTTGTGGGCAGTGGCGAAGCTTGACCCGAATGACCGGGGGGTCGAAACGTATATACCCAAAAATTTCTATAGAACCGGGGGGTCGAAAAGGTATATACCCAAAAATTTCTATACGAAAACTACATATATAACACTACTGAACGAAAAGTTCGGGGGGTCGAGCGCCCCCCCCCCCCCGGGCCCCTATTACCCTTCGCCCCTGCTTGTGGGAATCTAACCCAGGACCTCATGGTCCCTAAGTCTTATCCCACCCCCAAGATGCCACTAGGCTATAGTTACCCAACTTATTTGATCGGTTAGAGACTTAGAGATAAAATATGACAAGAATTAGTCATTTTAGGTAAATTTTGCTACCTCTAGAAAAGTTGTTACATGCGCATTTTGCAATGAAATTGATCTATATAGTATATTTCGGATTCTGGACTCATATTTTTGAAATTCTGGGACAGCAGTTAATTGTACAAAATTTCATAAATTTTGAACGACGACGACAAATCGTTTGACCAACAAACCTAAAAAACATAAGATGTGATACGACCCTGTAAAAAAAGCTAAAACTTACGGCATTGACAAAAGGTTCAAACGCTTCTGCAACAAGGAATGTCAAAGTTGTTCCGGTATCAACAATGGTTCCTCGGTTATCTGATGTGGCAAAAACAGCCGGCGCAATCTGCAACATCTGTCCGTTGACAGCAATACTCTGTAAATCCAGATTGTAATGAGGCCTGTAAGTTTGAGATCAAGTATCATTACAACCCTTTCATATTTTGTAATTTTATAATCAAGAAAACCATGTGGGACACAATTAAAAGTTCCATTTTCTACCCACTAATGAGTGAAAAAAAACCTGGTGTGTCTGTTTGTGTTCATGAACATTTACCGAACGAGATTTCTGTTCGGGTTCTCATTTATTAAAGAAGTGAACGTGTTCGTGTTCGTTCGTTAAACTTAGTTAACGAACGCAAAGACACTAAGAAATGTCATGATCACAAACGGACGTTCATGACAGAAACGAACATATATTAAAAGGTATGTAATATGCAATACACTAATATTTATTATATATTTTATTAGTGGGAATTTGAAGTATTTAAATAAAAAATTAAAAACCCTAATGAACTATCGAACACAAATGAACATAAAAGAACACAAACATAAACGAACAGGTTACGGAACTATCGTATTTGTTCATTTAACTAAACGAACGAAATTTCTAGTTCGTGTTCGCTCATTTGCTAAACGAACGAACACAAACGAACTTCCCACCGAATGGATCACGAACTGTTCGCTGAAAGTTTAGTTCGTTTGCAGCCATAAAAAGACCACCCATCCCGTCATGTAACAAGCACCACCCATCTGACCCGTGACACACCCACCTGGCACACCCATTTGGCCACCTCTTGCCACTAATGATGCTAATCAACACAGAGAAAACTGGTCATTATGTACAAACAAGGTGTTCAAAACAGAAAAAACAACATTGCTTTTGGGACAAATAGAGTGATCTCTATGTAATAATAATGCCAATCATAGAAACCGTACGCTCGTGATTGAAAAAAAAAGTAAAAAGTTTTAATGCTTGAGGTAATACGTACTGTGATGGGACAAGGGGACTATAAACCATATTGGGGTCCAAAATCTCACCAAGAACAAGCTTGCCACCACCCGTTCCGTCGCCTCTAAAGCAATGCGAGAATACGTTTGGAGTAATTCCTCGTGAAGCGAGTTGCGACACAACAGACAGACGGTGTTGACCGAAACCGAAAATCCCGTCAATCGCCTTATCGGGTTTAGTCAAGCTACCCGTTTGATACGTGCTACACCTACCATTAGAAGAAGAAAAAAAAAGATTAGGTTTCCGCATGTCCTTTGCGTAATTATATAAAATCGTTAGAAAAGCATCCAAACAAGGAGCTCACCCGAAAGTAATGGAAGCAGAAGAGTTAGCAATCAAGGAAGGGCCCACAATTGTGTCAAAATGCAACAAATCTGTGACGTAATGACCCGATGTCCCACTACCATCTCCATACTGAAAATTATAACCACACTGATTGCCTGCGGAACACGATGCATCCGAGGTTTGAATGATTGATGAACATATAGAGTCTGAACATGATACGGTAGAAGCGGTTGATGAGCTTCCAGCATCAAAGAAATTGAGATCGATCTGTAAACCACGAATAAATAACGGTTTTAGTTGGAAATTTGATATGGGATTTACTTAAATTTGAAAACAATTAAAAGAAACGTACACCAAATCCACTTGATCGAGGACAGTCACTGCAAGAACTGCAAGTGACCCACAAAATGTCACTTCCTGTGTCGATTTGAACGTTGAACTCTTTTTCTGGAGAACCCAACTTCACTTTAGTAAAGTACAACCTATAACACAGAAAATATCAAGAAATTATACACTTTTGACTTTTTTAGTCAAAACAGTTTCTCCAAATTTTCATAATTGTTCTAAACTATGTAGCTTATGTAGGAAAATTAATAACCACATTCAAGTTTACAACCAGCTACACGAGTTGAAAAACGTACGTGACAAACTAGTAACAAAATTATAATAAATCTTGTTGCTGGAGACTAATAGGTTTGAAATCAGAAGGTCAAATGTATCCAACTGCCAGTAAATTATTAGTCAATAGGTCATAATCCATCAAGATCTAATATTTTATAAGTTCTTTTTAAAGCATGATTAGGATATACAGATATACATATATAAAAGGGTTGCGTCTAAAGAAACACCATTGACACACTATACAAACACCATCGACATGTCATTAAGGCATGACACGGGAAAATAGTCTTACAGGGATATAACGTACAATGTGTATAATATTTTTATACAAGTATGACATGTGAAAATGGTCATACAGGGTCATATAACGTTAGACTTTACATCATACAAGCCATATTTTTTATACAGACCGTATTAGTTGATGTCATCATATTACACGCCACGTATAATATGATACACCAACACAATGTCATACCGCCCGCATGACCATTTTCTCATACCGCCCGTATGATTCCATCGGCAGGGCAACTGTCTAACAGCATCAGTAGTGTATCAGCATCCTATAACAACATTCATTGTCCTACCAATAAAAAGTTAATTTAATATAAACCCTCTAATAAAATTCCAAACTAAAAAAGACCACCACATTCATAACAACATGCTCACCAACAATAATGCACATTCATTAAAAAATAAATAAAAAAAATCAACTTTAATCTTGATAAAGATCAAAACTTTAACAACATTACCCGCCATAGTACGGATCAGAGGTACCAACAACATTAAAATCAACAATACCACCAGAAAACCGTTGCAAGATTCGCGCGTGTCTCACACGGTCTCGTGTTGTGAGTGCTTCAACATCAACCGTCATGTTCGCCGGAAAAACCTTTCAAGAGTCAAAACCCTCGCCGGAAACCACCGACACCGCCGTTCACCACCGCAACAACTCCGGCAGCCACCAATAAAACGATCAACAAGAACCCCATTTCAATCTTTATCAAGAAAATTACTTTTTCACAAATTTGTTAACCAAAAGAATGTGATTGTTGATTAGTTTTTGTGGGTGTGTGGTAGAATTTGGATCCCTAATAAAAATGTGAACGTTGTGTTTATGGAAATGTGGAGGCTGTGGATTGTAATGGTTGATTGATTCTTGGATGTGTGTGTATACAGATAGATACATGAGGGTGTATCTATTTGTTTTGTGGAGAGAGAGTTGAGGAGGACGGTGATGATTATTGTTGACTGTTTGCTTTATTTAAAGTTGGGACTTTTGAGTCTTAATTCCAAGAAAGTGAATTTACATCCACTTCTAAATTAAATATGATTTACTGAATAATTAAATGCTTAAAATATTCCTTAATAAAATAATATAAAAAATTATTTTGACACCCAATATTAGGGCTTGCAATTCTGACACGAATACGATAACATGAACGAACCTACATGAACTTATCATGTTTGTGTTTGACCTTAACAAGTTTCATGTCCAAAACAGGTCGACACGATAAGACCTTAACATGTTTCGTGGTTAAAACTCGTTAACCTGTTAAGACCGATTAAGTACATGTTAATAATTAAAAATTAAGAAACATTATAGACCCGTTAATTACATGTTAATAATTAAATATTAAGAAACATTATATGTGGGTGTGGATATAGGGTAATCACTCGTGGGACCTGGGATGAATTATACACAAAAACACCGGTTCTTTTTCAATTCCAAACCCTAATTTTTAAATCTCTCACAAACACCACCATTTCCAATTCGGTTCACAACTTCCCTAATTCGGTCGTGTCTGTGTCTTAAATGGTCGTGTTCGTGTCTTAACTGTCGGTTCGTGTCTTAACATGTCGTTCGCTAACAGGTCGTATCTGGTAATTTTATGTCTAACAGTGTGTCGTGTCTAAACAGGTCGTATGATACGTTGGTAATTTTTTCATGTCTTAACAGGTCGTTTCGTGTAACCTATTTATTAACAGGTTCGTGTTTCAAAATCTGACACGATAAGATTTCGTGTCGTTTTCAGGTGTTTAGGGTTCGTGTCTTATAGTGTTCGTGTCTTAACAGATCGGGTTGACCCATTATACCAGTCCTACCCAATATACGTAGACCCAATTGGATCTTTTAAGGATCTTTTGAGACTTAATCTATGACTTGTATATGTATATGAGTCGAAGTCGTATATGTTTTGTTTAGGTGAAGTGTATGTATACGGCCTGTATATTTGTATACGAGTCATATAGTTCATGTATTTGTATACAAGTCATATAATTTATGTGAAGAAAAATATGTGCGAGGTATATATACTTATGCGGCTCATATACTTGTCAGAGTATCAAAAGATCCATAAGGAGTATCTTAATATCCTACACCAAAATCATAGAGGATATTTGCCATGTGCATTATGAAATTTAACTATATTTATAACATAAACTTTGTTTAAAAATAGCATGTATGAAATCAAATATCAATTATTCAACAAATGTACATTCTATTTCGGTTTCATGAAACAATAAGAAAGTGAGTTCAAACAACGGGACAATCAAATCTACCAAGTCTTCACATGGTTTCAAGCTTCCACTAGTCTCACCATTTTGTCTTGATATATCATACTGAAAGTAAATAGCAAGACATTCTATTAGTTTACGTAAGAGTAAAATGAAATACAAATACAAACTAATAAATTGTAACAAGCCGAAAGAACAAACTCATTAAACAAATTGATGATACTAACATCGCATAAAATAACTATTGTTAGAAACTAGACAATCCACACATCACAACCAAGGGTCTAGAATGCTTTTATATGGTACAAACAAAAAAGAAGTGAATTAGACAAAAAAAAAAAAAACCAACTTGGACAAAAAGAAACGAAGTGGCTTAGACAAATTTTTTTTGTCGATAACCTCGGACCAATCAATCGAATATGGATTAATACGTAATCGATCGAACACTACTTGCAAACGGTTCTTCTGCTCAGAAATAAAATGTTCCTGAAAATTATTGCTCCCAGTGGACCATTTGTATCTATATGCATCAGGATCCCGATTCATGGATGACTCGGTTCGATAAGAAAAAAAAAGGATTGAACCATCTCTTCTGACTCTTTTTCAAATTCGATAGATGTTGGTTGATCGTATATTTCATTAGAGTTCTATGATTCAGATTTTGAATTCCATATTTGAAGTTGCGATCGGATCTATTTATTAAAAAGAATCGACTCAATACATTTCTTATGTACCTATGGGCTAGTAGGAGTTAAGGTGTTTTCTTGATATTGTACGTAAACGACATACTACTCACTGGAAATGACATTCTATTTCTAACCTTGAAAGATGTTAAACTCTTTAGCTTGGAGAGTGTTATGGGATAGAGGAATTTGGCAAAGTTTCATTATAGTTTTGGAATAATGATCTAAAGCAATAGAACAAAGTGGCTTATCGGTTGAAATCAATATGTATATGTTGTTAATTAAGGTTATAAAATGATTTTCAGTGTAAGAAAATAAGGGAAGTTTCTTGCTAATGAAACATGGTAATATCCAAAGTAAATCTCAACGTTCTTGTATGGGTGAGAAGATGAAAATGATTCAACATATTTTGCATGATCCAACAATCGAACTCATTATGTACTCCATGTTATGCACTAAACCTTGAGTATCATATGCTTTGACTATGAATAGTCGGTAACAACAAAACCCTAAAAAAAATTTAGGTAATTGTAAAGAATATCCTTAAGTTTTACAGAGAACTAAGAATATGTTTTTAATATGTGATGGTGTAGCATAAGAGTGTCTTGTATAGTGTTACACTGATTCTAGCTTCTAAACTGATTGAGATGATTTCCAATCATAGTTGAGATATGTCTTTACTCTTAACAGATGGTTAATCACCTATAAATCTCAACGCAAAAGGTAATTGCTCGGTCCACCAAAAAATTTAAATATAATAATGCATCAGAGACAGCAAAGGGCTTGGATAAAGAAATTAATTGTTGATTTCATGGTGATATTGGAGCATCAAAAGACCTATAGACATATTTTATAACATTGCCAGCGTAATTACATACATCACAATACCAAACATATTTTTAAGAAGTTCCACTATATACGAGAGATACAAAGACGTGATCACCAAGAAGGTTCACATGTATCTGAATTTGGCAATTCGATTCATAAATCCCATACCTTAAACAAAACATGAGAACACGCTAGTTCCATAGGGCTTCGTTATGCTAGTTATTGGATATGATTAATGGATATGCTTTGTATTTTTACTACTTGGATATTTAAATAACATTAATGCAATATTATTTATCCGATTTGCATATATTGTTATGTCTCTTACATGAATGATTACAGTTTTGTAGTAAGATTGATATTGTCTCTTACATGAATGATTACATGTTCTTTGTAGTAGTGATTGATTATTGTCTCTTACATGAATGATTACCATGTTCTTTGTTAGAACTTTTAAATCCATGAATAAGTAGGCTATTCTTATATGTTATCATAGTTGTGGAAATGATTTAAACTAACACCATTGTGAATGAGTTTGTTTTTTATTTCTTGGAGATAAAATGCACAAAGTTTCAACCAAATTCATGGGTATTTAAAAAGAGTAAATATTGGGCTTGACTCACCTTTAGACTGAGGGGTTGTGGGACTGTGGGCTTGGGTTAGGGGCGTGGGTTGCCCTTCAACGTTAGCTTTCTCACTCCGGGTTGGTGTTGGGCATGGCGTGATAAACCGCCTGGCGGCGGGGGGGGGAGTTGGCTGGTCTACAGGGCCGGCCCTAGGGATGGGCGAGCCGCACCCCGGCCGAGGCCCGTTTTTCATAAGGGCCTAAATTTTGATGTTTTCTTTCATGGATTTTATATATAAAGTTAGAGAATATAAACTCTTAACAAAATTAAATTTGGCCCAGTGGTTAAATTTCTTGCCCCCTTGCTTGTCTGTTTGCTTGTTCGACTCCGGTCCTCTCTTATTTTGACTGTTTCCATGCTTTTAGTTCTTTCCCACTACCTTTTTTCCCTCATTCTTATTTTACATTTCTGTCTTTTGTTTTTCATTCTCTTTTTGTTGTTCATCTTATTTTATATCCGTTTCCCTGCTTTTAATTCTTTCCCATTACATTTTTGTTTTCCATTCTCAGTTTTTGTTTTGTAGTATCATTTTATTATTTCTTAAAAATAGTTGTAGACTTATAGTTTTATCATTAAATTCAAACATTGACCCAAAATAAGTTACTTAAATCCTCATGGTCTTTTTTTATATAATGTTAGTCGTCGTTTAAAAAATACTTTATATAATTCTTGGGCTTAAGGGCCCTTTTTCTGTTTGTACGGGAACTTAAATTCTCAGGGACGGCCCTGCTGGTCCAATGTGATTGGTTTTGGTTGACTACTTTAGGCTGGCCACGCCAAGCTAGCCACGACACATCATGCCCCTCCACACCTCACTTTTTTTTTTGGTTGGCTTGGTGGAGCCCACCTCCACCACGTGTTGTGCAAAGCCCCTAACCCAAGCCCCACATCCGCGGTTAAACTACTTCATGGATTGACGTCACAGGTAGATTTTGAAAATGATAGTCTTTGCATCCTTTGACCTAAGATGTGTATTCAAACCTAATTAAATGGAACATTACTCTTTGACATGGTTTAACATTCTTATTTTACAAGGTTTATCTAAGGGACATTGTTGGGTACAATATGAACAATGACGGCTTTGATAGCGTGTGGGGAAGACCTCAGCATAAGGCACGTGATTTCGAGGGGACGCAATTTTTAGTTGAACAATATTGGTGCATACATCCCCATCCCTATAATTTAAGGACTATAAGAGTTTCATCAATTTTTACACTCCACCAGATTCCCTATATTTTTTTGTAAGTAGGAGAAAACGAAAAAAAATATATAGAAGTATAATTTAATTGAATAGATATAGATATAGGGAATTGATATGAAGGCTTGTTCATTAAAAGGTGATCAAATATTAAGTATAACTGTTGAAGGTGGTAGAATGAAAATAACTCGATACAAAAAAAATTATATTGGTCGTTGAAGGTGACCATACTACGCTCATGCAACCAAAGCATTTTTCAAGAAAGGAATATTATAAAGAAAATAAAAAATTATAAGTTTTGTCTTTTATCTTGATACCCTTTTGTAGACGGTGTCTTTATCAATGAATTTTGACAGTTTTATCTTTCATAGAGAAAATTGTTGCACGTATTATCCTTTAACCCTAACTCAGTTAAATTTTCTTGTTAAACCTGGTTACTCAAAAGTATTTTAGTCTTTTTATTTTTCTACTCTTTTTTACTTTATTTATATATTTTACTCTTTTTATTAATAAACAAAATATTATTTTTGTTATATAAAACCCAATCCATCCAGATTTTTCTCATCTATCTTCAATCTCTGTTTACAGCCCCACCACCTACCCCATCACACGCCACCACGCACCACCACTAGAACGTCACATGTCCACCCACACCACTGTCATCCACCCCCGCCATCACACGCCACCACACACCACCGCCACGTCACAGATCCACCGTCACCCACCCCCCCATCACACACCACTACACACCACCACCACCACCTCACAGATCCACCCCACCACCGTCACCCACCCCCGCCATCACACGCCACCACACACCACCACCACGTCACAGATCCACCCCCCATCTTCACCTCTTTTTATAACACCACCACCACACTTCCATGGCACCACCTTCATTCTCCGTTCTTCACCTAAGCCTCAACGAGAAAGAGACGGTTCACAGAGAGAGAGAGGGAGAAGGAGAGAAGATGGAGAGTACAGAGGATTTCGGCCAAAGTTTTCTTGGGGTTTAATTAGAGGTTTATGTTGTGAATCAAGGGTTTTTTATTAGAGTTTTCAAGGCCTTTTGATTCAACGGTTTTCAAGGTCCACCGTTTTCTAGGGTTTCAAAATTGCTCAAGTTTTGATTTTATAGGTTGTAATGTGGTGGTTATAGGTTTTTTTGGTGGGTACGGAACAGTGAGTGTCGTGGAGGAAGCTGTGGGTATGAAAAAGAAGCTTCAGGTGTTCTTAATTGTATCAGAAAAGGTGTTTTTGGTGGGTTGGAAGTTGTGGGGGTATGAAAAAGAAGCTTCAGTTGCTAATGATTAGATGGTTTTGATCACAGATTGTGTATGTTTGATCATTTGTAATTATAGTATATGAGTATTTACAAAATTTGTCTTTTACAGGTAAAATAACTAAACTACCCTCATGTGATTTGCACATGATGAGATTTAATAAGAAAATCTAACTGGTTAGGGCTAAAGGATAACACATGCAACAATTTTCTCAAAATCTGTCAAGATTCGTTTGAAAATGACACCGTCTGCAAAAGAGTATCAAGATAAAGGATAAAACTTGTATTTTTTCCAAAAGAAAAAGAAGTTGGGGTTGATGTGTTGGTTTTGGTACAAACCATATTTATCCTACAAACCGTAAGAACAGATCCTACCACTTAAAAAAGTTAAATTAGCACATACCAAAACAATACATACATAAAAGTAGCACTTTTGAATTATATTAGCACATGAAAATTAATCAAGATAATTGATTTTAGCACATATGTGAAATGATATCAGCATTTTTCTTAATTAGCACATTGAAAACAAAAGGAAGATTCAAATAAAGAATTAATTGCTTGTTAGCATAATTATAGGGAATGCAATATAATTTGATATTATTTAGATTATTATTTTATCATTTTTCTATAATTGGTTGGATGTCACGTGACACTTTTTAAATGGTTCTTATAGTTTGGATGCAAAATGTGGTTTGTATTTGATCCTACTCCTTGTATTTTTGTTGGTATCACATTTTTTTCACTCTCACGTAGATATGAGTTTTCGCTTATTTTTTTTTGAGTTAAATGCTTGGTTGGTCCCTGTGGTTTGCAAATATTGCAGACTTGGTCCAATGGTTCACTAATTACACGTTGATCCCGGTGTTTGTAATTTTTACACTTGTGTGGTCCTTACCACTAACCAATGTTAAATTTCTGAGTTAAGTGGGTGCAAAATGACTAAATTACCCCTAAACAATTAAACACATAAAAAAACAAAAATAGATGGACCCACTTTTTCATCTTCTTCTTCCCCACCCCTCTCTCTTCCTCAGTAAAACCCATCACCACCTCCACCTCCATACCCCACCATCTCCCTTTTACCATCGTATAAAAAAAACTACAACATAATGGTACTAAAAATTTAAGATTTTATCCAAATTGATTTGTCTAGAGCAATCACTATGCCGATACCGTTCAACAACTCCAACACTTCCTCCTCATCCAACGGTTTCCCAACAATCTTCATCCTCTCTTCTTCAACTTTCACCATATCCACCACCTCCTACAACGGAGCCTCCGTGCCGTCCATTTCCGGTCAAGTCGACCCGGTCCGAAAGGTGAGAACTTGGGTGTTTCCCGATACCCAATTCGGTCAACAGATGCGTTTGTTTCAGAGTATGACTCATACTGTATGAGTAACTGAAATCAAAGGGTAAGTTGGATTTTATAGGATATTTGTTGTTTGGTGAATCTTGTTTGAGTTTTTTTATCTATTGTGGGATTTTTGATTCTGGGGCTTACAGGTTTTAACGATTGGGGAGAAAGGTGGGTTGTCTTCAAAATGGGAGTGGGTTAATTAGCGGGAAATGATGAAGGTGATTGTTTGTGTGGTGGGGTATGGAGGTGGTGGTGGGTTTTACAGAGGGAGAGAGGGGTGGGGAAGAAGATGAGAAGGTGATTCATCTGTTTTTGTTTTTTTATGTGTTTAATTGTTTAGGGGTAATTTAGTCATTTTGCACTCACTTAACTCAAAAATTTAACATTGGTTAGTGGTAAGGACCACACGAGAGCAAAAATTACAAACACCAGGACCAAGCGTGTAATTAGTGAACCACTGGGACCAAGTTTACAATATTTGCAAACCACAAGGACCAACCAAGCATTTAACTCTTCTTTTTTCGTATTTGTGTATAATGTTTTCAGAATGTTTCACTACCTATTACTGTTAAAATAAGATTCGAATGAAATAAGTAAAGAAAAAAGAATATGGATGATATGAGTGGATAAATAAAAAGTAGTGGGACATATGTTTTCTTTTCATTGAACTTCTCTAGTTTACTCCCCATCACATTTATTAAGCATTGCAGGTTTGCAAACGTGAAAGGGCTAACGTTCACAAGCCTCACGGCCCTTTCAAGTTTGGTAACACCCTGGTGAGAGGGTGTTTGACGCCTTTTAACATTCGTGTGGACAAGAGCGTAAGCCTATAACAGATGACTTAAGGTGTGCTATTTGAAACTTGGCTACCAAATACTAAGTTATCATTAGTTTTTACAGTACACTTTAACCATTCTTAACTTCACTCAGGTGTTACATCACTCACTTCATCTCACTCCTCACATTAAGGAAATGGTTTAATCCCGTTAACTTTATATAACCCTATTCTTTTTGTGGTTTGGGTATACAAAAAAAAACAAATTAATTCAGGATCTTAACATCCTGTTAACAAATAGTCCTTTTAACACCCTTAACACAATAACGGAATAGTGTGCAATATTGATTAGTATGTCATATCATTGTTAACGTCTCAAGTGTTAGATTATACCCCCAAAGTCTTATATTCTATCTTGTTAAGCCCATGGGCAGTGTTTAGTCAATGGCATGAAAGAATCTATAATTTTTTTCTTTTATTACTTTAATCTAATAAAAAATGGCTAAGGTTTTTTATTAATTTAATTATTAGTTTATTACTTTTTTGCTTATCATTTTCGTTTATTTAAGTTTATCTCTTTATATATTGCTTTAATTATATATATGTAATGGCTTTCAAATGGGAATTGTATGGAAATAGAAAGTAAACGAGCAACAAGTTGTGTTGCTGTCTCTTTATATTGTTTATCACTTTATTTTACTTGGAATTTATATTTATATTTATATTTATATTTATATTTATATTTATCTAACTTGTTTATTATTGGTTTCTCAGTGATGCATTCTTTTAGAATATGTATATTTAGATGATATAGTTCAGCATGTTTAACTAGCATGCTGAAATATATAAAGTCATGCGATTAATAATAAATTGAAACGTAACATCAACCTGTTAAAAAATTACATTAACAATGATGTTTATGCTTATGGAGTGTTATGGTACATAGATTGGTTAAGAGATAATCATTATACGTTAAGACTGCTAGTTCTGGCTAAAGTTTGCCAAAGTAAGCATCAAGATTCATCCTATAATATTGCTTCACCTGACGCTGACTGGACATTAGATAAAGCTACTGCTGAAGCTTCATGACCCTATTGTGATCCAGGTGAACAATGGCTTGAGCAAATATTTTTTACTTTTAAACAAATGGAAATAATCTATATAAATTTAAAAGATAAATTTTATAAAATAAAACATCAAACATCTTTTTTTAAAAGGAGCATATGCCAACGGTAAGCATTTGGGCCCCCAAAATCGGAATTCATTGTTTTCTTTAAAAAGAAGGGTGGAAGATGGGTATTTTTTTATAAAGTTGGGTGCGGAGAGAAGAGAAAGTGGGTATTTTATAATAAAGGTTTGGTTTAAACAAGGAAAATAATAAAAAATCGGTTTTTTTTTAAAATAGCCCAACGGCTACTTTTCATAAGGCCCAATGCCCGACCGTCATAATTCTCTCGATAGCCTGCTCGCCGGACGTCACCTTGCTCGTGGTCGCCTGGGCATGTTATGGTGTTCACGAGCCACGGGCGCAACTTAAGAGGGGGCATGGGAGGGGGGCTACCCCCGAAATTTTCGCTCAATGGTGTTATATATGTAGTTTTCGTATAGAAATTTTTTAATATATACGTTTTCGACCCCCCGGTTCTAAGAAATTTTTGGGTATATACATTTTCGACCCCCCGGCAAAAACGTCAAGCTTCGTCACTGGCCACGTTGTCAATGACGTGGCTCGCGTTGGGTGCTCAGCTCTTTGACAACGCATAGTCTAACTGGGGTGCTTATTTGACCTCATACTAAAACTTCTTACACTAGACAAGTTATATAACATGTTTAAAAGCCTATATTTTGTGGGCATTTAATATATGAAAATGATCAAAACGAAATGGGTTTTACACTAAAAAAGAAGCAAATTATGAATACTTGTTTTCCTACACTTGTACCAAATATACATTGGAAGATGGAAGAATCTTGAAGAAGGTGTAGCAAGGAGAAATGTATGGCGAAAGCTACTTGCTTCATAACCATTAAAAAATGAGATAGATTCAAGCCTTTCTTGTTTCAATTCAGGAAACTTACAAGAGGATTATGTTGAGCTGACTACAATTATGAGATGTTTGGTGATCTTATCATGAAGTTGAAAGCAAGATCATGAGAAATGAAAAGAGAAAATTCATAAAATAAATCTTAAGAGATTTTGTAATCAAATGAAATGTTATGATGAAAAAAGGTAGAATTCATAAACTTAAAAGATAAGTCACAAGAATGTTTCTCTTAATGTCAAACAAGACATAAATAATTTTCAAAATGAGATTCGCAAACAACATATCTATATCTATATCTATATCTTATAATAAAAAAACGATAATACGTGTCAATAGACGAGACCATCCTTTTTTTGGTTTTCCTGTTCCTGCATCTTTTTCTTATTTAATTATGAATATTTATTCTTTAATTACGAATAGTTATTATATCATTAAACAAATAAATATAATATAATATAAAATTAATTATGAATTTCTAATTAAGCTTGTCTTTTTACTTAAAAGCTTCTCTTTAAGTCTTCAAATATCACTAAGTTCAAAATTATGTTTGTTAAATATAACTAATTAAGAGATTCTATAACTGTTACATTAGAGTTCATTATTTTCAAAACATATTTTGATGATTGTATGTGTTAATAAATTACATTATATTTTATTCAACCTATGTAATACGTAGTTTTTTTAAGACACAATTTTATTATTACTAAAATATATAACATTATATTTATTCAACTCGCATAATACACGTGATCTAACATGGTACTTATTATACAATAACAAATAAAAATGATCATCAAAACTATAGTTATAAAGAGAAAGACTAGTTATACGTCAACAGAGAAAATCGGTGATGATTGAGGGCCCAAAAGACGTGCTTACTTGTGAATTGTGATGCATATTCCTTTAGCGGTTTAGCCCCCATTTGTAGACATTTTTTACTTAAAGGTTTACCATTACATTTTAGGTTTGGTTTATTCATAGAAAACCTCTACCACAATCTAAATATTAATAAAAAACTCCAATTAATGTTACATGACATTTCCTTCTTCAACTTGCTAAAAATTAATTAATAATATTATTAATATATCTAATAAATTATTAATATCTTTTGAATTAATATAAATATATTTAATATCTAATAAAAATTTGATTTTCACTTCTAACCCAAAACTTCTCATCTTTTACAATTTAATCTCTTTCAATTTTTTTTTTACTTTTAACCTAAAACTTTTCATTTTCTTTGAGGTTTAACCCAAAAACTTTTTTACTTTCAACGTCGGTCTCCCATACTTTCATCTTTCGTAAGTTTTTTGTTTTACGTTTCGTTCTAAATTTTGTGAAACGTGCGATTGGAGTTCAACATTTTTTGTCTATTTTTTTCTCATTTGACATGCCCAACGCAAGGCGTGTGTTTATTCTCGTTTGATATGTTCGTCAAACTCTAGATCGACTTAGTTATTTTTTCTATGTTTTACGTTTCGGACTAATTTCTTTATGTTAACAAGCCGCAACGGGTGTGTGTAGTTCAATGATTTGACGTTTGCTTTTCGTTCGGTTTTATTTTTCCCTTCTTTATTTATTTTGTTTTTACGAGGTTTTCAGTACTGGGTAGTTGCTGACAATGATATGATATTGGTGCTACTTGACATGGTTTTACGCCCCCACAACAACGTTCATTTATGTTGGTATCAATTTATAGAGTAAGTAAGCGTTGACATTCAAAAAAATAAGAGTAAATAGCACAAAACATCCTTTATGTTTCCTCAAACTTGCAGGTTCCAGCCTTAATGTTTAAAAGTTGCTAAAAACAGCCTTTAAGTTTATTTTTGTTGCGGGTTCAATCGTTTACAGCTAACCACGTTATTTTCTTCAGTTAAGTTCTCTCACATGCATAACATGTGAGGGTATATTCGTCATTTTGGTTGATCTTCCACCCACGTCAATTATAAGAAAAAGAATATTTAAGGTTTAACCTATTTTAAAAAAATTCTAACCGTAGGGACTAATGTGCAATAAAACCAAACTTTTAAAAACCAAACACCCTCTTTTCCGGTCTTCTTCTCCGGTGACTTCGCCGGATTCCGGCGAACCCGGAATTAAGATAAGAATCTTGTTAAGCTAGCCCACTAAGCTGTAAAGATTAACACAGATTTTGATCATGCTAATCAAACTCTTCAGGATTATCATCAGTTGGAAGAATCGGCGCCTTATTCGCATCAGACGGAAACGAAAAATGACTCTCTAACCCTAGATACCTCTCAGAACTTCGATGCCGTCAAATCAGAGAACTTCGTAACACCGTGTTCAGTAGTCGGATCCAGCAACTGGTGACGCTTAGGACGCCGCAAGTTAGACTTAAACACTATCAAACGGTAATCGTGCTCCTCTGTAGTCGCGTACGTTTTACCAAACTTTGTTTAAACTAGGTTAAAACTTAAATATTCTTTTTTGTTATAATTGAAGGGGTGGAAGATCAACCAAAATGACGAATATACCCTCACATGTTATGCATGTAAGGGAACTTAACTGAAGAAAATAACGTGGTTAGCTGTAAGGATTGAACCCGCAACAAAAATAAACTTAAAGGCTGTTTTTAGCAACTTTTAAACATTAAGGCTGGAACTTGCAAGTTTAAGGAAACATAAAGGATGTTTTGTGCAATTTACTCAAAAAATAATGTTTAGATATAATATGAAATAAAAAGAGTAAAATGGCAAAATGGTCCATGAGTTCAGCGTCACTTTAGTAAAAAAATGAAACCTTTTGAATTTGGGTCCATATGGTTTTAATTTTGATGTCATTTTCATCCAAATGACAAACTTGGTCAGAATTTTCTGTTAACCTTCACCTTTTTTTGTTGTGTTCCTCATTTTAATATAGTTATATAAAGGGATAAAAAGACAATTCCACCCTTCATTAAAATAAGGAACACGACAAAAAAGATGGAGGATAATAGAAAATTCTGACCCAATTTGCCTTTTGGACGAAAACGGCATCAAAAAATGAACTCTCATGGACCCAGATTCAAAAGATTTCATTTTTGGACTAAAGTGAAAAGTGACCTAAATTTTGGACTGTTTTTGCATTTTACTCAATATTAAAAATATTACATATCTCTCTTATTTATTTATTATTTCTTATATTTTTGTTAATTAATAATCTTCTAATATTTCATTGGTTCTACCGCATGTAATACACATGTTTCTAACCTAATAATAAATAAAAAGAACAAATTAAATTTTAATAAGTAAATACTACATCAAATTCATCATTAACTACATATCTTGACGATGTATGTGTTAATCGATTACATTATATTTATTTAACTCATACGATACACGATGTATTTTAAAGATATAACTATATTACTTATTATATAAAATTAAATTTATACAACCCGTGTAAAACACGGTTTCTAAGCTAGTAAATATATATATATATATAATATATATATATATATATAAGTTATGGTATTTTGTTTGTATATGTTTATTCTCCGGGCTAGCGATTTGCCAGCCGGTAGTGTGGTTTTATAAAGTTTTTTTTTTCAAAAAGATCATGCGTAATGGGTATTATAGGGGCGTGAAGGGGTTGATAACACCCTCAACACCTACCCCTTAGGCATTATTGGAGCATGAAGAGGGAGGAGTATTTCTTATAGGGCTATTGGATTTTATCACTCTCAACTATTGGATATTGGTTCGCTGCCACTCCCAAACTATCTGTTCGACTTCCATTACTCCCAACTTAACACTTTGTGTGTTGTGTCACTCCGGTTAAGTGGTTTTCGGCTCCCCTTTTTTCTTTTAGGAGCAGATTCACATGCAGTCATTAGTAATCCACAAAGTGTTAGCCTAATATCACCAATAACACAAGTCAAACACTAAGAAATGTTGACCTGCGGAGTGACACAACACATAAGATGTTAAGGTCGGGGGTGGTGGGAGTCAAAATGATAGTTAGGAGTGGCAACGGCCAATACTCAATAGTTGAGAGTGATAAAATCCAATAACCCTCTCTTTTATAATGTCACATGAGGAGGAAAAAATGGGAAGTAATAATTAAGAGGGCATTAAGGGGTGTTAACAATTACACATTTTTAAAGGGCATTATGATGCTGATGTGATAGAAAATGTCACTTAGGAGGGCATTAACAATTACGGATGACCTTAAAGTAAGAATGCAAATAAAGACATATGTTCACATTAAGACCACATGGTGTGGAGGGGCTTGAAAAATGAGCGTTATGCGACATATGGACGACACGTAAGCACACGTCAGAAAAGTGGCGTGGTGGAAAAAAGGGTGTGGGAAGGGGCGTGGAAGAAGGACGTTATTCGGCACGTGACACCTATTTAATATTATTATTTCTATTTAAAAATTAAATAAAATCAATTAACCAATAACCAAGTTCCACGTTGACTCGTGTTAGCCCTCCATGCGGACCATGCCAGTGGAATATCTATCGCCCAAACAACAACGTCGTGCACAACGCGGGGACGGTGTGGGAAGGTGAGCGTTGACGGACAACAACGTCGAGGAATGACGCCACAGTAATTATGGTGAGCATCTTTAAAATAATCATTAAACTCGTCCAACTTATAATTAGTGCATGCATTTAAGCTAATTTCTACAAATAAAAATAGAGTAAAATATTTATTGCATCTTGTACAACCGGCATGGCAATATATGAGTCTAACCACAAGCACTCATGAAGTCATGATTACATTCATATTTTACCTTCAAGCATCATCTTCATCATGCTCCTACCTTTGTGGGTGCATTAGGTGCAAACCACATGTACATTTGGTTAAGTTGGTTACAAAATCTTTTAAGGTTACGTTTCAACTTTGCAATTCTTTTTATTTTTTTTTCATTTTAGATTTTATTTGTTTTGATGGTGATAACCGACAGATCTGTATGCTAATCAAAATTTAGTTGATAAACTACCAAGTTAATCCTTAATAACTCATCATTTTTCTTATATTTTACATCTAAATCAAACATATTTAAACAATTATTACGTTTATTCTGCCATTGATGGATGTAAGGAAGAACCACGATGCCCCTCTTTGAAGCTAGTAAATAAACTTTTTTTTCTTTTTGGTGAAATGACTTAATTTTTAATAATAATTTATGGATATAAATGTAAATTTGAACATGTATGACCTTATGCAAAATGATAAATCACAAAAACCACCCTTCAACATTCTAATTAATCTAGAGGCACCCCTGACTTTTGATACTAACACCTTTTATACAACACATTTTTGGCTTGTATTTATTTTTACCATTTTTTTTTTACTTTTACCCATAAACAATAGTATACTCCATATATTATATTTGAGCTAAATAAATTAAGTTAGAAATGAGTAAATATAATATTTGAAGTTAAAGGTCATATATGAGATTTCAAAGTTTTAGAAAATTAAGGGTAAAATTATCATTTATTAAATTGTTTTTAACGAATTTGGTATATATATATGATATTTCAACTACTTTGTAAGGGTACATAGGATATTTATAATTTTGCATGGTGTGTATAATATTTTGCAAGTTTTTAAAGGCATACATGAAATTGCGCCAAACATTAATGTAGAGATTTGCGAAGAGGGGAGTTTATTCACAATATAACAAGCTTAAATAAATCCTCTACTTTAGAAATGAGTAAGTTAATCCATGCTCAACTTTAGTATACTTTATAAACCAATATTCTTGTTTAAGGAAAGTTTTAGGTGAAAAGAAAATGTTAATGTCATGACTCATCGCTATAAGCCCTCATTCTATTTTGGATGTGTTTCCTTAATAAGACCATTAATATTACAAAGAAAAATCAATGCAAGTAGAATATAAAGAACTAAACATGAAAATTTTATTTGTATCAAATATGAGATGATCCCAAATATGTGAGATGGTTTAATCAAATGACTAACCCCCCCCCCCCCCCCCCCCCTCCCCCCCTCAAATCTTTTGAATACTATTGACCCATGTAAAACTTTCAAAATCTTGATTAATCATCTTATGCTTGACAGGCCGTAACAATACATCTTCCTAGTTTACATGAAAATTATTTTTGATACGTCTTAAAATACATATCAAGGTGTAATGAGCAAAGTCGATATTCGCTCGTAAACAAGTCTATTTTCGAAAAGAAAAAAAAACACATAAGTAAGAAAAAATCATAAACATTCAAATTTCAAATGAAGAAATAGTATCAATCCAAAAGAAAGTTGAGGGTTAAAATTGTCACTTAGTGAACTACAAGGGGTGCCTTTGTTGTTTATAGTTAGATCACCATATATAAACTAACTTGAGGTGAAAAACAATCCTGTTATCATTTAATATGTTCTGTTTAAAACAAAAATGATTTTGTTTCTGATGATAGTATTAAAATTCACAATTTTATAAAACACAATTAATTGGTGGAACTATTTTCTTGATTAAGATGTTTAAAGCACAAAGAAATGGAAAGTCACCAAGTTCAGGGGAGAAGATTGATTTCAAATTTGCAAATTTTCAAGCTCTTCAGATGATCAATGACAACCCATTTTTCATCTTTGTGAATTGAGTTGCCAAAAGTTTTTCGCGCATTTTGTTTCCGAACTTATGTGTGATATTTGTTGATTTTATTACAATGTTTGATGTAAAAATGTCTAGTTTTGCTCAAATTTGCTTGTGTATGTTTGAAGGTTTTATGAGTCTTTACTTTTGTTGACTCCTACCGTCAAAAAACTTGTCAATAACTTGATCAGTAATCATGTCATATCATATCATATCGTATGGTACTGTATCATATTTAGATTTTATTGTCACGGGTACCAAAGGTGTGGGACAAGCTTTCAGTGTCGATAATATCTGTTGAAACTGGAAAAACAATTGCAAGAACAAATAAAGCGTTGGTGCGAAATGGGAATTGTCAATGGACAGAAACTCTATCAGAATCTATCTGGATTCAACACAACAATTCTTCAAAAGAGCTTGAAGAACATCTATTCAAATTTGTTGTTTCTATGGTATGAATGATCATGATCATGATCATAAACATTTCAATATTAATCATTTGATCTCAATCTTTCATTTCATTATGTGAATTTTCAGTTTGAGTTTCGCGAAAAAGGAAAGAAAAACTTAATTTTGTTGTAGGGGTCTGCTAGATCCGGCATTCTTGGGGAGGCAACGGTCAATATGGCACGTTATTATACAAGTTCGAGATCATCTTCGCCAGTTTCATTGCCATTGAAGAAATGCAATTATGGAACGATTTTGCAGGTGATTCGTATGTTGCAAATGCAATAGTGTTGATAGAATAGAAAGTTATTACTGTGATTAATATGACATAACCAAAGTAGAGAACTACATATAGTTGAGATCTCTTGTTAGCATCGGACGAGTTCCAATTATAGCCTAAACGGATGATTTAGAAGGGTCGGACGAGTTGGGTAACATGTCATGAGTTGGATTTTGGTCGACCTAAATCATCTTTCTTGAAGATGTTAATCTTGAACTAAGGAGATAAAGATTAAGACGGGTTATTGATAATTCTTGGTGAATTGTTAATTTAGTCTTATATGTTTTAATAAAGGATAATTATTGGTTTATTAGATATATTTATCTAGTTTATTTATTTATTTTAATAACGTTTGAGCTGGGTTAGGATTAGAATTAGTCTAGTATAAATAGATGGTTAGGTCTATTGTAATTGGTGTGCTTTTGTTGATAAGTAAATAAAGTGTCGAACGAGTTCGTTCAAATCGTGTTTGTGTGTTGATCAAGGGTCTAATTTCCCAACATTTCTTTTAGTAAATCTTTAAAGTGTCATTTATATTTAGAGCCAATGAGGTGGTGGTCCATTGACAAAATCTTTAAACACCAAAGTTTGGGAGGGGTGGTCTTATTGAAAGAAATTTACTGCTAAAAAAAATCAATTATATTTAGAAAAATAATATCACTTAAATACCAAGACCATTTGGAATGGGTGCTAGATATCATGCATTGCCAAAATTTGTTGTTGGGAGAAAAAAAAAACAAATGATGTCCCAAATGACACCTATCCCCTTAATTACAATGCTATTGTGTTAATAAACTTAGAAATAATTTATATAAATATATATGTACTTGCAACTTATATTACAAAAATTGATTATAATTTATTAGATTTATTTACATTGTATCAAAGAAATAGTTTAGTATAGGAATTATTGTAAGGACAAATATGATGCTTGGACTTGTCCTAAATGAAAAATATCTGAAAACTGGTGCGACATAACATGACGGTTGTAATTATAAAACTGAAGACATCACTTTGTTTTACATTACACTTTGAACAGCTTTCAACACTCTGATTGTAAGCTAAATTTTCTATTACCGTTAGACCACATGTAGTGGTATGTGATTTGTGCGTGGATGGGCAAAAAAACGCCCCATTCACACGTGAACACCGCCCCCAAGGGCTTTTTTTGGCTTGGGCGTGTGCTTGAAAACGCCTGATCAAAAGAGAATGACCAATGGAATGATTTTGATGGTTTTTTTATTTTTTTTATTTAATTCAATTATAATATCTAATCATCGTAAGGGGGCTTAAAGTTCAAGCTCCACTACACCCCTTTTTAACTTTAAGCCCCTTTGCTGATTAGGAGTCACATGTCGGATAATGCCCAAGAGAGGGGCTTGAAGTTCAAGCCCCACTACACATGTTCTTACACATAAAAGCATAGGAAAAGTGAGGCTTTATGCTGTCATTTTCAGGTCAAAATCCAGTGCCTGACACCAAGAACAAAACTCAGGTACATGTTATAATTCAATCTGAATTCCTTGATCTCTATTGATGAAGAAGGGAACAATATATAATACAAGAGACCCTAACTAATTCCCTGGAAATCAGGGATAAAATACAAAACGGATATACACAATAAATACATAAAATACAAAACGGATATTCATCCGCTAATACGCCCCCGCAGTCGTAGCAGTAGGTCTTCCGATGATAGACTGGACCGAAATCGTTGAAACAATTGGCGTGGAAGACCCTTGGTGAATATGTCAGCGTATTGATAGTCTGCAGGAACATGAAGAACTTTGACAGAACCCATACGAACCTTTTCGCGAACAAAATGTATGTCAATCTCGATATGCTTGGATCGTTGATGTTGGACCGGATTCTGAGATAAGTAGACAGCAGAGATATTGTCACAGTAGACAACTGTGGCCCGGGTAATGGGAAGATGGAGTTCGAGAAGTAGGTTTCTGAGCCATGTTGTTTCTGCAACGGTGTTGGCCACACCTCTGTATTCAGCCTCGGCACTGGAACGTGAGATAATCGCTTGACGTTTTGATGACCAAGAAACCAGATTATCACCGAGGAAGACACAGTAGCCTGAAGTAGACCTTCGTGAATCAGGGCAGCCTCCCCAATCCGCATCAGAATAGGCTGTGATATGAGCTGATTTGGATGGTAAAATAGAGATTCCATAGTCTAGTGTACCCTTGAGGTATCGAAGGAGCCGTTTCATGAACTGGAAATGAGGATCTCGAGGGGAGTGCATAAATAAACATATTTGTTGCACTGCATATGATATATCAGGCCGTGTGAAGGTTAAATACTGCATTGCACCAGCAAGGCTACGATATAAGGCACCATCTGAGAAGGGTTAGCAGTTGCACTTAGTTTAGAATTGGTGTCAGTAGGTGTGGCACATGGTTTACAATTTTCCATTTTAGCACGAGCTAAGATCTCTGCTGCATATGTGGCCTGAGATAAGAACAGGCCACCATTTCGTCGGGTTACCGCAATCCCGAGAAAGTGATGTAGTGGTCCGAGATCAGACATGGTAAATTCCCTGGAAAGAGTGGCAATGAAGTGCTGCAAAAGTGTCTGATTGGAGGCTGTCAAGATGATGTCGTCTACATAGAGAAGTAAATATGCCATTTGATCACCTTGTTTGTAGACGAACAAAGAAGTATCACTCGTGGTAGACCGAAAACCACACTTTTGAATATAGGAAGCAAATCTAAGGTACCACGCACGTGGAGCTTGTTTTAGCCCATATAAAGAATTTTGAAGTCGACAAACATGCGTTGGATTTTTACTGTCAACAAACCCAGGTGGCTGAAACATGTAAACAGTTTCATTAAGGTCCCCGTGTAGGAAAGCGTTCTTGACATCCAGTTGATGAATGGGCCAAGAACGTGAAGTTGCTAACCTGAGGACGGTACGAATCGTAGTGGGCTTAACCACTGGGTTGAATGTCTCGTCACAATCAACACCCACCTGTTGAGATTTGCCATTTACAACCAAACGCGCTTTGTAGCGCTGTAATGTACCATTGGCATGATATTTGTGGCGAAATAGCCACATACATCTGATAATTTGAGCATCTGCAGGTCTTGGCACAAGCTCCCATGTATTATTAGCTATTAATGCCTGGTATTCGTCGGTCATAGCCGAGTGCCAGTTCTGGTCGGTCAAGGCCTGGGTGTGGGATTTGGGTAGTGGGGAAATGTTGTGCTCGGAGGTGGCTAAGAGGGTGGGATCTGTTGAGGGTAGGGAACCAGTTTTAGACCGGGTCTGCATAGGGTGGGTAGAGGGTGGCTGAGGCAGGTTAGATTATGAAGGAGCTAGGGTGCTAGGTGCATGTTCTGGGAAGAAAACAGGTCTGGATGCATTAGAATCAGATCTGTTTATGCGGCTGTAAGTGTGGGTAAGGGGTGGGGAATGTGGCTGTGAGACCGTGGGGGTGGGGGTGGGTGTGGAAGCATGGGCTGGAAAAAAAATGGGTCTGGATGTTGCTGGGTCAGACCTGTTTAGTCGGCTGTAGGTGTGGGTTATGGGTGGGGAAGATGGTTGGGAAGTAGTAGTGGTTTCGGTTGTGGGAGGAGAGGAGGTGAAATGAAATGGGGTACTCATGGGTGAGGGTTCCGAATCAGGGTGAGATAATGGGGTGGTATGAGGTGTAGGTGGGGTAGAGAAAGGAAATGTGGATTCGTCAAAGGTGACGTGACGGGATAAATAGACACGTCCAGTTGAGGGGTCTAAGCATCGGTATCCACGATAATTCATAGGATATCTGAGAAAGATGCACGGAGTGGAACGGCGGGCTAGTTTGTGGGGTCGAGTGGCATTGTGATTTGGAAAACAAGCACACCCGAAGGTGCGAAGGTGAGTGTAGATGGGATGCCGGTGATAGAGTTTGTATGTGGGGGTTAAAAAGTTATGGAGTTTGGTAGGAAGAATGTTATGTAAATAGACGGCAGTGTTAAGTGCTTCAACCCAGAAATTTGAAGGTAGGGAAGCATGGGTAAGGAGGGACATAATGATGTCATTAATTCGTCGGATCATACGTCCCGCCTTACCATTTTGTTGTGAAATTTGGGAACATGAAAACCGAAATTGAAGGCCGTGAGTGAGAGCGAATGATTTAAATTTGGAATTATCAAACTCACCACCCATGTCACACTGAAAACTTTTGATATATTTATTAAATTGGGTTTGGACAAGGCGGTGAAATTGAGTAAATTTGGTGAAGGTTTCGGATTTATATTTGAGTGGATAAGCCCAAACAAATTGGGTATGGTCGTCAATGAGGACCATGTAATATTTGTAACCTGTTTTGCTAGGTATAGGTGAAGTCTACGAGTCACAATGTATAATGTCAAAAGGTTGGAAAGTAACGGAATCAGAATCATGAAATGGTAAACGCTTATGTTTAGCGATTTGACAAGAGTTGCAAAAGAAATTGTTCTTAGTTTTATTACAAGAAATTAAATTACGAGAAACTAAGAAATCCATAATAAAATTGCCAGGATGGCCAAGGCGATCATGCCAAACATTAGAGAGCGAAGAAGTAAGCAAAGCGGAAGCAGGTTTGTTGGTTGTGGTGTTGAAGGAGTACAGTGGGCCGGTACTATTGTGGCGGCTCAGGAGCGTCCCATTCTTGTAGTCCTTCACAGAAAAGCCAAAAGGGTCAAAAGACATGGAAACCATATTGTCAGTAGTGAATTTACGAACTGAAACGAGGTTTTTGATAATATTTGGGGTGTAAAGGACATTTTTAAGGGTGTAGGGTCGGACCCGTGAATTAGGTTGGTTAATGGTTGTATGACCGGACCCGTGAATTGGCACACGGTTACCATTACCAACATACACAGAATTAATAGTAGTAGTACAAGGAGTGTGAATATTACCTGGTTCGTGTGTCAAATGATCAGAGGCACCAGTGTCAGCAACCCAATTTTCATCTCCCGAGTCCAGTGCCATCGCCTAGAAAGCTGCCCCTAATTCTGATGGTTCCAGTGGGTTTACATCTGCCAAGTGGGCCTGAGCAGGTGGAGTGGACCAGGGCTGTTGCTGTTGTGAACTTGGGCCAGTGGCCTGTTGAGGCTGACCAGGAACAATCGGCCAAGATGGGCCTGCCCAACTGGGCTGAGTTGGGTAGAGACATGGTGGGGCCGCAACCCACCATGGTGGCCAGTAGGGGGATGGACCTGGGCTCCAGACATTGGGTCGGACCAATTGATAATGGGCCGAAGACTGGGAAGAACCACGAGGCTGGTTGCGGTTAGAGGGCTGCTGATTTCCACGACCTGTTCGATGTTGTTGTTGACCCAAGACTGCTGAGGCCTTTGATATTGACGTCTTGGCTGTTGTCGGTTGTTGTTGCGATAATGAGGGGGGTCCCGGCGGGCCGTAGGTGGCTCGCGAGACACTTGGGCAACAACAGCCGGGTTGGAGGCAATAGAGTCCCGTGCTTGTTGGCGACGCAGATCTGAGTCGAGCATGTCGCAGGCATCTTCCCATGAGGGAAGGGTGTTATTGATGATAGAGGCTTGAACATCGAATTCCGGTGGTAAGCCGCGAACCAGCTGCAGGACAAGGCGTTCTTCTGTGACTGGTTGTTCAACAGCTTTCAGTTGGTCAGCCAGATACTTGAGACGCTGACAATAATAGTCTTGGAGGCTGGGCATGGAGCGTAAGGTAAGATTGACAAACTCTGTTTCAAGGGCTGCTGCACGGGCGCCCTTGTTGTTCAGAAAAATTTTCCGAATCCGGGTCCATGCGCCATAAGTTGTTGTTTCCTCATCAAGAATACGTGCCAGCAGGTCATCTGAAAGTGTCCCATAGATCCACTCAAGCACAAGAGAGTCAATTTTGGCCCAGTTGGCGTAGTCCGGATCTGTTTTGGCAGGCGGTTCAGTGCCATCAATGTGGTGTAACACCTCGTAACCGCGTGCATGCAGGGTGAACAGCTTGACCCATGATGCATAGGTGACTTTGGAACCATCCAAAACACGAACTTTGTGCTGGATGTTAGTCACCGAATAAGCAGGGTGAAGGCTGTCAGTGTTCTTGGAGGATTCTGGTTTGTCTGCCATCGAGATGAATCAAAAGATGGAAAAAGAAAAATCGGCTGCAGGGTCCGTGGACAGGGGCTGCTGCGATTTGGTTTTAGGTCAGAGCAGTAGGCTCTGATACCATATAATTCAATCTGAATTCCTTGATCTCTATTGATGAAGAAGGGAACAATATATAATACAAGAGACCCTAACTAATTCCCTGGAAATCAGGGATAAAATACAAAACGGATATACGCAATAAATACATAAAATACAAAACTGATATTCATCCGCTAATACATGTTTGTGGATGAAGATAATGATCATACATGTAGCAAATCAAATGGGTCAGCTACCTCACATAATCCCAAATCTAAATCCCCTCCAGGTCAAGATCTGTCTCCCACTACACTTCTTCAACAAATTAAAATCATGGTATGTTTCATATGATCCGGATTCTCGACTTTGACCTTTTTTGGTCAAATATAAAATTTTACTTTAAAAATGACACGCCTTGCTTCAAATTTTCAAGAAACATTAGACGATTACGTAAAAATATATGCGACGATTGATACCTTCTGAAACGTCCATGACTATAGATTTTGATGTGATTCCATAAATGCAGGAACCAAGTTATGAACCATCTAGTTCGAATCAGAACAACGATTCGGCTGAACACTCTTTAGAAAAGAAAACATTTTGTCAAGAAAGTCATATAAATGGAATCAGGCACAATATTGATGCAAATTCCAAAAACAGTGTTTCAAAATCATACAAATCATCTTTGAAATCAATGATAACTCAAGACGACGAAGAACAAGAGTGCAACGAAAGTACTGCACATGTTCCTCCCTCATCTTTGATAAATGTCGGCTCTTCAAAGAACCTTTTAGAAGAAGCCGAAGAAACCTTCGAAGAGCTTCGTGATGAAGCAAGAACGTGGGAGAAAAAATCACAAAAACTAACGATCGGTTTGGAGATTTTAAAGGAGAAATACGCCGACCAGTCAAAAATTTTGGCTGAATCTCAAATGGAGATTTCATCAGCAATGGCGGAACGTGATAGCATTAAGAAAGAAGCTGATCATATAAAGATGTTACTAGAGGAATCAGTTGTCAAACAGAAGGTACAAATGGAGTCAAAGTCAACATACAACCCAAAAGGTCCAAGTCAACGTCTAAAAGAACTTGAAAACGAGCTAAAAGCTCACAAAGAATCACAGATTGATTTGTCTCAACAACTGAAGAAAAGTCAAGAATCGAATATTAAGCTCGTGTGTATTCTTCAAGAGCTTGAAGATACCACGGAAACACAAAGAACGGAAATTGAAGAACTTCGGGCCGTTAAGTCAACGTTGACCGAATTGGAATCTTAAATTGAAACAAATTGGAACAGAAATCAGAGAAGACTTTACAGCAAACATACGAGTTCTCGAACAAGCTTTAGAAAACGAGCAAATTTCAAATAGTCAAACTCGATCAGATCTTGAAAAGAAAGAAGAATATATCAACAATATGGAGTCAAAATTATCAGAAGCAAAAGAAATTGAAAAGGATCAAATGAGAGAAATCGAACGGCTGAAAATGAAAGTTAGCGAGGTGGAAAATGAATGTAACGAGCTAACAAACGAGAACCTCGAGCTCGCTTGTGAGCTTAAAGAACGAAACAAGACTATTGAAGAAAATCACATAACATCTATATGTTTAGATAATTTAAGAAACGATCAAATGGTGCTTAGCGGTAATCTTGATTCACAAGTTTCGCTAATAAGTTACTTGAACAGAAAGCAATGGAGCTCGAAAAAGACAAACGTGAAATGGGCTATATTTGTTCGAAATGGAAGAAGAAAACATCAAACTTAGTGGAGCGTGTGTCTGAATTAGAAAGTCAACTAACGCGGGTCAAAATGAGTTGGAGAAATCTGAATCCGAAAAGCAAAAATTGCAAGAATCAGGTTAAAATCTCATTGAAGAATGCAACACGCTCCAGAAATCGTGAGAAGATATGACAAAGGGAAATGCTGAATTGTATGATCAGTATTCGTGTTTAGTGATCGAACTAACATCCGAGACTGAAAAAAACCAGAAAGAAGTAGAACGTCTCAAAAATGAAATTTCTAGGCTTGATGAACAAAAGTCAAAGCTGATTTCTGAAAAATCGAATTTGGAATCTTCTCTTGAAGAAAACGATATTCAGACCATTCGTGAAGAATCTGAACGTAAGATTCAAGAACTAACAACCGAGCTTTGCTGTCATTAAAAAAACCACAAGAAACTGATCGCAGAACACGAGAAAAAGTCAAAGTTGTTGACTAGTTACAGAATAAGAGAAGAACGAAAGAGGACTGATTCAGAAAACGAACGTCAACAACTCATTGAAGAAGCTGCAAATTTAAAAGATGAAGTATTGGATTATAAGCAAAAGCTCGAAAAATTAAAGAACGAAAAAAGTAATTTAGAAGCTTCTCTTCATTCGGTTTCCAACAGTTTCGAAAAGCTTAAAGCGGAGATGTCATTTTTCAACAAGATGTCGGAGTTTGAGGATTGTAAAAGTGAAAGAGATGCATTAGAAGAAAAGCTTTCGAGACTGGAGGGTGATCTAACGGCTAAAAATGCTTCACGTTTGCATGAGCTGATATGAAAAATGAAATAAGCAGGATCAAGAGTGCAAATTTGCATTATCGGCTGAAAATTCAACAACTTGAAGGCGAAAAGAAGAATTGCTGAAAAAAGTTGACGATCTAACGGTTTGTGTTCCGTAGTCTTATCTTTTGACAGCAAAAATATCTTTGACAAAAGTACACGGATGGTCTATGTGGTTTACTAAAATTTTGAATTTGGTCCCAAGCTTTCTAAAAATACACGAATGGTCCCAGTGGTTTGCACTTTGTAACAGATTTAGTCCCTAGCTAACAAATCTAAAAGTTTTAGCATGTCCAAGATAGGAGTAAATGCATTACAAAGGGCAAACCACATGAACCATCTTCGCACTTTTGGAAAGCTAGGGACCAAATCCAAATTTTTGGTAAACCGCAGGGACCATCCGTGTACTTTACTCAATATCTTTTTGCTAAAAAAATATTTTTATTGTATCAGGATGTTCATGAGACTCGTAACCAAGAAGATACTGACTATGCCGCAAGGATGAAGATGCTTGAAGCCGAGCTTGATGAGGCTAGCTAATCACAAGTACAGAGTTCAACTTCAAAAGTGAGTCAACTTTTGACTTTTAGGAGTCAAATGTCAACATGAGTTTTCACAATTGTAATAAATAGATAATCTAACTGATCTGCATATGTGTTCAGGCAAAAGTCTAAGGGGCGTAATGGTCATTCATCAGGGAAATCAAAGGTTGAAGGTGAAGTGGTCGCAAAAGAACTGTTTGAAAAGACGAAAACGACCTTGGAGACAGAGCTATAAGACCTCCGTGACCGTTACCTTGAAATGAGCCTCAAGTATGCTCAAGTAGAGGCCGAAAGAGGAGATCTTGTGATGCAGTTAAAAACAAACAGTGCAAAGAAATGATCTCAATTACTTGAAAACCCGTGATAAGTACAAAGAACTCACAACTTCATATTCTTTAAACTCGAACACTAAATAATCATCACGCCATGGGTTGGCTTGAATCGTGAGAACATGTTACCACTTTTACATAATAAGATGATATTATTTCAACATTTGTTCATTACTTATATTCTAGTCTGCAACCCTATTATTACCCTTATGAATAACAGAGTATATACATAAATGCATATGTAAACTAAATGCTCATATATAATTCATCATTGTAAGATGCAAATTTCACTAAGTGAAGTATGTTGTATTTTGGTGCCTATATGTGAAGATGATGGAATAAACTAGGGAATATATTATGTTTATGTTTATTATATTATTAGTTTATTACTATTTATTACTTTTTGATATATCAAGAAAATTTATATGAGGAAAACTAACAGAATGTTAATACATACAAAAACTAAAACAACTATCATGTCATTATAGATCAAGCCAACTCAACACAATCGAGTAGAGTTTTTATTGATCAAAAACACAAAAAATAGGTTATGTAGATAAGAACTCACACATGTAAAATGCTCATAACATTTGTGAACTCTTCTTCCCAAAGATTGCTTCCCAAACCATAGGCGAGAACGGACCTTTCTTCTCCATAAAATCTCTAACACCCTTCTCATCAAATCCAAACCCTTTATCTTTCAACTTACCGATCACGATCTGAGCAGCTTCCAGACCCCTTTCCCTACAAAACGCGCTAACCAACCCCGTAAAAGTCGCCAGATTCGGCGAATGTCCCCTTCCACCATCTCCAAACAAAACTCAAAACCATCATCCAACCGTTTCCCTTTAACCAACCCCTGAACAATAACCCCATAACTAAACGCGTTCGGCACAATCCCATTCCGCTGCATTTTTCTAAATATTCTTATCGCTTCATCCCCCTTCTGCGCCTTACAAAACCCTTCCACCACCGCCGTGTATATCACCACCTCCGGAATCGACCCTCGCTCACGCATTACACCAAACAACTTCATCGCTTCCTGAACCAACCCGTCACTACACAAACCATGCAGCATTGCCACCGCATTCGGTATCAACCCGGTTTCCTTCATCTTCCCGAAAATCTCGTCCGCATCTTCCGGAGGCCGCACCCTCGTATCCTCCTCCGCCTCCACCGCCACTTCTCCCTCTCCAGCACCCCTACCGCCATTCAAATTGTCGAAATTGACCTTATTCTTGTCCTGATCTAACCCTAGCTTAAACCTATCAAGAAATCCATCAACATCCTGCAACTTATTATCCTCAACATGTCTCCTAGGGTTTCCAGCGGCAAATTTGGAATTTTGTTCATTAATATTAATCATCATCATCACCAAATGGAACATAAGAGCTATTACTATTAATATTACCTACAGATTTTCTGTTAGCTGATCTATTACTAACTCTATACTTACTATCATTAACAGAATGATAATTATTAGGTTTTCTCTATTAGTATCAAAATCTCTTCTACCTTTACTAGGGTTTGCAGGGGCAAATTGGGGATTTTGCTCATCAAAACCTCTTCTTCCTCCGCCGTTATCGTCGATGTAACCGGAGAGTCGTGAGGAGCGATTTGAGGAGGTGTAATTGTCGCCGGAGCGGCGGCGTGGCGGTGGGCGGCCGCCGGAGTAACCGTCGTTAGACCTGTTGCTGTTGTTGTATGACGATGAGGAGGAGAACAATCTGAACATCAATGGTGAATCTACATGATGTATAGATTTGTGATGATGATAATGATTTGAAATGTTGAAGGAGATTAGGTTTGAAACTCTAAACCCTTTTTTCATCGTCGTCTGTGTTTAGCAGTTTCTGTAAACCCTAAAACCTGAGAAGATGAACAAAAGAGTTATATCACTTGCTAATATAAAATATAGATAAAAAATAATAATAAAGAGAAAATGTAAAATAAAAAATGAGTTGATCTTTACACTAAACTTCAATTTTACACCATGTACTTTAAAGGGGAGAGGAATGAAAATTCACTTTTTTAGTTACGAAAACTTAATAAAACTATGTAACATTTTTATTGTTTTTAAAAAAATAGAGAATGTAAGTTACATGTTAATGAACGTTTTGTAACAAAAAAAACGTCGAGTGGATTTTTTATAAAAAATTACAAAAATTCAGTTTTTTAGCATTTTTTTTGTAAACACCGAATTTTTTAAAAATTTTATAAAAAATATTCGGCGTTTTTTTTTTGTTACAAAACGTTCATTATCATGTAACTTACATTCCCTATTTTTTTAGAAAAAAATAAAAATGTTATATAGAGTTTTCTTGATTTTTCAACTCAATTGAGTTTTCTCTCTATACTTCACCTGGAATGAACATTATATTATATTTTGAAAATGATCAACTTTACAACATGTTGTTTCTTGATTCCATCAATGTTGGATCCTTTGTAATCTTATCTAAAGGTATTTTCGTAATCTTACCTATATTTATAGTTTTTACTTCATGTTTATTTTTTTTATTTTTTTTAATATATTTTTGCATTATCCTTATATTTAGGAACAAATATTGAAGACATTCAAGAATAAAATCATAGCCACCACTCGAAACCCATCATAAACACCCACCACAGACACCACTTGAAACACCATTATCTTCAACACTCAATTCACTAAATCTGCTTTTTAGGTTTTAACAACTATGGCCCTTGTTTTAAGGTTTTTAAGGTAGGTTTGAAATTTTAAGCTTTTCTGAGTTTTAACAAAATGGGTTTAAAAATGAAAGCTTTTTATGTTACGGGAGCATTCGCAATGAATTCTCTATCCATATATTTCCACTAAAAACAACTATTTTTTTTATTTTTTCAATTAAATAATATTTTTTATACCTTTATCATTACCTTTTCTCTCTCATTCACTCACAACCATTTCTAAAAATATTAAAAAATTTATAAGGTTTTGTCTCTCTATATTTTTCCCCATGTATTTACAGATGAACGAGTAACTTTTCTATATTCTCTCCCATCTACTCACAACCATTCAAAAACACCAACAACAATTCCTTATAATATAACTAAACTCACTCACATATTTTTAAGGTTTTCATTATGAATGCTATGATTTGAAATTGAAAGGTGAGAAAAGAGGGAGTTGTGCTCTGATGTAACTCGTCGAGAAGTGATTAACTGTATTTTACCCTTCCAGTTACTGTCCCTAGTCGATCGAAAATTCGAGACTTTGGCGAGATTGAAAATCGAGGAATGGGACTAGTTAACAAGGTGCGGGTTTCATCCCTAACTTGATAACAACGTACCCTAAATGTGGTTGGTACTTACCAAACGAGGAGCGAATTGCGACTCGTTGGTAAGGGTCCACTAGAGTGTGAAATGGAAGTTTTCCATCAAGATGTGGATGTCACTCCTAACTTGATGGTGTAACTTCGTGTAAAATCGAATGCGCGGATTGAGAGTGGTCACCAAATTGCGGGTTTCACCCCTATTTTGGTGAGATCGTCTCGTTTGTAATACGAGTGTCTTTGTCACACCCCGACCCGCAGCGGAAAAGGTGATTAGGGCATGATTGGGTTATCATCAAAGCTCATGACATTTATTATGCGTTTCATATTCATTAATACAATTTAATGGAAATTTACAATAAAAATTACAACATGTTCTAACTATCAATCTAAGCTTCTTTGTTCTCTTCTAAGGCATTTCCTATGTTTTCATTGCTTCAACCTGTTCACCTGTATCATGTGTAAAAGGGTTTTTGGATCAACATAAAGTTGGCGAGTGAATCCTATGGAAAACATTTGAACAAGTTTATTTAGTTGATTATGAAATGAGTGCACAACCACACATGAGTAAAATAGATGTAAACTTATTCAACAATCATTAGATATTAAATAAAGCACACATGAACAATAATGGAACATTTAGAGGCACGCGTTGCTCAACTCGTCTCTCACGAGGAACTAATGGGCCTAATGAATGAATTGCATAAACATGATAATTGTCACACCCCGACCCGCAGCGGAAAAGGTGATCGGGGCATGATTGGGTTATCATCAAAGCTCATGACATTTATTATGCGTTTCATATTCATTAATACAATTTAATGGAAATTTACAATAAATGTTACAACATGTTCTAACTATCAATCTAAGCTTCTTTGTTCTCTTCTAAGGCATTTCCTATGTTTTCCTTGCTTCAACCTGTTCACCTGTATCATGTGTAAAAGGGTTTTTTTGGATCAACATAAAGTTGGCGAGTGAATCCTATGGAAAACATTTGAACAAGTTTATTTAAATTGATTATGAAATATGTGCACAACCAATCATGAGTAAAAATAGATGTAAACTTATTCAACAATCATAAGATATTAAATAAAGCACACATGAACAATAATGGAACATTTAGAGGCACGCGTTGCTCAACTCGTCTCTCACGAGGAACTGATGGGCCTAATGAATGAATTTGCATAAACATGATAATATGAATGACACAACTACAAACAATATAAACTCAATGATACACACATGAACATTAATGAATTGGTTTTGAGGCACGCGTTGTTCAACTCGTTTCCCACGAGGAACTGATGGGCTTAATGAATGAATTCCATATAATTTGACAAAATGAAATAAGTAATCACAACAATATAAACAATCTAAACTTAGATCACGATATGGTATGGCACAAGTTAAATAAACGAGTTAATTATTTTATGACACATGACACACCCCAAAACGTGTAATTTAAAAGGGGGGAGTTGTAAGATTTGGAAGTGGAAGGTTCGGTTTTCAGAAAACTTACAAAGGGTGTGGGTGACTTCGGTATAAGCTCAGAGGGTTTAGTAAGGTTTGGAAGTGGAAGGTTCGGTTTTCCGGCGACGAGCAGAAATATTCCGGCGAGTGAGTTTTCGCCGAGAAAGGGTGCGGTTTTGAGCGAAAAGGTTTGCAGAAGTTCGAGGTGGTTTTTATAGGGCAAATCGTCGATGTATTTGGCCCGATTTCCAACTGGATTCATTGGTTTGAATTTCTCCGGCGGTTATAACTTTGGTCGCGGACTCAGACATCGGTTATAACCGATGTCTTAGTAAATGTTTACGTTATAACGGAAGATGTCGTTAAAACTCGCGAGATTGCCGGGATTTCCGACGAATGAACTTTTGGGCGCCGGTTTTGAATTCCGAAAGTCAAGATATGAATAAAATGATCTTAATAATTAACAAGTAACATCAGTGGCGCAGTGGTTTGTGTGTTGTGTGTTAAGTTGTTGCCGGACCGGTTACTGACCCGGGTTCGAAACCCGGCAGAACCAAAACATTTTTATTTTGCGATTTTTAACAGCTTTTCAAAAACTAATTATATATTCCCGTATAATAATTGATTATGTATCGTTTAAAATTATTTTGGGCATTTAATTCGCAACGAAAATTTTAACTGACTGTTCGGTTGATAAACGGAGCGGGTTTTGTAAATCCGTTTTTTACGGATGTTACAGTATCCCCTGCTTTTTAGAAATTTCGTCCCGAAATTTAAATTGTGATATATTTGACTAAAAGAATGATGGTGTTTAGTTTGACAGTTATATGCTTAGAAAAATAAGGGTTTAAGTTTTTGTTCGAGGCGGTAACGTTCCTTGTAAGGGTTAAGTACCCTATTACAGGAATCGCTTTTTGTTGCCTACTGTATAAGTATTGATAAGCAGGAATGATTTGCTAAAAATGATATCATGCATACGAGTTTGGATACGTTTGGAAAAGTATGGTTATATCCTAAGGCAAAACTTCTAACACTACAACCTACATGGAACATAAATAAAACACAACAGCTGATATTTGAACATAATTAAACACAACAGCTAATATTTGAACATAAATAAGCACAACAGCAAATATTTGAATCCACATTCTGATAGCATATATGTGTGAATGGTGGGAGTTCCTCTCTCGTTTGTTATGATGGAGAGGTTAGTTTATGTAGAAATGGAACACAATCCAATCTCTTTAAATAGCAAGATGATATAAATGTAACACAAATTCCAACCAAAGCAATACTAAATCCTACATGGAACTTCTCATAACCGCCTGATAATGCCTCTGATCCTTTGGCAAGAATACTTATATATAGGAAGTACCAGCGGCGTATCCACCATATTCTTGCCAAATTTTCATTGGTTTTATCCACAAATTATGATTAGTTACCAAGAAACTAATAAATCCTACATATAACTTTTCATAACCGTCTGACAATGCCTCTGATCCTTTGACAAGAATACTTATATATAGGAAGTACCAGCGGCGTATCCACCATATTCTTGTCAAATTTTCATTGGTTTTATCAGTGAATTATGATTAGTCCTATATAACTCTACAACCAATACAACAAACATAAAATACTGAAATGAAAAATATCTGTGCGATCAAGGCTCAATCAAACGAAGCCGATCGTATTGTATGTACTGAAAATGAAATTGTCTGTGTGCTCAAGGCTCAATCAAACGGAGCCGAGCGTATTGCATGTACTGAAAATGAATAACTTAATCTAAACAACTATCACACAAACATCCTATGCATGGAACCTCTCATAACCGCCTGATAATGTCTCCGATCATTTGACAAGAATACTTATATATAGGAAGTACCAGCGGCGTATCCACCATATTCTTGCCAAATTTTCATTGGTTTTATCCACAAATTATGATTAGTTACCAAGAAACTAATAAATCCTACATATAACTTTTCATAACCGTCTGACAATGCCTCTGATCCTTTGACAAGAATACTTATATATAGGAAGTACCAGCGGCGTATCCACCATATTCTTGTCAAATTTTCATTGGTTTTATCAGTGAATTATGATTAGTCCTATATAACTCTACAACCAATACAACAAACATAAAATACTGAAATGAAAAATATCTGTGCGATCAAGGCTCAATCAAACGAAGCCGATCGTATTGTATGTACTGAAAATGAAATTGTCTGTGTGCTCAAGGCTCAATCAAACGGAGCCGAGCGTATTGCATGTACTGAAAATGAATAACTTAATCTAAACAACTATCACACAAACATCCTATGCATGGAACCTCTCATAACCGCCTGATAATGTCTCCGATCATTTGACAAGAATACTTATATATAGGAAGTACCAGCGGCGTATCCACCATATTCTTGCCAAATTTTCATTGACTTTATCCGCAAGTTATGATTAGTGCTATGCGACTCTACAACAAACACAACATCCATAAGATACTGATAATGAAATTGTCTGTGCGCTCAAGGCTCAATCAAACGGAGCCGAACGTATTGCATGTACTGAAAATGAAATTGTCTGAGCGCTCAAGGCTCAATCAAACGGAGCCGAACGTATTGCATGTACTGAAAATGAAATTGTCTGTGCGCTCAAGGCTCAATCAAACGGAGCCGAACGTATTGCATGTACTGAAAATGAACAACTTAATCTAAACAACAATCACACAAACAGCCTATGCATGGAACCTCTCATAACCGCCTGATAATGCCTCCGATCATTTGACAAGAATACTTATATATAGGAAGTACCAAGGGCGTATCCACCATATTCTTGTCAAATTTTCATTGACTTTATCCGCAAGTTATGGTTAGTTCTATGCGACTCTACTACAAACACCACAACCACAAGATACTGATAATGAAAATGTCTATGCGCTCAAGGCTCAATCAAACGGAGCCGAACGTATTGCATGTACTGAAAATGTAAAATGAACTGTGCGCTCAAGGCTCAATCAAACGGAGCCGAGCATATTGCATGTAATGAAAATGTAATATGAACTGATCGATCAAGGCTCAATCAAACGGAGCCGATCATGCGGGCACGCCACAGTTCAACCACATAATAAAATGGGGAACAAGCTCAAACCTCATGGATGGGGAGCTGCGGCCTTGGCAAATGCATATACTGAAAACAATAAACAATAATTACTCTAACAGTCTACACATGGAACCTCTCATAACCGCCAGATAATGCTTCTGATCCTTTGACAAGAATACTTATATATAGGAAGTACCAGCGGCGTATCCACCGTATTCTCGTCAAAGTTTCATTGGCTTTATCCTTAAGTTATGTTTGTTCTATGTGATAAAGAAAATCATAAAACTAAACGATAGGAGTTGCATCTGGATCTTCGGCGAAGAGGACTAGTTGGGTATCTTCGTTTGGGCCGTCATTATCTTTGACAGGATTGGCGTTGATATTGAAGACTCTTCCTCTTGCTGGTGGCATTGTGGTTGGGTTTTCTTGGTTTACTTGGTTAACTGGGTTTGATTGGGCTTGAGTGTTGATGACGTTAATCAATTGAGGGCATGTGTTTCTAAAGTGGGTAGGGTCGCCACAATTGAAACAAGCTCGAGCATATGGGAACACGGGGTATTGGGGTTGATGATAAGTTTGGGCCATGTTTTGAGTAGGGAAAGAGGTTTGGTTTTGAAAGGTGCGGCAAACCTTGCTCAAATGACCATAGCGTCCACAAGTTGTACATAGTCGACAAGGTAAGGTAAGGGATGGTGATAAAAACAGTTGTTGCATCGAGGGTGAGGTCCAAGATATGGCTTCTTATTTGGGTAAGTTGAGTTGGGTGCCACTTGGGTGATTGGGATAGCTTGGATGGGTATGGCGTGTGAAATTGGTTGATTTCGTTGAATAGCAGCGAAAAGTTGCCCGTCTCTTTTTCTCTTAGGATTGGGTTGAGAAGGGGATTCGGTTTGGGTGTAGTCGGAGGTTTCAGTCGATCCTTTCTTCTTCTTCTTCTCCTCCTTGAAGTCTTTGTTCCGGATTCGGTTCTCGGTGAGCTCTGTTGCTAACTTCATTGCTGCTTCCAAAGTTGCAGGCTTGGTACTTATTACAGGGTCTTGAGTCTTTGACGGAAGACCACGAATGTAGTGCTCGATCAAACGGTAGAGGGGAGTGAACATGTTGGGAACCATTTGATATAACTCGAGGAATCTTTTGTTGTATGTGGTGTGGTCTCCTTCCTTTTGCTTCAACAAATAAAATTCACCTTCTAATTTCTTGGTTTCGCTCCTTGGGCAAAATCGTCTGGTCATGATTTCCTTCCATTCATTCCAAGTTAAGGACATAGCATCTTCAACACCTCGTTTGGCCTTCTCTGTATTCCACCAAGTAAGTGCTATCCCATATAATCGACCGGTAGCATAACGCACTTTGCGATCGTCAGGGCAATCGCAATTTAGAAAAGTGTTCTCCATTTCTTCAAACCAATGGAGGAGGGCGGTGACGCCTTCAGTCCCTTTGTATTTCGGAGGGTCGCATGATTTGAAAAGCTTGTAGGTGCATTTAGTGATATTTGGGGGAGAGTTGATAATGTTTTGGTTTTCTTGATTGACAGGATTAGCGGTAAGTGCTTGTTGTACTTGGATTACAAGGTTGGGTATTATGGCAGCCATTTGATGAGTGATTTGGGATCATGGGTCGCATTAGGAATGAACATTCATAAAATAATTATAGAAAAATAAATCTACTACATCCATAGGATGTCTTGGGCTTTGCTCGCCATTAGGCCCTACATGCCGCCATACTTTACCTGTGTAATCATGTGGGCCCCTATGAATACCGGTTTTTCATATGGTTCGCACGGGTTTGCCAGGTTGCGTACACAAAAACCCGGAGAAAATCGAGAAATATGTATACAACGTGTGATATTCGGAATGTGTCCAGGTGTAGACACGGTGACACCTCAAAGTAGGTTAGTTCGAACGACGTTTGGTGTGGCATGCTTTGGCCTAATAGGTCCTTCGTACTCTCATCGTTGGTCCCCAGGTAGGCAAACTGGTCCGTTATATTGGATTTATACGAATGCCAACCTAGACAGGACGTTCCGACTACCGGTACTTGTACCCTTCCAGTTACTACATGCCCGTCGCAGAACTTACTTTGATGAGATTTGAAAATTGCACAAAATCTTTGAATAATGAGAGTATGAAAATAAATTGAATACATGAACATCGATATATGTATAATGAATATGTATATAAGCATGTATGTTTGACTGTAAATGTAAACAAATATGAAACAAATAAATATCACAAGTTTGTATGTAACCACCTAGTCAATTAAAATTCAGGCAGACTATAGTATAGGTTCTAAGGGTCTAATAACCTATCCTATATCCTTATAGTCATGGCTCTGATACCAATCTGTCACACCCGACCCGCAGCGGAAAAGGTGATCGGGGCATGATTGGGTTATCATCAAAGCTCATGACATTTATTATGCGTTTCATATTCATTAATACAATTTAATGGAAATTTACAATAAATGTTACAACATGTTCTAACTATCAATCTAAGCTTCTTTTTTCTCTTCTAAGGCATTTCCTATGTTTTCCTTGCTTCAACCTGTTCACCTGTATCATGTGTAAAAGGGTTTTTTTGGATCAACATAAAGTTGGCGAGTGAATCCTATGGAAAACATTTGAACAAGTTTATTTAAATTGATTATGAAATATGTGCACAACCAATCATGAGTAAAAATAGATGTAAACTTATTCAACAATCATAAGATATTAAATAAAGCACACATGAACAATAATGGAACATTTAGAGGCACGCGTTGCTCAACTCGTCTCTCACGAGGAACTGATGGGCCTAATGAATGAATTTGCATAAACATGATAATATGAATGACACAACTACAAACAATATAAACTCAATGATACACACATGAACATTAATGAATTGGTTTTGAGGCACGCGTTGTTCAACTCGTTTCCCACGAGGAACTGATGGGCTTAATGAATGAATTCCATATAATTTGACAAAATGAAATAAGTAATCACAACAATATAAACAATCTAAACTTAGATCACGATATGGTATGGCACAAGTTAAATAAACGAGTTAATTATTTTATGACACATGACACACCCCAAAACGTGTAATTTAAAAGGGGGGAGTTGTAAGATTCACTCACAGTGGGTGCGTTCGATTGATGATGTTGAATGCACGCGAAGTGGTTTTAACCACGAGTGAAATTAACCTAGATAAATATCATTATGGTTCGGTAAGTAAACGGATTTTATTAATCTATTTTAGTAGGATTGTTGGGTGTATTTTTGTGAGTTTAAGGCTATTTTCTAACCTTGAAAATGTTATTTTTAAGTATTTTTAATTGATATTTAATTAAAATAATTAAATAAAAATAAAAAAAAATTGATTTTTGCTACAGTTGACCGTTGACTTTGACCGGTTGACCGTTGACTTTGACCGGTTCGAATCGTATTGTTGTGCGCTGAGTGAGGCTCGAACCCGAGACCTCCCGTACGCGTGCACGCAGCTCTACCAACTGAGCTACGTGTCTAACCCGTCATATATCCGTTTTTAATTATATTTATATATTAATTATGTTAAACAGAAAATCCTTTATTTTTTTAAAAACGATTTTAAATCAAAGAATCGGTGCGCTCCACAGGTCTCGAACCCGGGACCTGTGGGTTATGATAACACACAGTCCACCGCTGGACTGTGTGTACAACTTGTTAATTTAACTGATTTTTGTTATACTTAAACACAAACTGAACATTTCCTTTTCTGTCTTATTTTAAAAAGGTAAATAATTGTCCGGGTCGATGCAGAAGACCGGACTCGAACTCGTGTGCTTTGATTAAACATACACACAGTCCACCGCTGGACTGTGTGTCTAACTTGGTTATTATTCCGGTTATTAATATACTTAACATATAACATTGTGACTCCGGTTCGGTTAACAACAAAAAAACGTTTTTATTTACGCAGCGTGTGTGGAACAAGATTCGAACTCGAGACCTTTGTGTGTTTAATGTGCACACAGTCCACCGCTGGACTGTGTGTCTAACCCGAGTTATTTCTTGATTTAAATTATACTTATATACTACCGTAACATCGTCTTCTTCGTTGAGTTTTAAACGACTGACTGGTTCGAAGTGTTGATTCAGGTTTCTTTAGCGTTTTATGATTAATTACAGATGAGGTATAAGTAAAAAGAAAGGAAAATAAGCGTGAGGTATACCGACTAGCTTTCCTCTGTTTTCCGGCAGAACTCCGGCGACAGCAATCCCTTCCGGCGACGAGTGTCTTGCAGCAGAGAATCTTCAGAAAACTTACAAAGGGTGTGGGTGACTTCGGTATAAGCTCAGAGGGTTTAGTAAGGTTTGGAAGTGGAAGGTTCGGTTTTCCGGCGACGAGCAGAAATATTCCGGCGAGTGAGTTTTCGCCGAGAAAGGGTGCGGTTTTGAGCGAAAAGGTTTGCAGAAGTTCGAGGTGGTTTTTATAGGGCAAATCGTCGATGTATTTGGCCCGATTTCCAACTGGATTCATTGGTTTGAATTTCTCCGGCGGTTATAACTTTGGTCGCGGACTCAGACATCGGTTATAACCGATGTCTTAGTAAATGTTTACGTTATAACGGAAGATGTCGTTAAAACTCGCGAGATTGCCGGGATTTCCGACGACTGAACTTTTGGGCGCCGGTTTTGAATTCCGAAAGTCAAGATATGAATAAAATGATCTTAATAATTAACAAGTAACATCAGTGGCGCAGTGGTTTGTGTGTTGTGTGTTAAGTTGTTGCCGGACCGGTTACTGACCCGGGTTCGAAACCCGGCAGAACCAAAACATTTTTATTTTGCGATTTTTAACAGCTTTTCAAAAACTAATTATATATTCCCGTATAATAATTGATTATGTATCGTTTAAAATTATTTAGGGCATTTAATTCGCAACGAAAATTTTAACTGACTGTTCGGTTGATAAACTGAGTGGGTTTGGTAAATCCGTTTTTGACGGATGTTACAATAATATGAAAGACATAATCACAAACAATATAAACTCAATGATACACACATGAACAATAATGGATTGGTTTTGAGGCACGCGTTGTTCAACTCGTCTCCCACGAGGAACTGATGGCTTAATGAATGAATTTCATATAATTTGACAAAATGAAATAAGTAATCACAACAATATAAACAATCTAAGTTTAGATCACGACATGGTATGGCACAAGTTTAAATAAACGAGTTAATTATTTTGTGACACATGACACACCCCAAAACGTGTAATTAAAAGGGGAAGTTGTAAGATTCACTCACAGTGGGTGCGTTCGGTTGATGATGTTGAATGCACGCGAAGTGGTTTTAACCACGAGTGAAATTAACCTAGATAAATAGCATTATGGTTCGGTGAGTAAACGGATTTTATTAATCTATTTTAGTAGGATTGTTGGGTGTATTTTTGTGAGTTTAAGGCTATTTTCTAACCTTAAAAATGTTATTTTTAAGTATTTTTAATTGATTTTTAATTAAAATAAATAAATAAAAATAATAAAAAATTTGACTTTTTTTGACCGTTGACTTTGACTTTGACTGTAACAGTGACTGTTGACCGGTTCGTATGCATTATCGTGTGCGCTGGGTGAGGCTCGAACCCGAGACCTCCCGTACGCGTGCACGCAGCTCTACCAACTGAGCTACGTGTCTAACCCGAAATATTTCTGTTTTTAATTATATTTATATATTAATTAGGTTAAACAGAAAATCCTTTATTTTTAAAAACGATTTTAATCCAAAGAATCGGTGTGCTCCACAGGTCTCGAACCCGGGACCTGTGGCTTATGCTAACACACAATCCACCGCTGGACTGTGTGTCCAACTTGTTAACTTAACTGATTTTTATTATACTTAAACACAAACTGAACATTTCCTTTTCTGTCTTAAATAAAAAGTTTAATAATTATCCGGGCCGGTGCGGTAGCCCGGACTCGAACTCGTGACCTGTGATTTAAACGTACACACAGTCCACCACTGGACTGTGTGTCTAACTTGGTTATTATTCCGATTATTAATAAACTTAACATATAACAGTGGTGACCGGTTCGGTTAACAAAAAAAAAGAGGCATTTTTATTAAGGCAGCGTGTGTGGGACAAGATTCGAACTCGAGACGTTAGTGTGTTTAATGTGCACACAGTCCACCGCTGGACTGTGTGTCTAACCCGAGTTATTTCTTGATTTATATTATACTTATATGTTTACCGAACTTCATCTTCTTCGTCAGTTTTAACCTGCATCGGAAATCCGACTGGTTCAAAGTTTTAATCGGTTTCTTTAGTGTCTGATGATTAAATACAAGTGATATTAAATAAAAAGAATGAAGAAATTAGGCGTGAGGTATACCGACTGGATTCCTCTGTTTCTCCGGCGTAACTCCGGCGACAACAATCACTTCCGGCGACGAGTGTCTTGCAGCAGAGAGTCTTCAGAAAGCTTACAAAGTATGTGGGTGACTTCGGTATAAGTTCAGAGGGTTTAGTAAGGCTTAGAAGTTAAGGACTCGGTTTTCCGGCGATGAGCAGAAGAATTCCAGCGAGTGAGTTTTCGCCGAGAAAGGGTGCGGTTTTGAGCGAAAATGTTTGCAGAGGTTCGAGGGGGTATTTATAAGGCAAATCGTCGATGAATTTGGTCCGATTTTCGACTTGATTCGTCGGTTAGAAAAACTCCGGCGGTTATAATTTGTGTCGCGGACTCAGACGTCGGTTATAACCGATGTGTAGTTAAAGTTTACGTTATAACGGAAAGAATCGTTAAGTTTCGCGAGATTACCGGGATTTTCGACGACTGCAACTTTGGGCGCCGGTTTTGAATTCGGAAAGACACGTTATCAATTAAATGCTCCCAACATTTAACAAAGAACATCAGTGGCGCAGTGGTTTAAGTGTGGAGTGTTAAGTCTGTTGTTGAACCGTGACTGACCCGGGTTCGAAACCCGGCAGAAACAATTTATTTTTATTTTGCGATTTTCAACAGTTTTTCAAAAACAACTTATATATTCCAATATAATAATTTATTATGTATCGTTTAAAATTATTTTGGGCATTAAATTCGCAACGAAATTTTTAATTGATTGTTCGGTTAATAAATGGAGCGGGTTTGGTAAATCCGTTTTTTGACGGATGTTACAGTCTTCAAGTCTTCAAGTGTGTATATTGTGTAAACTTCTTAGGAAAGACATATTGTATATTTAAGACAAAAGGAATAGAAAGAAGCAAAGTAGGAAGAATAACATTTTAAGCATGAATCAAGAATGGTCAAAGTTTGGTACTTACTATAGACTAGGTCGAACATGGCAATTCTACCTAATTCCCTATAGTTATGGCTCTGATACCAATCTGTCACACCCCAACCAATGGCGGAATCATCGGAGTGAGACAAAATAGATTGCTCGAGACATAATAACACTAGTTTGCGACAATAATTAAGATAATAAGATTTCATTTCATGATTCAAATTGTCAAATACAACATAAATTCAAATACAACATTGGAAATCAAAGTACAACAAGTTTAACAAAATACAACATAAAATCTAGCATTTTAGATGCGTTTCTTTGTCGTCCCTACTAAGTTTCATCAATGTCATCATCATCATCACCCTGAAACATTTTAAAAGTATAGTTCAACACAAAAGCATTGGCGAGTACACAAGTTTGATATAACATAAATATAAAATAGTTTAAACGAATCCACATGATAAGCTAGCATACTAGATTAATGTAAACATGGCATGCGATCTACTAGTCAATCCTCAAGTGTTAGCGCATAAATAGAATAAACTTAACATGACCACGAGAATACTGGCGGTGCGTTACTCCTATAGCGCTATACATATTAAGGGGAGGCTCGTACTAAGTTAATAACAATTAGTATCACATAAGAATATTCCAAGTTTACAAATCATGTATCACGTAACTATGGCATGTATGATGGACTGTTTATGTGATGGCATAAAAGTATAAGTGTGATTGTGCATTTTAATAGGTTAACATATTGCACCAAAAAAGTGTAAAAACGTAAAAAGGGTGTTCGAGTGTACTCATGGTTTTGCAAAGCTTCCTTTGTTAAATCCGGTGAAGAGTTTGGTTTGTTGGAGAACGAACACCGAGTTATCCTACAAGAGGAAACGTAGGTGTGTGAGCATTGGAATGATAACAGAGGATTTGGATTAGGAGTTTAAAGTATGCAAAAAGTATGTATTCAAGAAAGTAATTATCTAGAAGTTAACACTTATTTTTTGACACTATAAACCTCGTAGGGTGGTTATGATTTCATGGGTGATGCCCATTAGAATCGTAACGAGGAGGTTAAGTCCTAGATAATATAACCTAATGTTATGACAAGTAACCATATGATCATTGTCAAAAGTTCGGTTATGTATAAGTCTATTTACGTATGTATTATATAATATATATTAAGTCCAACATATAAGTCATGGATTTCATAGATGTCATGCATGGAGGTAGGAGGATAACTGATGTGCTAAAAGGTGGTTTAATTGAAACTAACTAAATTACTCTAATCTAGACACTAAGTTTTAAATTTATAAACTTAGACTCTACCTAAACCTAAACCACACAACCGGCAAGTGTACCGGTCAATGCAGTATAGCTAAAGTAAGTCCGAGTATCAAACCCACGAGACTCTCTAATTACGTTAACTAAATTATCTAGACCTAGACTGACCCTGACACGACACTAACCATTTGTATATTTGTAGGGGGGTTTACTAAAAATCCTAAGAATGCAATTAACTAAATTAACTAACTAAGTTAACTAATACGAATTACTGTGGACTTTACTTAGATGGTGAAAACACTACCTAGACTCAGATCCTAGTTGCTTTTAGTTATGGACTTTATTTGGATATTAATTATTATGGAATCGGGATCTTAAGATTCTAAACCTTTCGAGCTACCAACTAAGACTCCTAACCCTTCTTAAGAGCACGTTAGGTCACCCTAGAGGCTGTTACAAACACCGGTTAATTAGACTCCCTCTCAGGACCTCTAATGGTTTATGAAAGTACCCTACAAGAGTCTCTCCCTCTCAGGACTTAAATGAAAGGTAAATTTGGGTTCTCAACTAGACTTGTTAGACAGCAGCCAATAGGTTTACTTCTTACGAAGCTCCCACCTTACGGTTTACTCACTTAGACCTAACAATAATCTCGCACCTCTCAGCTATTGAGAATTAGTAGAACACTTAGTCTATTTAATTACCAAATATTACTTCTAAGTCTATTAGCTAATTCAACCATAAAGATTAAAGATTTATTATGTGACACAAACACTCACCAAAATCTAAAACCTAGCACAACTCTATTATGTGATAACCGTCACCAAAATTATGCGAAGCAATAAACAATGTTCAAACAATATTAAGCATGCATACACATCTAGTCAATAATCAAATCGCCTACAATTCATAAATAAATCCATAAATATCAATTATCCATAAAAATCCAAACTTTAGCAACCATTCATCTAATCTAGGTAGTTAAAAGAAGTCTAGCCAAGAACCATAGTCAAGAAAAACAAACAAGTCTCAAATAAATAACAAATCATGTTTTAAATCTGAAAACACAAAGTAATCAAACAAAAAATACTAATTCATTCCAAACCCGGACTCGAATCTTGAACCGTGAAGCTCGAGTCTTGAACCGGTCACCTTCTCCGTCTTGCTCGTCCTTTCTTTTTTTTTTTTTTCGTTTGATGATGTTCAGTCGTCCCCTTTAAAAATTAATCCCTAAAGATGTAATAATCTCTTTTTCGTAACAGTGGGATTCCTCTCTCTAGCCTCCCTTCTCGTCTAAGTATGATGTTTTAAGTCTAATACAATTCCTGAAAACCTCATGCCCATGCGGATCGCTTCCATTCGGCCCTAAACAAATAAAGATGGACATTGGCGGTTGTGAATGTTCAAGTGGGCCATGTCTCACATTACACAGAAACCCAACGAATGTAAGTGGTGGTAGGATGTGATTATGATATTTCACTAATCATAAATTCGGTCAACTTAAATCAACTTTAGTCAACGATACTTCAATTCATAATTCACAAAAACAACTTTCTTATTTTTTTCGTGACTTTCAATTCTTTAATTGAATCTTTCATCATTTATGCAATTATGGTCCTTCATCTTATAAAATAGAGATAGATACTGGCCACGGCCCTTTCAAGAAAAATAGCGGCAATTTCAATTCGGTCACTAGCGTCCTACTCTGCCTAACTGGGTACTTGTTTTCGCTCCATTTGCACCAGGACCTGGCAAAACACAAAAGAAATAATATAATACTAAAACTAAATAAAAACAAAAAAATCTATACAATAATTATACACTTACACGGGACAAATATGTGTATTTTACCTCACATCAATAACCGTCCTTTAACTCTTTCGTAAGATTCACCAATACACAAATTGTCACAAGGACAATTCGGATGGTCATGAATGGAATGAAAGAAATACTTCACTAAACTATGTATCGACCAAGTAAGCAAGCTAGGTGCGTGCATCCCGAACATGGTAACGTTTGGGGACGTGTTGTAGCCTTGTTACTCAATTGAGGTTGAACATATTTTAGTGTTTAAACATAGAAATCATCAAGTGAGGTGGGGGGTTGAAAGTAGGATAGCCAAGGCTTTCAAGTAATCACACATTTACCAAAACACAAGTCTTGTTGCAAGAACAAGCTTGGATGGTTTCAACACTTGAGGGTTAAAAACCCTTAGCAAAACAGAAAGTTTAGAGGCATTATACACCTTCGAATTTGTATGAAACAACTTTGGCTAGCTCACTAACCATGGACTTGATTAGAGACATAAGTAGCACAAGTTTGTTTAGTAAAAGTAAGTTTAATAAAGGTTTACAAGTTCTTCTTTCAAAACAGTAAGTTTGGCCCTAAAAATGGTATTGTTCTACCTTGGTTTTCCATGAAAAACCTATGGTAACATCCTTAGAGGCAATCCAAACCTTGTAGAGGAAGGAGTGAAGAAAACATGAAAAAGTTGAAGATACAAGAAAATAAAAACAAGCAGAAAATATGCTGCACTTTAGGCCTCAATTTTGGTGTGGTTTCACCTTAGTTTGCCCAAGCAAACTTGTAAAAACCTACTTAGAAGTTATCTAAGTGTTTTAGAAGAAGAAACGGGAAGAAAATAGTAGGAGAAGTGGGTTAGAAACTCACTTAAAACTCATAACTTTATGTTGAGTTTGCTGAAAATATAAGGGACTTTGAGAGTGTTTTGAGAGTTTTAAGTTAAAGTAGGAAAAAAGGATGGGGAAGTGTTGTATTTATAGTTGAGGTTATTAGGGTTGGTTAGTGGAGCATTTAAAGTGGTTAGGTGAGAGTTAAACTTGAAACAAGCTAACCTAAACACCCCTAGAAGCTTGCGGCCGCAAGCTGCATTTTTTTGTTAATTAATTGTTATTATTTGATTAATTTGATACATTTGATATATAATTAACATATATAAAGGTGTGCGCAAGGTGTTCTTGACCTATGGACATCATATCCCAGTGTTTATTAGGTGCAAGGAACATGTTTTTAAAAGGTTATTGTAACTAAATATGTAACAAGTATGGATCATTATATGAAGTGCCAAATAATTACAATTCTCGCAGTTGAATAACCAAGTACTTTCGCATGAATGGGTGTTTAACAATTATGATTACAGGATGAAGATTTACGAGTTAAACTTATGCTATGAATCATGTAAGAAATGTGTGTATGAATCAATGTATGAACATGCATAAGCAATGCGTATTTCATATAAGGATCAACTCTATTACAATCAAAGTCTCGGATTTACACCGATTCGAAATGCGATTACAAGGCAATGAGTTTCCGAAAATAGAATTACGATACACTCTTTCTAAAAACGGAAAGCTGTAAAAAACGAGGCACTACAATTGATAAGTTTATTATTCATAACATTGCCAAACCTATTGACAAATAGCCCATATACTTATTTCTAAATTTTTACCTAACTTAAATCGCTACCAATAACCAATCTATCTTTTAAATTTTGGTGCTTTGACACATTGGTAGTTAATTGATTTTCAGATGATTATATTCTGTGTTGAATATAATTAGTTTGTAGCGGTTTTTAAAAAGTGAAAGTAAAATAATTTATTGTTTAGGGTGAATTTGAATTAAATCGAATTTATTCGAATTCGCCGAAATTCGAGTTTCAAATGCTAATTGAATCGAATACGAATTCAGGTAAAAAATTAAAGATTTAAAAAATATGATTAGAATAATTTGAAAATTCGTTATACGATTCAATGAACACCCCTATTCCATCCATGCAAGTGTAGGTTGGAATTCATGGTTAGTATGTTTATTTGTTTGTATATGGTTCAAATCGTTCAAACGGGTCAAAATTGGTTCAAATGATTTTGTTTCATGCATGTGAAGGTTGTTGATTCATGTTGGGAATGGTTAGCCATTCAATTTGGGTTTGGAGGAAATGAGTTTGTTAAGATGGGTATGCGTTTTGGAGGGAAAATGAATTATTATTATTTTTTGGTTTGTTAAACGGTTGTAATAATAATGAAAGAGCGGAAACACACGTTGCAAGAATAAAAGGGTAGTTTTGTATTTTCATAACTTTTTTAAGTGAATTTAACGTTCAATTGGGTGCAAAGTGTTATATATAAAAACCATGAGTACTTAGGCAACAGAAAATAAGCATAAGGGCGGCATGTTGATCCCGTCATCAAATCAATAACAAGACACACAAATTACACTCTACTTTTTATCTTTTGATATTTGATCTAACCACATACAAAGTTCTATTTGTTTTTTCTGCTTTTTTTTTTTTTTTGTATGTGTGATTTAGTCAAGAGACTCAATACGGATGAGATCGAAGTGCAAAGGGCTAGAGATACGCTGAAGCCGAGATGGAGTTGATGTGTTGAAACATACTATTTAGTTTTGACGAAATCCAATTAAAAATTAATTTTCACAAAACCATTTTCTAAATTATCTCATCTTTTTTTCACCCAATTTGAAAGTATTTCAAACTTATACCTAAGTTCGTATCTTTTTAAGCAAATCCGTAACAATATTAATCAATGAAATCATATGCTTTTTCATATATTTCAAGTAATTTATAACCCCGTAATTACACAGGTTGAATAAATAATTTGTTTTTATTTAAAAATATCTTAAATTAACAATTTAAATTTTAGGATAATTTTTTATTAGAAAAATAGAAGAATGGTATTCGAAATTTAAATTAAGATAAAATTTAATATTAGCTCATTATTCATTTATTTATTTAATAATTAATATAAGATAAGTTTGGAAGTGAGAGATAAAATCATAAAATAAATGCCGATAATATGTGTCACACATTAATGTTGTATTATATAGTATAGTATAAATATAGATTTAGATTGATATAAATAGATTATTCTATTGTAGCAAAATTTGTTAACGAAGTCTCAATAAATTTAAGCCTTTATTTAAAACTCTGGAAATGTATAAAAGATAAATAATATTAGATAATTTTATTTTAAGTTTCGTTAAAATTTATTTGATACCAAACTAAACAAAACATTAAATGTATAGTTTAAATCAAATTAGATAAATAATTTGAATTTGATGTAAATGATAAATATAAAAGTTATAATTAATTCAAATAAATAATATTATTAGTATGTGAGTTATCTATAATTAATTAGAAAAGATTAAACTAAATAATAATCAATTAAAATAATATTATATTAAGACATGGCTTAATATGATGACAAGTGTCCCAAAATTGATTCAAATATATAGTTTAAATCAAATTAGATAAATAATTTGAACTTGATGTAAATAGATAAATATAAAAGTTATAATTAATTCAAATAAATAATATTATTAGTAGGAGAGTTATCTATAATTAATTAGAAAAGATTAAACTAAATAATAATCAATTAAAATAATATTATCTGTAAGACATGGCTTAATATGATGGCAAGTGTTCAAAATTGATTTTTTTATTATATAGTATAGATATATAAAAAAATATAAATTTCGTGTATCAATTCATATGCTTTTTCATATTTCAATATTGGTTGCCGGAGGATAATTAGACAAATCATATCTTTGAATGGAATTTCAATTTTTTTTGTTTTGTAGATAGCATCCTTTGCCTAACTTTTTAAACATTATAAATGGGTAAGTGTTAATTAATACAAAAAATATAATTAGAATTCCCAAATAAATTCGGTAATGACAGGTAGTACAAGATAAATTAGATGTAGGTTTGAACTCATGAGGAAGAAAGATGAGAAAATTCAGATAATGGTTTTGCGAAAATTAGTTTTTAATAAGATTTAATCAAAACTACAGAGTTTTAATGGGTTTCACATTCAAGACTTCAAGTTAGATACATAACCTTCATATTCACTTTTCCCAAATATTATATTATCTTATGTGTGTGTATATATATATATATATATATACGGATTAGGTAAAATGAAAACCACCTTCAGTTGCGAGAACCGTAGGAACCACTTTCAAACCGTTAGATCTTTAAGATAGATGGATGAGATTAAAAATAATTAAACCATCATAAAATTCTTTGTCTCATTATGTTTTTAATATTTTAATGTCAAAAGGGTATTTAAGTAAATTTGTTTTTTTTGCCATGCTTATTGTTTTTATTACATATTTTTTCTTATTATATTTATTATTTATTATTAACAATCTAATTATTTAATTAAACAAAAGTCTAAAATCAAAATTTTTTAATAAATAAAATTTTTACAAGATTTTTTTTATAAAAAAAACGTTTTTTCGAGCCGTTTTTTACGCCCCCGTTTTTTCGCGGCCGTTTTTTGCGCCAGGGTTTACGCTCGGTTTTTAAGGCCCTTTTTCGCGCCGTTTTTTAAGCCCCGTTTTTACACGCGTTACGACTATACGCCCCCGTTATTACGTGCCGTTATTTACGCCCCGTTTTTACGCGCCGTTTTTCACGCGCCTTTTTTTACGCCCCGTTTTTACGCGCCGTTATTTACGCGTCGTATTTAGGCCCGCGTTTTTATGCCCGCGTTTTTACGCCTCGTTTTTTACGCCCTCGTTTTTTACACCCTCGTTTTTTGCGACCCGTTTTACGCCACGTTTTTACGCCCCCTTTTTTACGCCCCCTTTTTTACGACCCGTTTTTACGCCCAGTTTTTTTCGCCCCGTTTTTTACGACATGTTTTTACGCTCCGTTTTTTACGACCATTTTTACGCCCCGTTTTTTACGCTCCATTTTTACGACTTGTTTTTACGCCTTGTTTTTTTTATCGTCGACCAACCACCGTCACTCTTCTCCCCCCTCCCCCCCACCCACCACTCACCACCGCTCCGCGACCATCACCCTTCACCACACCCCCCAATACCATCGGTGATAAGTCACCACCGAAAACCCAAATCTGGCCCAAATCTATTTGGGTTACCGGGATCTGAATTGGACTCGAACCACCAACACAAACACAAAAACATAAAAACCAAAAAAAAACTACAAAATTTGCAAGTATGTTAAACACAAAAATTAACCAGTTTTACAATTACAAACAATTGCTCACCACCCTCCATTTCTTCTTGATCTTCCATCGGGGTATCCTCGTTGACCTTTTCTCAATTACGGTCTCGTTCTCCACCCTCCAACAACTATGAACACAACAAAAATATTTTTTAATGTCAAAAACAATAAAGTACGCCGATGTATTTTACGCCGCCGACGATCAAAGGCGTAATTTTTTTACGTCTTGTGTAAAAATGTCAAAAACAATAAAGTACGCTTTTTACCCCCACCCCCGTTTTTTACGCCCCTTTTAAAAAAAAAGTAAATCTTTTTACGCCTCAGCTGTAAACTTTTTTACGCCCCAGTTGTGAACTTTTTTTACGCCCCGGTTGTAAATTTTTACAAAGTTGTAATATTTACATGACCATAAAAAACTTTGACATTCGACACCGTACGTAAAAAACGTTCGACATTCCCAAACAAAAATGTGTGAATTCGACACTTGTGCGGTAAAAAAATATTACGTTTGAGTTTACATTGGACGTAAAAAACATTTTTACACCCGATAACGTGCGTAAAAAATAATTACGTGTGAGTTTACATTCAACATTCCCAAATAAAAAGGTATCCATTCAACACCCGTACGTTAAAAAACATTTACGTGTGAGTTTACATTAAACGTAAAAAAAAATTTTTACACTCGAACACCGTGTGCTAAAAAAACATTTACGTGTGAGTTTAGATTCGACATTCCCAAACACAAAGGTGTGCATTTGACACCCGTAACGTTAAGAAACATTTTTACACTGGACGCCGTGTGCTAAAAAAATCATTTACGTGTGAGTTTAGATTCGACATTCCCAAACACAAAGGTGTGCATTCGACACCCGTATGTTAAAAAACATTTTACACTCGACGCCATGCGTTAAAATCATTTTACGTGTGCGTTAAAAAAATCATTTTACACCCGTACATTGTATACACAGTTTTTTACGCTCGACCTTGGCTCCGCTCGGCTCAAGCTATGTTGAGAATAACCTCAAACGAGCTAGAAGATCGGCCTGAGCTCGCTTCAATATCATTTTACATGGAGTTTTTACGGGTAGCGTAAAGTTTTTATGTAGAGTTTTACAAAGTTTTACGGGGTGCGTAAAGGTTTGCAAACAAATTTACGCATGCGGTTGGGTAATAAAAAAGGTTTAACGTATAGATTTTACGGGGTGTGTAAAGGTTTGCAACAAATTTACGCGTGCGATTAAGTATAAAAAGTTTTTACGTGGAGTTTTTTCGGGCTTATTTTAACTTTGAATACACAGTTTTTACGTACGTCAAAACCATCCAAAAAAATTTACGCACAGTGTCATGTGTGAACTTTTTACGGATGTAAACTTTTTTACACCCTGGTTGTAAACTTTTTTACGCCCCGGTTGTAAATTTTATTTACAAAAACGTAACTAATCGAAAACTATCATTGCCACAAAATTTGTTACCCGACCCGAAAATTCTCCACCGTATGCAAAAAAAATTCACATTCGACACCTGTACGTAAATTTTTTTTACAAAAGTATAAACAAGTAAAAGTTTTTAACATCTGGTGTCGAATCTCAAACGTAACTCGTCGAAAACTAGTTGTAAACTAATTTTACGTCCCTGTTAAAACATTTTAAACCTTTTTTACGCCTCGTTTTTTTACGGCTTTACAAATAACTTTTAAAAAAAAGAATTTGCCCCATAAGATCTTTTTACACCCCCCCCCCCCCCCCCCCGTTTATTTACGCACCGTTTTTTTACACACACATTTTTAAACTTTTTTTTTTCAGTTTTAAACTATTTTTTTACGGTTTTAACTTTTTTTTACAGTAACTTTTTAAAAAAAAAACAAAAAATTATACGCAAACCGGGGCACCGTCGCCATCACTCTTCACCGGCACCCACCGTCGACCAACCACCATCACTCTTCTCCCCCCACTCACCACCGCTCCGCGACCATCACCCTTCACCACACCCCAATCGCCCTTCACCCCCACTGTCGCCCCCTTCACCCATTGTCGCCGTCAAACCCACCACCACAACCCACCCTTCACCGTCGTCGCCGTGAAACCCACCACCACAACCCCTTTTAGGCCTTTATTTAACCAAATGAAACCCTCAATGTAATATATATTATTGTTAACACAACCCTCTTTTAGGCCTTTATTCATCCAAAATTCTCTTTACAATTTCAATTACACAAAAATAGTTAATATAACAAAAAAAATAAACTACTTCTGAAACAGAAACATAGCCCATCTTTGACTATACATAGTCAAACTTACACTTTTAAAATTCAAATTACACATTCTTATTATTCGTTTCTTTATTTTGATTTCCACACTTTCAAATAAAAGAAAAACATATTTGCTAATGTTAAAATTAATATCAACAACACTTGGAGATTTAAAGTCAAACCATAGACTATCTGCAACTGTTTTCTAATCATTTACATAAAAGAAGTTTTTACACAACAAATGAACCACATCACCAACCCTAAAAATTCCAATCAAGAAAAAAAATACCTTCAACGACCTCATCGGGATCTGAATGCCGAATGAACCACATCACTTGAACACCTTCATCAGTCTATCGAACCACAACCAATCCTTTACACAAGATCCGGTCTCGGAAACAAGATCTGGTCTCGAAGCACCACCATCATCTGGATCTAGTCTCGAATCACTACTCACACACGCAAACCATCATCACTTGAACCCCTCTTCACAAGCAAAACGCCTCACACACACTGCACCTGTTACACCCCAACCGATGGCAGAAACATCGGGATGAGACGAACAAATTCTCAAAACTTCATAACGCTATGTGACAATATAGATTAAATTCAAATTTCATTCAAGACTAAATTGTCATACAAAAATTCCAAATAATAGTCAACAATTGTTTTAAACGACATAACATCAAAATAGATAAATTAATCTAGGTGTGTATCTAAGCAATCCTACTAGATTTCTTGCATCATCAGCTTTCCTGCAACATATATTAAAAGCGTAGATCAATACAAAAGTATTGGCGAGCATACAAGTTTGAAATTCATTATAAGTATATGAAAGTTTTTTTGATTGTGACAAGTATATATTCAAGTCGAATCGCACGAATATGTAGACCACTTTCGCATAACAATAGCATATAATCGAATTCCTTGACTAGCATGCGTAGTATTCTAAGCATAACGATATCATGAGAATACAAGTCAAAACTAATAAGCATGAACAAACTCAAGCATAACAAGTAGCATGTATAGACGAGTTTAAACTAACACATATAACTCACATAAGCGTAACTGATGGCACATTTGGTATTGTGAACACATTTAATTTTGTTTAAAATAAATTTTGTAATTTATACATGTTGCACCCCAAATGCATTAAAGTGTAAAAAAGGGGGTCGAGTATGCTCACAGTTTTAAAAAGTTTCCTTTGGTGATTCCCTGAAGAGTTGGAGGTTGGAGCTTCAAAGCTTCCTTTAAAACACTTAGTGTTTTATTTTAGAACCTTAGAGTTCTCTTCCTTGCTTGGAAGATTTGAGAGAAGTAGAGAGGTTGAGAGAAGAATGGTTGGAACACTTAGTATCCTTTTAGAATTCTTGATTTTATGGAGATATTGAGAGAATTAGAGAGATGGAGAGAAGAATGGTGTGAATAAAATGGTAGAAGGAGGTTGGTATTTATAGCTAGAGAAAGTGGAAAAGGGTGAAATATGATTGGTTAAAAAAGGTGGAAGAGGATTGAAAAGATGATTGGTGGAGAAAGGAGGTGGAAAAGGGTGAGATATGATTGGTTAAAAAAGGTGGAAGAGGATTGAAAAGATGATTGGTGGAGAAAGGATGTGGAAAAGGGTGAAACCAAGATTAACGGATTACTGGCATGTGAATAAACAGGTCAAACCATCGTGTACCGCGACGTAGACTACCCATCATCGTTAAAACGAAGAGGGTGTAAAATAGTTTACCTAACATGACCTCAAGAATACCGGCGGGCGTCACTCCTATAGCGCTACACGAGCGCTATACATGTTAAGGTGTGGCTTGATCAAAGTTAATGACGAGTCTACCACATAAACATGTGAATAAACAAGTCAAACCATCGTGTACGCAATGTTGACTAGTCAATATTGTTGAATCATAGTGTAAAATAGTTTACTTGGTATGAAATAGTTTACTTAACATGACCCCAAGTCTCAAGGGCGGTGCGCTACTCCTATAGCACTACGCATAGTGCTATACATGTTAAGGTGTGGTTTTATAACGAGTTTATCACTTATAATGTTCCAGTAATCCCAAATCAAGCATGATGTTTAGTATGCATCTATAGAATCGTTGTGTAATAGATTTAGTATAAATGTGAAGTTTGTCGTGCATAAATTCGATTTTAGTATAGTGTCACATTGAAAAAAAAAATGAAGGAATAAGAATTATATAGCTTAAAATGTAAGATAGCATAAAAGAGAGGCTTGATAAAATGTTGGAGTGTTTCAGTTTTAGAAACTTCGACTATTCCAAAGTGACTGGTAAGTCCTTTCGAATTAGGGAGACATGATTTGGCATAATAGGTATAATACTCTCGTCGCCAAGCGATTAACGGTACTTTACCCTTCCAGTTAGTACATGTCCCTAATTTGATCGAAAAATACGAAACTTTGACGAGATTGAAAATTGAGGAGCGGGACCAGTCATCAAGGTGTGGATGTCAATCCTGGCTTGACAATTTCATCCCCAAATTGTGGTTTATTGAACGTATCAAGATATAATCTCGAATCGTCAATAAAGAATCCACTAGTTATGAAATGAAACTCCCATCAAGATATGGATATCACTCCTGACTTGATGGTGAATTTCGTGCGAAATAAAATGTAAAACGGATTGAAACTCGTCACCAATGGCGGGAATCACCCCTGTATTGATGAGTTATTTCGATTGTGGAACAAGAATATACTCAAAAGTGTGTGTTGTGTTTCATGTCTTAGGAAAGACATATTGTAAGTTTTAGGATCAAAAGGGGGAGAAGCATGATAGAAAAAATAACATTTTAGACAAGTATCACAAATGGTTAAGAGTATGGTACTTAAACTATAGACTAGGTCGAACATGGCAATTCTACCTAATTTCCTATAGTTATGGCTCTGATACCAATCTGTCACACCGCAACCGTTGGCGGAAACATCGGGATGAGACGAACAAATTCTCAAAACTTCATAACGCTATGTGACAATATAGATTAAATTCAAATTTCATTCAAGACTAAATTGTCATACAAAAATTCCAAATAATAGTCAACAATTGTTTCAAACGACATAACATCAAAATAGATAAATTAATCTAGGTGTGTATCTAAGCAATCCTACTAGATTTCTTGCATCGTCAGCTTTTCTGCAACATATATTAAAAGCGTAGATCAATATAAAAGTATTGGCGAGCATACAAGTTTAAAATTCATTATAAGTATGAAAGTTTGTTTTGTTTGTGACAAGTATATATTCAAGTCGAATCGCACGAATATGTAGACCACTTTCGCATAACAATAGCATATAATCGAATTCCTTGACTAGCATGCGTAGTATTCTAAGCATAACGATATCATGAGAATACAAGTCAAAACTAATAAGCATGAACAAACTCAAGCATAACAAGTAGCATGTATAGACGAGTTTAAACTAACACATATAACTCACATAAGCGTAACTGATGGCACATTTGGTATTGTGAACACATTTAACTTTGTTTAAAATAAATTTTGTAATTTATACATGTTGCACCCCAAAATGCATTAAAGTGTAAAAAAGGGGGTCGAGTATGCTCACAGTTTTGCAAAGTTTCCTTTGGTGATTCCCTGAAGAGTTGGAGGTTGGAGCTTCAAAGCTTCCTTTAAAACACTTAGTGTTTTATTTTAGAACTCTTAGAGTTCTCTTCCTTGCTTGGAAGATTTGAGAAAAGTAGAGAGGATGAGAGAAGAATGGTTGGAACACTTAGTATCCTTTTAGAATTCTTTGAATTCTTGATTTAGAGATATTGAGAGAATTAGAGAGATGGAGAGAAGAATGGTGTGAATAAAATGGTAGAAGGAGGTTGGTATTTATAGGTAGAGATAGTGGAAAAGGGTGAAATATGATTGGTTAAAAAAGGTGGAAGAAGATTGAAAAGATGATTGGTGGAGAAAGAAGGTAGAAAAGGGTGAGATATGATTGGTTAAAAAAGGTGGAAGAGGATTGAAAAGATGATTGGTGGAGAAAGGAGGTGGAAAATGATGAAATATGATTGGTTAAAGAAGGTGAAAGAAGATTGATAAGGTGGAAAGATGATTGGTATACTTCTTGGTATTTTCTTAAATATATATTATGTAATTGAGTATATATAAAAAGTATAAAAGTATAATTCAAGTATTGAGGATGTGTGTTTAAGTATTTATACGTATAATTGTGTCGGTTTGCGTATAAATACGTATTTAAATGATCGGTCGTATGATTAATGAATATGTAATAAGAGATATATGCATATATATATGTGTGTATATATATATATATATATATATATATATATATATATTATGATTAACGCCTCGAATTACGATATAAAAAAAAGGATACTAAAATACGAAGCGTTACAGCACCGCCGTCATCGCGATCTGGAACCTCCACTTCGAACCACCTACCACCACCGTACAACCCCCACCTCGAACCACCTACCACCGCCGTACAAACCCCCCCTTAAACCACCTACCACCACCGTACAACCCCCACCTCGTGCACCCCCACCTCGAACCACCTACGACCACCGTACATCCCCACCTCGAACCACCTACCACCACCGTACCGCCCCCACCTCGAACCACCTACTACCGCCGTACAACCCCCCACCTCGAACCACCTACCACCGTCGTACAAACCCCCCTCGAACCACCTGCCGCCACCGTACAACCCCCACCTCGTGCACCCCCACCTCAAACCACCTATGACCACCGTACACCCCCACATCGAACTACCTACCACCACCGTACAACCCCCACCTCGAACCACCTACCACCACCCTACAACCCCCACATTGACCACCACTGTACACCCCACCACCGTCTTCCACCACCGATCTAACCGCCTCGCCACCACCGATTAGAGAGTATTACTCACCACCCATCAAAGCATCTGTGTTCTTGTTTTGATTGTGTTCTTGATTTGGGTATGAGAGCGACAGAGAAAGAGCTTGAGAGATGATGTTGACTGAGTTTGAGAGAGAGAGGGAGACATTAGGGGATATAAATGTCTGTGAAATCAGATTTAAAGAGAGAGAGAGAGGGGATGATTTGATAGTTTTGAGTAAAATGACTAGATTACCCTTTAGGTTTTAAAATAATAGTGAATACGTGTCAGTATTTGATTGGTGAAGAGTGATTTTCGCGGTTCTCACAACTGGGGATGGTTTTCATTTGAACCGATACATATATATATATATAGTTAGGATCATATGAGAAGCACTAGGCTAATTGAAAAACCTGAAAAACATTTAATTTGGACCACACATTTTCCCAAAGCTTTTCGTAATATACACATATGTATAGTTTGAAATTGACTATATACATATGTGTATAATTCAATATACATATATGGATATAGTAAACTTTAAACTATACATATGTTTATATTACGAAAAGCTTAGAAAAATGTGTGGTCCAAAATGTTTCTCAAGTTTCTCAATTACGGTAGATTTCTCTTAGATCCCTACCCTATATATATATATATATATATATATATATATATATATATATATATATATATATACAGGATGGGTAAAATGCGAACCACCTCCAGTTGCGAGAACCGTGAGAACCACTTTCTAACCATTGGATCTTTGGAGGTGGATGGATGAGATTAAAGTAATTAAAACTAATATTAAATCCTTTTTATCTTATTATGTTTTTAATACTTTAATGTTAAAAGGGTAGTTTAGTAAATTTGTTTTTTTTGTCTTTTTGTATTTATTGTTTTTTATTACTTTTTTGTCTTATTATTTTAATTATTTTTTATTAAAATCAGATTTTTTGTTAAAAAACATTTTAAAATCAGATTTTTTAACAAAAAAACAATTTTTTTTTCAAGATTTTTTTTACAGAAAAACATTTTTACATGCCGTTTTTTACGTTCAGTTTTTTTACGCGCCCGTTTTTACGCCCGGTTTTTTACGCGCCGTTTTTACGCCCCGTTTTTTCGTTCCGTTTTTAGCGACGTTTTTTACGCCCTATATTTTACGCGCCGTTTTTTACGCAGAGGTTTTTTATGCGCCGTTTTTTACGCGCGGGTTTAAACTTTTTTTACACGCCGGTATATAAACCTTTTTTACGCGCGGTTTTAAACTTTTTTTACGCGCCGGTTTAAAAACTTTTTTTACGCGCCAGTTCAAAAAACTTTTTTTAAGCGCCGTTATAACCTTTTTTACTCCCCGGTTTTAACCTTTTTTTACGCCCGGGTTTTAACCTTTTTTACGCCTCGGTTTAAAACTTTTTTTACGCGCGGTTTAAACTTTTTTACGCGCCGTTTTACAATTTTTTACGCGCCGGTTTAAACTTTTTTTACGCGCGGTTCAAACTTTTTTTACGCGCCGGTTTGAAACTTTTTTTACGAACGGGTTAAACTTTTTTACGAGCGGTTTTAAATTTTTTTACGTGTCGGTATAAAACATTTTTTACGCGCGGTTTTACGCGTGCATTTTAAACTTTATTTACGCGCCGGTTTTAAAATTTTTTTACGCCGATTTTTACGCGTGCATTTTAAAACTTTTTTACGCCGTTTTTACGCGTGCATTTTACGCATGCATTTTAAACTTTTTTTACGCCGGTTTTTATCACCCGTTTTTTTCGCCCCATTTTTAAACTTTTTTTTACCAAATGTTTTTTACAAGTTTTTTACAAAATTATAAAAAGAGGAGAGAGAAATGTTAAGAGATAGAAAATTGAAAAGAGAAAAATTGAAAAGACTTTAAAAAGGGACTTTAGTGAGGAGAGAGAGAGATGATTTGATGGTTTTGATTAAATGACTATAATACCCATTTAGTTGTCATTATCTTATTGGTGGATAGTGGTTCTCACGGTTCTCGCAACTCGGCTTGGTTCTCTCTTGAACCGATCCCTATATATATATATAATATATATGATCCGGTTCAAGGGAGAACCACCCCAGTTGCGAGAACTGTAGGAACTACTTTTAACCAATAATATATTGACACCTTAGTCAAACACAAATTAATTCAAAAGGACAATTTAGTCTTTTATTCTTCATATCATATCGTTTCTCTCACTTACTTTTTAAACTAAATAAATTAATCATTTCTTTCTCTTTCTCTCTCTCATTTTTAAACTAAATAAATCAATCATTTTTTTTTCTCTTTCTTTCTCTTCCTTTTTAAACTAAATCATATTATCTCTCTCTCTTTCTTTTTTTAAACTAAATCAATGATTTTAGCTAGAAAGTTTAAATGAAAGTGTGACATGTATGTTTGATCTGTATAGTTTCTATTTTTGATGAAATGTATATTTATATACATCTACATGCTATACCTAAGTTTAAGATATGTATGTAGTCGTGTTGATTGTTTATCAAATTAGCTTTTGACATATTCACATGAAGACTAGTTAGTATGTTTAGAAACATTTTCTTTAAAATGCATATTGTATGTTTAGTCGTTTTGTCATGTGGTAGTCGGTTTTTTAGTGGACGAATGTTGAAGCCAGTTTCAAGCCAATGGGTTTTTTTAAAGCGTCGCGTAAAAAAAGTTTTAATACCGCGCTTAAAAAAAGTTTAAAATCGGCGTGTAAAAAAAGTTTAAAACCGCGCGTAAAAAGACTTTCATACCGGCGCGTAAAAAAAGTCTTATATCGGCGCGTAATAAAAGTTCTAAACCGGCGCGTAAAAAATGTTTTAAACCAGCGCGTAAAAAAGTGAAAACCGGCGCGTAAAAAAGTTTAAAACCGGCGCGTAAAAAAAGTTTAAGAATGCGCGTAAAAAAAGTGTAAAACCGGTGTGTAAAAAAAAGTTTAATACCAGCGTGTAAAAAAAATTTAAAACCGCGCGTAAAATATGTTTTAAACCGGCGCGTAAAAAAGTTCAAAAACGCGCATAAAAAAGTTTAAAACCGCTCGTAAAAAGTTTTACATCGGCGCGTAAAAAAATTTTCACCGGCGCGTAAAAAAAATTTTATACAAAAACTTTAAAACCCGCGTAAAAAAAGTTTTTATACCGGCCGCGTACAAAAATTTTAAAACCACGCGCAAAAAAGTTTTGATTAAAACCACGTAAATTGTTTTTACCCTACATAACATTAATAAATTATATTAATTTTTGACTAATTAAATTTTACTGTAAAAATTAAATCAAAATATTTTTGATGAGTTTACTGTAAAAAAATTTTCTATAAATCAAATTAATTCAATTATATTAATAATTTTTTATTTATTAAATTTTATTAAAAAATTAAATTAAAGATTTTTTGAAGAATTAATGTAAAAAATTTTAATCAAATTATATTAAATTAATCACATTAAATAATATATTAATGACACCAACAATTATGGATATAATAAAAGGCCTAATTGCCTTTTTGTCACTAAAAACAAAATTTTATTAATTAAAACATAATCATTACTTTCCTTTATTATCTTTTAATCTCATTCATCTAAAACACTTGTGATCAATGGTTAGCATTGGTTTCTATGATTCTCACAACTCAAGTTGGTTCTCATTTTACTCATCCCATATATATATATATATATAATATAAAAAATATTCGTAAGTGCTAAAGTGCACTAACAAGTTATCTTTATCTTAAGACTAAAATAATATATACTAGCGAGATTCACCCGCGCTTCGCGACGGGAATCAGTCGGTATTAGTTTGGTTTGTTACGGTACCGGCATCTGCTATAGAATTATTCAAAAGAGAAACCATTAAATCAGTGGAAAACAATAAAACAGATATCAATGCCGGTATTGATCTTGTTCAGTTGATATCGGTTATGTTCTTTTGCATTCTTGTTTATCTTATTTCAACATTGCAAATTTTTTTTTGAAAACGGACGTTGTATCGCTGTCGTACCGAACATAACTGAAACCGAATAAACAACATTTGTATCAATCGGTACCAATATTTAATTTTATTGTTAATGCTTTCGATAAGCTAACACCCTATCGTTATGATATAATAGCAAACTGAACCCAACAAGATAGGTAGCGGTATGCATTCTTTGTTATAGTATTTTGTTTGATAACGAATACTTTAATCATATCTTAAAAATAATATGAGAAAAACATAATTAAAATAAACTAAAGTAATACAACAATAAAATAACTAAAACTAAAAAAATAATATTGAACAATTGTATTAAATTACTATTCATGACCAGTTTCTATTAATATATATAAATAAATAATATGATAAATATTACCATATTATAAACAAGATTTGTTGTGCCATATACATATACATGGATGACTTTCAAAAATAAAAAATAAAAAGATTTTCTATTTTCATTTTTCATCTAAAGTTTATCTTCTCATTTGAACTTTTCTGATTATTTTACTTTTAACCCAAAGTCTTTCATGTTTTATAATTTAACCTCAATACTTTTTATTTTCAACTTTAGTCCTCTATAATTTTCAGCTTTTACAAGTTTTTCGATCTACGTTTCGTTCAAAATTTTGCGTGTGAACACGCCGCAACGTGCGCGTGGATTTCAACATTTTTTCGTCTATTTTTCCCGTTTGACAGGACTGTCACAACGCGTCTATTTTTCTCTGTTTGGCAGGTTTGTCGCAACGCGCGCGGTCTTAGATCGACGTAGTTATTCTTTTATATTTTATGTTTCAGTCTAATTTCTTCGCATTAAAATTGTAACATTTGTAAAAAAATCGGGTCTCCAAAACCCGCTCCGTTTTGTAATCTTGTACCAAGTTATGAAATTACATTAATTATTTATGATTATTTTGAGTTTAAACGTTACATAATTAATAAATAAACTAAACTATAAAAAGTATATTTGATAAAAAGTTAAAATAAAATAAATAAAAAACAATTGCAGCTGCCGGGACTCGAACCCGGGTCAGCTGTCTCCAACAACTTATCATCCGCTTCCCAAACCACTCCGCCACCAAGTGTTTTCTGTTAACCTTAGGAAAACAATTGGATCTTATACGCAAACACGAATCAACCGTTAAAGCCATCTGAATAACGGAAATCGGTAAACCGATCGCCAAATCATTTCGACTTCTTTTGGCCAGCTTATAACCGATGAATATCGGTTTCTGATTAAGTCCGAATTGAATGAACATAAAGACTTCATCATTTCCGGTATTTGAAACCGAAAACGTACCAAACTCTGATTTAATCCAAGTCCTGATCATTTGCGCGATTCATAACTATCACAACAACACTCAATTTCATTTTCGTCAAGTTTCTGAACCGTAAGATCCTCTGAATCCGATCGCCGGAATTTTTCTGCAACTCACCGGAAAACCGGGACTCGCATTCTCACGGTAATTCCTTCGACTCTTTTTGTTTAAAACATGTGATTAGTCAATCTCTAACACAATTCCATCATCAGAATCAATCATAGTCAACGTTTATCGGAAATCTCATTTTCGCCGGAAAGTTTCTGAAATTGCCGGAATCCCATTGTGAACTGGTAAGATATCCTGCATTTCATTTAAACTTTGTTTAGGTGATTTAATTCTATAAATAATCGATCCACACTGTTAATTGTTTCAACAGTCGGAGTTCCATTCCTGTACCGACAAAACTTTCGCCGGATTTCTGTGATTATCTACAATCGGTAAATTCTGTGCTTTAAACTCTCTCCATTCCTTACTCTTGAATTACTGTTAGTGTCTAAGATCTTTGTAAGTCGCAAAATCAACTTTAACCAGTCGAATTACGCTGACAGTGTAATCCGACGAAGAAGATGAATCTATTTTAGAATATAAGAGTAATTAAAATCCGGTTTATAAACGGGTTAGACACACAGTCCAGCGGTGGACTGTGTGCACAGTTCATATACACGTCCCGAGTTCGAACCTTACCACGCACACGCTTTACGTAATAACATTCCTTTTTTATTCATGAACTAACCGGGTTAGAGCGGGTAGTTGTTAAGTATAATATAAATCAAGAATATAACCGGGTTAGACACACAGTCCAGCGGTGGACTGTGTGCAAGATAAACTTCATGACGCGCGTTCGAACCCCGTCCCAAGCACCGGTCAATTGAATTAAAACGTTTTTGTAAATAAAGGTATTTTCGGTTAAGTCGAATAAGTATATAAATATAATTAAAACCGAGTTCCTAACGGGTTAGTCACGTAGCTCAGTTGGTAGAGCTACGTGCACGTGAACTGAAGGTCACCGGTTCGAATCTCGCTTGGCGCAAACATTCACCGCTGACCGAACCGGTCAACGGTCAAACAGTAAAATAATAATATTTTTTTTATATATTTATTTGTTTATTTTAATTTAAAAATCAATTAAAAATACTTAAAAATAACATTTTTAGGGATAGAAAATAGCCATAAACTCACAAAAATATATCTAAAAATCCCATTAAAATCTTTAATAAAATCCATCCATTTAATATATTTTTTCCATTATTATTTAGGTTAGTGATTCCTCGTTGACTCGCTTCGTCTAAATCGTGCGCATCTCACCATCTCAAATTCAACGCACCCAATGTGAGTGAACCCTTCAAATTCCCCGTTTTAATCACGTTTTTGGGTGTATCATGTGTCTTGTTCATTTACATATTATAACAAAGTTATTGTGCATATATCATATCATGACATGTGTATTAGTTTGTTGCTGTTAAGTAGTTATTATTGTATGCAAATTATTATTTCAATACATGCAATTGCCGAGGCCGTGGCTCCCCATCCATCGAGGTTGAGTTGGATCCCCATTTAATTATGCGGTTGATCTTGGCGTGCCCGCACGATCGGCTCCGTTTGATTGAGCCTTGATCGGTCATTTCATTTTACATTTCAATACATGCAATACGCTCGGCTCCGTTTGATTGAGCCTTGAGTGCACAATTCAATTTACATTTCCAGTTCATGCAATACGTTCGGCTCCGTTTGATTGAGCCTTGAGCGCACAGTTCAATTTACATTCCCAATTCATGCAATACGATCGGCTCCGTTTGATTGAGCCTTGATCGCACAGTTCATTTATGTTAATTATTATATGATGTTGGTATGTTCATGTATGCTATCGATTGTTAATGTATGTTATAATTGTAATTGATATTTGCCAATGTTTGATTACATACATGTGCTCTTTTATGATTACGCACAATATTTTATTGATAAACTAACCAGAAAATCATTATCAAATGTTTATCTATAAGGTTCACTCGCCAACTTATGTTGACCCAAAAACCTCCTATTTTACACATGATACAGGTGAACCAGCAGCAGCTAGGAACACATAGGACCTGGATTAGAAGAAATAAAACGATTTAGTATTTGGATTATTATGTTTGGTTATTTTCCCTTGTAATGAATGAACATGTTTGGATGTTTGAGAAATGTAACTTTGACTTCATTTAATTATGAAACATAATAGTAAATGTCATGTGCTTTGGTGATAACCCAATTATGCCCCGACTCTTATTTCCGCTGCGGTCGGGGTGTGACAAAAATGCCACAACAGGTATGCGTGGTTCAACGATTTTACATATGATTTTCGTTCTTTGTTTTATTTGTTTTTATGAGCCTTTTCGATTTTACTGGTCGTTGGTAGTTGTGTAGCATTAGTGCTATTTGGCATGCTTTATGCCCCTGTTGCAACGCGGGGTACTTAATACTAGTTTACAATAAAAACTAACAAATTATTAAAAATACTATTTTCCATACTAAAAGTCCTGTTGGTCAAAACTTGTGTGTTTGACTGTGTGATAAAGTTATATATATTTTGTCACACACTAACCAAGTACCATCCAAACTGTGTGATAAAACATGTCTTCAGAAGAATCACAATCACAAGAACACCACCAGCTTCACTTTCTTGTTATATCCATTGAATCTCCAGGCCACTACATCCCCACTATAGACATAGCCAAGTTACTAGCTCAACATGATGTTAGAGTCACCATCATCAGCACCCCAGTCAACACCCTCAGATTTGGTTCAATCCTTGATCAAGCCATCCTATCAGGCCTGCCCATCACTTTTCTTGAATTTCCATTTCCATATGAGGACTTTGGCTTACCACGAGGCTGTGAAAGTGTCGATGATCTTCCTAGTTTAGGATTGGTCAGTGCCCTTACACGTGCCTATAATTCACTCCAACAAGAAGTCGAACACTATATCGAAAACCTTAACTACAAGCCGGATTGCATAGTATCCGACACGTTCCTCATATGGGCAAGCGATACAGCAAAAAATCTCAGATTCCAAGGATTGTATTTGATGGAATGAGCTGCTTCACACAGATGTGTAACCATGTTTATACCAATCAAAGGTATATGAAAATGTGGGCGAGTCTGACTCGTTTGTTGTGCCCGGGTTGCCTGACCGTATCGAACTAACAAGATCCCAACTGCCTGTTGTATTTAATTCGGGCCCTAAAGATAAGCTTGATTTTAACGAAAAGTTTCGGGTATCGGAATCTGAAGCATATGGACTAGTTTTAAACAGCTTTGAGGAGTTGGAGCAAGCATGTGTTGATGAGTTTAAAAAAGTGAGAGGAGGTAAAGTTTGGTGCATAGGGCCACTATCATTATGCCATCAGGATGAAGCAGAAAAGGTTACGTTGGCCGAGTTTATTATCTATTATAGTTATTATTATTTGTTTCATCATTTATCATTATCATTTAGTTACTATTTGGTTTTCAGTAGAAATAGAAAATATTATTCGTCAACATCATCTTGTTTCTCTTTGTGAATTCTTTAGGTCCAGAGAGGTAACAAGTCGTCGATTAACAAACACAAATGTCTCAAGTGGCTTGATTCTCAAGAAAATGGCTCGGTGATCTACGCTTGTTTAGGAAGCATTAGTCGGATTGAGCCTACACAGCTCATAGAGCTTGCTTTAGCTCTAGAATCATCCAAAAAGCCCTTCATTTGGGTGGTTCGAGCCGGTCATAACACCGACAAGGTAGAACAATGGATTCAAGAAGTAGGTTTGCTGAGAGGACCAAAGAGAGAGGTCTACTGATCCATGGGTGGGCCCCACAAGTGCTAGTATTGTCACACCCTGCCATTGGAGGGTTTTTGACACACTGTGGTTGGAACTCAATTCTTGAAGGGGTTTCTGCTGGTGTTCCTATGATCACATGGCCTCAGTTTCAAGAGCAGTTCTACAATGAGAAGTTAGTTGTGCAGGTGTTAAGGGTTGGAGTAAGTGTTGGTGCTAAAAAAGTTGTGCATTTGGGTGATGAACGTGAACACAGGTCTTCAGTGGTGGTAAAGAGTGATGAATTTAAGAAAGCAATAGAAATGGTAATGGAAGATGGTAAAGATGGGGAAGATAGGAGAAATCGAGCTAAAGAACTTGGTAACATGGCTCATAAAGCAATCGAAGACGGAGGATCATCCCACCGGAATATGACTCGACTAATCGAAGATATCAAGAACCATGCAAGAGCTAGAAACTTTATCTAGCTAAGAAGATCTATGTTGTTACCAATTGTTATTCCTTGTATGATCTATGTTACCAATTGCAATAAAATTAAGCTGTCTCGTGTTTGTTTAGCTAAAAGAGGTTCATGTCGTGAATACCCTACTAACCAACGAGACGAGGTAAATCATAGCTTGAGTTGGATATGTGGCTTTCAATGGGTTATGACAGGAACGGGTAGAAGCAAAATTCAAAACAAAGACCTCTAACAATCTTATCTTTCAAGTCGTTAGTGGATATTTTTTGAAGCAAAAGTCTTAATTAATGAGGTTAGTGCTTAGGTAAGTGGGATTGGACATGTGCTCTTGTTTTGTTTCTTAGTGGATTTTTGTAAACATAGTACACAAACTGTCTTGAAAAGGAAAATGGTACTTTTTTTAAGAGCTAGAAAATAGTACTTTAAAATTAATTTTATAAAAAAACCTTTTTGGAATTATAAAGCTTTGGGATCTTGAGGGTGAGATAAAGCTTTGAGACTAATAGGTTCTGGTTCGATTCTCATAAAGGGGGTTTTCACACATTTATTGGGTTTACTCCTAAATTGGCGTATAGTGGGGATAAATATGATCGGGTGGTTACGCTAGTGACACAATGATACTCCAGTGGTCCGTCAGTGATCCAAATTTACCGCTAAAAAAACAAAAAATAGTAGACAAGGGAATAACAGTTTTTTGTATGTTGTTTGATTATCTTGAATTAAGCTCTAATCGATGAGTAGTCTCCTCTCCAATATTTTAGACAAAGGATACTTGTTTGCAAGCTCAGGATAAACTGTTTTGTTTGCGTAGGAATTACAAACCGGCAACGAGTATTTGTTACAGCCCAAATGGTAGAACTAGTCCAAAAAGATTAGCTTAGTGAGAGAGGGTGTCATTTGGTTTATAAACCCGAGATTAGTTTACCCATACAACCGATTTAGAACAAGTCCCATACCTTGCCATGGATTCAGTCCATAACATAAGCATGCATCCCGTCGTCGTGCGCCCACATCACCTCGTCCCATTTGTCTGCATAAAGTGTTAATCAACAAATATTAAACAAAATTACTTAGTATTTTGTTGACAACTAGTGGGATTTCCCGCGCTACGCTGCGAGCCTCTTAATAGTATCGGTTTGGTTCGTTATAATTCAGTGAGATATCAGCACTCGGTGTAGCAATCATCACGTGTTTTACATCGATTTAAAACTATAAATACGAATACTTGTATCCGTACCGATCTGTTCGAACGGTATCCGTTTGTTTCGTCATGGTAGTGGCACTCGATATAGTTTATGATACAAAAAAAACTTTTCCAATGTAAGGACGATATTGGTTCGACTTGTCAAGGCAAAGAAAAAAATTAATTATATCTGACTGTTCAGTCTTGAACAAAACTTTTACTGAAACGGAAATAAAAATAAACATTTCACAACGACATATTTAGAATTATATAACGCGTTTTAGTATTTTATTAGAATGATGAAAAGTAAAAACGGTGTGACTTTATAAAGAAAACTAAATAGTAAACCAGTTTTAGAGAAATCAATTATATTTGACGCGTTTAAATATATAAATTAATATAGATTATGTGGAGGGTTTAAATGAGATTAATTTTTTTAAGAAGAAAAAAGAAGAAGTTTCAACCAATAAGAATACTTCATTTTACTTTATTTAATATTTGCATTTAATTTTAATATAAGGGTATATTGGTAAACTTACATAAATCATTAATTTGTATTCTTCTTCTTTAATAACTAAGTAAATTAAATTTGTAACTCCTTTTTTCAAAATATATATTTTTTAAATTAAAAAACAACTTAATTTAAAGTGTAGAATAAATTACTAGGTGTGTAGGATAATTATGAATTGTGTAGGATATATTTCGAGGTGTGTATGATACATTTTGACGGATAAAATTTTATAATGTGTAGGGTTTATGTAGGAAAATTTTGATATGTGTAGATTTTGTAGATTATATGTAAGATAATTAATGATTAGTTGACTAATTAAATAAAGAGAGAAAAATTAATGAGATGAGTTATAATTGAATTAGTATTTTACCAATATATCTAATTGATCGTAAATTATCGGATTTAACTACCCCTTTCCTTTCTAGGGAAGATATTAATCGCAGAGACAATGGAATTTCCATAATGGTTGAAGAAACCTCTGACATTACTTGCGAAATAAAAATTCTTGTTGTGCCCCAAAAATGCAGTCTGTTTAGAATCATTAACAGAAAGAATCAAATGATTCTGTTGATACATTCGAATGATTAAACGTTTCACAATTAGTAAACTGGATTTATCGTCATAACCTGCATTTTCCAACAAAATCGATCCATTTAAACCATGATCATGAGCAAGTACATAAATATACTCCTGAAAGATAAGTGGATATAAGAAGTAGTGAAATCTATCTAGCCTTTGGAATTTCTCCATTTGAAAGTCTATTTAAATGAAAGGTAGAGGATTTTGGGGTTCTAAATGATACATAGTGCGATACAGTCAAAACAAGGTATTATAGTACAAACCGAATAGATACCTCGGCTACAGATAAACTTATAAACAGATTCTCTATCCTCTCTTTTTCCCTTTAAAATTAAGTATTTATGTTCGTTTTCATTATAGGATAGCAAATTCTCACATTAATTTTTTTTTCTCAAATGAACCTTCTCCTATAGATTATATTGTAAACATAAAATAAAATAAAAAGAGAGAAGATGCAAAGGAAAAAAAAAAGAAACATTGTAATATAGTTTTGTCATAAGTGGGATCGAAGCGGTTATAATATAAAAAGGGAGAAAATAAAAAAGAAATAAAAAACATTCGTGGATCGAACCTGTATCCGTTCTTTCTAGGGTGGCGAATTCAACCCGCCAAAATGTCCAAGAATTAAAAAAAAAAATAGATTGAGTTTGGAAATAAGTTATTGACTTATTGATTTTTTCAAAAGCCAATAACTTAAAAAAATGTTTAACAATGCTAAATGCTTTTAATTTGGCAAACCAATAAGTTACGAATAGAATGATCATTTGAAATATGAGATATTCGAGCTTTGACTTAGACTATGGGGTATGGGGCGGGGGTTTGGGCGTGGGTTGGCGGGAAACGCACATGTGACCACCCCGGGTGGGCTTGAGATTTGGCGTGGGCCCTTGGGCGGGGGAATTAGGCCGGGCGTTGGGCACCCTACCCATCTGAGCTGGCGGGTGGATATTGGTACACCTAATTATGGTTATCACTTAATTAAGAAAAAAAGAAAAAATAAAATAAACTTGGCCAAGTCACAAACCAAACTCAAGCCTCACCATACCCTCAATTTTTTGAGTCTTGCCAGGGGAGCCCACCCAGTCCACGTATCAACCCATGCCCTAAACCCCGCCTCACCATACCCCACAGCCTTATAGGAGTCCGTTTAATAATAGTTGTAAACGTGTGAAATGTGTAACTTATATGCTATATATTGTAAACGAGTAAATAACGAATAAGGTAATTAATTGAAATGTGAGATATCTAGATGAATATTTAGAGTTATAAGATTTGACCCTATTCCATTTTAAAACGGAACTTAGGTTAAAACCGAGTAGGGTCAAATATAATATATTTTAAAACGTTTTAAACGAAACTTAGGTTAAAACGTAGAGAAAAAAAAGCTCGTTCTAATGATATATTTATAATTTTGTAAAACGTTATATTTTAAAAGTTATACAAGAAAAAACAAGTGAAACAGCTAAATTCATTATCATATAAAATACTAATCAAACTTAACCCTCAAGAATTTCTATGTATACGTGTATGTTTCGGAAGATTGTTGTATACGTGTGTGTATAAGAAGAAAATAACAAGGCAATTCATCATTTAGCAAACTTCACCATTATGGGGCTGTTTGGCTAAGCTTATTTTGTAGTGACTTATGACTTATTGACTTTTTGGAAAAGTAAATAAGCTAGAATGGAGTGACTTATTGACTTATTCCTCTCACATAATAAGCTAACCCAAACCTTTTAACTTTTCAAAAAGTCAATAAGTAAATAAGTCACTGAAATAAGCTTAGCCAAATAGCCCCTAAGTATCCTTCGCGTCCAAGTTAACTTACGAAGAAAGTTGCACTCATGTTTTCTCTATAAATAGTGTAGAGTATAACAATTAAGCTGTTCTAGAACTTTAGGAACGCTATACTACGGTGAACCTTAGACCAACAATGCTTTATGTTCTTAATAGTTGTTTTAGAGCACAAGTAGAGAGACTCCACACCAACTTTCCGGTTATAGTATTCAGGTATATTCTTGTTTAATCTTATGTCTAGTTAATTATATATTTGGTGGTGGTGGTGCTATTATTTTTTAAGCATTAGGGTTATTGTCAAGGGCGGGTATTGAGAACCTAGCCTTAGTTAGGCATGGACTAATCAACCATGCTTAAACAAGTCCATGCCTAACTAAGGCAACGTTAACCAATATCCAACCATGATAATAACTAGTTAGGTGTACCGTTACCTAACATAGGATTATGTAAATTATGTCAGGACCTTGAGATAGTACCTGATCATACTAGCAATTCTATCAATTGTTACGCTACTAGCAAGAGGTGAGTTTTATGAATGCTTTCAAAACGTGAACATGCATATCCTAAACTGTAATGATGCATGAGTGTTGTACGCATGTATATAACCTGTGCATGACGTACACATGATATTTGTGGTCCCTTATACGTGCCGCTACGCTGGGATTTGCCGGTACTACACTGGTGTGGTGTAGTGGGCATTAACTGTATGGTTATGTAAGTCACGTGGTTATGTTGGGTTATAATGAGATGGGCGGGTACAAAGTCAGGGTGAAATAATGTGATTTATAACTTGTTTATATTCATGAACTCACCAGTAATAGTTGACGTCTTTTAAGCATGTGTCACGGATAATAGAGCATGAATGAACCATAGTTCAAGTTTGTAATGGGTTGATAGAATAGTATAATTCAGACTCTTAATAGTGTATAGAACTGTATATCCTAGATTAGTGGAAGTTCTATAATATCAGACTAGGCTCGGTCTAATCAGATGTTGTATTTTGGTTTTCAGACCTTTATCAATAAAATAAGCACTCTTTGTATTAACTGTGTTAGTAAGTTGTTATCAAAGCACTCTTTGTATTAACTTTGTTATAAGGCATTCTTATCGGGTGAGGTGTCACAAGTATAAGGTCCCTCAATAGTGCAATCCTAATATCTTAATGCCAAAAATGAGTTTCTTTGCAATGGTAAACGAAGAAGAAACAACTGAAGTTGCAAGTTATACATTCCTTAGGAAGAGAGAATAGAAAATCAAAGCAACATATCTGAATTGCATCAACAAAGGGAGTTTCTTTGTCGTGGTAAACGAAGAAGAGCATTAAAAGTCAAACCTATCAAGAAATCTGTAACATCTTCAAAAAATTTTACTTACAAAAATTTAAAATAAAGTATATAAAATCTAATATTATTAGACGGGTAGATCACGGGTAAGTTGACTGTTAAAAATATGAGATAGCTAGACGAATATAAGAACTGTTTAAAAATTATAATAACAAAAATACATTATATTTGACTTTACTACGTTTTTAATGAAACTTAGGTCAAAATATAGATAAAAATATTCTCGTTATAATGGCATATTCATTATTTTATAAAACATCATATTTTAGAAGTTAGAAGCGAAGCAGCTTAATTAATTAAAATATATAATAAGAAAATAATAATAAATTTAAAAACAACACAATTGTCATATATGTACGTGGAATGCAAAGTACATGAAATCAAAATATGACATTAATGAGAAGGTGTTCGTGGAAGTTAGAAACTTGGGCACCAAGTTGGAAGACTTTAGTATAAATAGGAATAGAAAGCAATTTCTATTCTCTGCTCAACTCTCGCCGTCTCTTTCTGTTTCTTCTATTTTTCTTTCTTTCACCTCATAATAATAATAAAACTCCGCCCCATTTTAAGTGTTTTAATCCCTGATCACTAATTTGTTACCATATCCAATTGATTTAGGACTCACCGACGCATGTCAAGGTGTAAGGACCGTTCTCGATAGCACAGGAACCTAGAATTTGTATCTAACGTCCAATTAGACGGAAACTAAGTGACGTGTTAATCGTATAACAAGAATTACTCATTTAATGTCAGTTTATTGATCAATATTCATAAACGTTCAAGTTCCGGATACGACAGAGCTTCGCCGTCAGTGTGCCAAAGTTACAAATGAGAGATCACAAGTCACCTATATATAAGCTGCCAAGTTCGCTAGGAAGTGAACAAGTTCGGGCGAACTTGTTCTCACCACACAATTCCGGGCGAACTTGTTCTCACCACACAATTCCGAGCGAACTTGGTCTCCCATTTACATAAATATCTCGTTTTCTAACGTGATCTCACCTATTCTAAACAGACTCGATACAAGACCAAGACATAGACATACTGTACTAACAGACTCCCCCTTGGATATCGTCTTCGTCTTGATCAGTCTTCAGAAGCTCTTGATCATTCCAGACTTGTTCTAATATAATGACGTAGGCAACAGACATATGCACTAACAGACTCCCCCTTGTATGTTGCCGCAGTCATTGACTTCAAATAAGCTCCCGAGTCTTTAAAAATCTATGATCTTTAGTCTTGAATAAACTTTAACGATCTCGATCTACAAATCTTCTTCAACTATGTTTCTTAAGCTTAACTTGATAAAAACTTTAATCTCCATGCTCCCCCTAGCTTTTAGCTTTAATCTTCAAAACTTCCCCTTGCTTTGAGCTTTCTAGGATCTTTAATCAACGTTTTATCTAGCTCCCCCTAAAACTTTACCTTCTGTTTCAAAGTTCTTAGACATTTAAATAAACATTTCAGATTCAAACTTTGAAATTTTGTAATATCAATATTTCAAATTTTAATCTCCACTTCAACCTTTTCAAAAACTTTAGTTATTCAAGTCCAAATTAATGACCTTGAACACTTTTAACACTTAAGACCTTGACCATTCACATGTTCATCAATTATGAAATCCACTTAGTTGACCAAGTCCATGTTAATGACCTTGGTTATCCAATTTTGTCTACCGAGTCCAAGTTAATGACCTCGGTTCGACCCGTTGTAAAGAAACCAATGTTATCTTCAATTTTAAAGTTTCAATTTAATGAACTGTTCAACATTTTCGATCATTTTGGTTTTTTAAACAGATGTCATCAAGATTTTCACCATTTATCACCTTACCAGACTTTGAAGAACCGTTCTCCATCATTGGCTTGTAGAAACTAATGAATAAACAAAATCTTTTTCCCGTGAGTTTTTAAAGTTTATGCTAAAACACACTGAAAAAGTTTTTGATTTTAATTTGTAAAGCGGATAAACTAACGTTAAAGCCTATCGACACATCCAAGTTAGACTTGTTTATCACTTTTAAACTTTACAATTCTTTAGCATACTGTGATACTCACTGATGTACTATCATTTCCTTTTTAACACAAAATTCTTTTTGTCTTTTTCATGTTTTTGTACTTTTTGATTTTTTAAATGTTTTTGAATTTACAACTTTTTCATATGTTTTTGTTTTTTCAAATGTTTTTCTTTGCTCCCCCTAAAATCAAAAACATATTTTTGGATTTTAGTTTTAAGAAAATTCTATACTAAAAAGATAACAAACCAATGTGGATCACGAGAACTCGTCATCCGATCCTTTTTCCAACATCTGCATCTGTTCCTGTTCAACAGATAAACCATTAAACTCATTTACGCGAAGGAATAATGGTTTGATATAAAAATCAGTGTTTTGTTCAACGGTGTGGATTTTCACAATTTGTTCTTGACAAATTTTTCTTTTCAACTACTCCCCCTCAAAATGACAAAGATTATGACGTTTTCGGAATAAGTTAAGCTACAGGAAGCTCCGCTATCCAGGTTATACTTCAACAAAGTGGATCTTTAGAACCCCTGCACATGGAAAGTAACTACTTGAATAGGGAAACCCAAACCTTTTTAGTTTTGGGTTTAACTTGATAAAGATCATCATAATCACTTTCAAATCCATCATCGTAATCAAAATTGTCATCAGACGAATCTAATGTCAATTTTGAAAACTTTTCGACCTTTTCTTTCTTTGTTGGTTTTGAAAAATTTAACTTTGAAAGATCATTTTTTATTACTGACTCATTTGATTTGACATTTTTAGTTTTATCTGAAACAAATTTTTCACTTTCAGATGATGCTTTCTTCTTGACAACGCAGGATTGTGATTTACTTCTTGCCTTTTTGATATAGAATCTAGAATCTATGTTTTCATTCGATTTTGAAGTTTCACCTTTTCAAAAGTTGAGTTTACAAACTTTGTTTCAGTTTTAGATTTTACTTCGAATTTAGATTCTTTGGTTCTTTTTAACATTTTGATTGGTTTCACAATCTCTGGTTGTTTTTGTTTCTTAATATCTGAAACTGTTTTTCTTCGGTGGTACACATGCTTTGATTTCGGACACTTGCGAGCAATGTGACCAACTTAATTGCATTTGAAGCAAGTCCGAGTATCATGAACATGTCCACTAGTGGATTTTACTCTACTTGCGGATTTAGCCTTGTCCCGAAGTTCTTTCTCTTTCTTGAACTCATCATTTGATTGCTTACCGATCAAACTTTCTTCTTGAACCGTGTTTGTCCCATATACAAACTTCATATTTTTACATTTGTATTCGTGGAATGGAGACTTCTGGTTCTTTTCGGTTCATCTTAGTTTTCCTCCAAACCCAAACCTGCTCGCCTGTTCTCAGGAAAATCACCACCATTCTTTCGGTAGTTGTTAAAGTTCCTTTTGAGTTTCGAGTAAAACTTCTTTTCATTTATTTCAAGATCGTCTGACGAAACTTCTACAAGTTTGAACAATTTATCGATTTGATCTTCTTTCACATTTCGAATTGGAAAGCTATCATCGAAATATAATCTATCAGATTCCTTAACCTTGTACATGACAACGTTAGGATCATCACTTAGATCATTTTCTAAAGACGTATCGTCATTTTCAGATTGTGATTCCGAGTTGTTCAAACTTGAGTTAGCGCTTTCAAAGTTGTTGTCGTCAGAATCATTACTTAAAAAATTCTTTACCACATTTTTCTCAGGCAAGCACTTCACTGTCACTGTTTGATTTCGTATAGACTACGTCAATGTTCTCAGGCAACTGATCTTTGTTTCTGATAAAAGCGTTATGTTTTTTGCCTTTTCAATACCGTCCTCTTTCTTGCGGCAGTAACTCGCAAGTAGTGGAGGTGGAACATTTCCGTACTCTTTACGCTTTGTACCTTTTGGTTTTTCTATCATTTACTCCGACTTGATCGTAGGAAGAATGTGATCAATGACATAGGCGTTTGTGGTATAACTTTTTAACAATTGCCTTACCCTCTCTGTTTCAATCTTCATGTCTTGAAGCTCTCGTCTTATTTCATCATTGTGTCAATATACGTGTTAATTGCTTTTTGTTTTTCAATTACTGTTGCACTTAACATTGTTACATTAGCACTTAGCTCAAGATTTGCTTTTTCGACATTGTAATATGTTCCTTTCATTTTGTCATAAGCTTCTTTTATTGTTCTGTAATAATAACGAAAATTTTCGTTATGTTCAGTCATTTCGCTTATGATTTTAGACTTCTCAGCACATTGCTCAAAAGGATTTGTGCACTTTGTGCAAGGTTTTTCAACCTCCACAATTTTCACAATCTCCTTTACAATCACTTTTACCTCAGGATTTACCTTCTCATCCTCTGATTTCTTTTCTTCAACCTCTTGCTTAGAAGATGCTGTATTAGAACAACCTGCAAAACTAGAAATACTTTTCTTTCCATCCATCAAACTCGTCCATACTCATTAGCTTCGGCGGTTTAGTAGTAGTACCCATCTCGTTGTCGAGATTCATCTGGTTAACCGCAATAGTATTAGATGTTGAAGCTTGAGCTACTCCCGCAGCAAATGCGTTATGAAGATCTTCTATTTTGAAAATCAGACGATTTATCTGAAAAACACACGTTCACAAACTTCAAAAAACAATCAGCATACTGACAAGTTCGGGCGAACTTGCAGTTTTGAGAAAATCAGGTTTTGCTTTAACACAAGTTCGGGCGAACTTATGTTTTGAAGATTTGAAAATTTTCACTTTGATACAAGTTCGGTCGGACTTGTTAAGAATTTTTAAAGAACAAGCAAGTTCGGGCGAACTTGTGTGGATTTTCAACAGAATTTTATCAAGTTCGGGCGAACTTGATAAAAACTAAAGAAAAATCAGCAAGTTCGAGCGGACTTATGCTTTAATCCTTGAAATATCAATCAAGTTCCGGCGAACTTGATTAAAATCAATGAATTTTAATCAAGTCCGGGCGAACTTGATGATAAGTTCGACAAAATCAAGTTTTTGAAACATGGTTTTTTCAACTTTTTGATATCAATTCGTTTGAATTTGATGTTCAAACTCTCAGGGGTTTACCATAAATGTATTTTACATGACATGTTCAATTTTTAGCCATATTTGTCCGTGAATTCTTCAAATATGTGAAAATGATAAGAATAATGGTAGAATGAGGTAGAATTAGAGTGATTCTTGTGACAATTTCACCAAATTCAGGTATCCAAGCTCTTATACCGCTTGTAAGGACCGTCCTCGATAGCACAGGAACCTAGAATCTGTATCTAACGTCCAATTAGGCGGAAACTAATGTACGTGTTAATCGTATAACAAGAATTACTCATTCAATGTCAGTTTATTGATCAATATTCATAAACGTTCAAGTTCCGGATACGACAGAGCTTCGCCGTCGGTGTGTCAAAGTTACAAATTGAGATCACAAGTCACCTATATATAGGCTGCCAAGTTTGCTAGGAAGTGAACAAGTTCGGGCGAACTTGTCTGAACAAGTTCGGCCGAACTTGTTCTCACCACACAATTCCGGGCGAACTTGGTCTCCCATTTACTTAAATATCTCGTTTTCTAACGTGATTTCACCTATTCTAAATAGACTCGATACAAGACTAAGACATAGACATACTGTACTAACAGACTCCCCCTTGGATACCGTCTTCATCTTGATCAGTCTTCAGAAGCTCTTGATCATTCCAGACTCGTTCTAATATAATGACGTAGGCAACATACATATGCACTAACACAAGGCTCTCCCCGACTAAGTTTGTTGGGGTTCTGTCTCGGGTTGTATGTGATATGGGTTATTATACTTAACATGAGTACATTATATATTTTATTAAAAGCTTAGGAGTTACGCCCAAAATTATACCAGGAGGCCTGTAGTTAGACACTGAAGTTACCAAGTGAGTACATTCTCTTTTTCTCACCGTTTTGAGTATGTTGTGAGTCAAACTGTTTTGCCAAAACCTCAATTTAAATTATGCTTAACAGTGATTGAGTATGTGTATTCTACGATTACTGCCGGTATGTTGGGTATACATTACTAGTCCACAGTCACAGAGGTGTGAAGGAACCGTTACTGTTGGGTGGCAGGGCCCAAAGTAATATGACCCACAAGTCAGGTGTTTTCAGTACTAAATGAGTAATTGTGTAGATAAAAACATTGTAAATGCGGATGCTCTCAATCCTGTGAAGTATAAAAACTTGTTTTGATTAAACTAGGATGTACTCGCCAGTATTTCTTGCTGATAAAATGTTTTTAAACGCGTTTCAGGTAACTTAATGTGAAGCTAATAAAAGCCAGCTGGAGAGCACTGAAAGCTTAAATAGAGTGGCTATAATTACCTGAATAAAAGAAGAAGTTTATATTTTATTAATTAGGGTTTATCCCTATAAAAACATTTAAATGAAATACGGGTTTTAACCCATTTGTTTAATATTAATTATTTGGTGTTTTATAAACTCTGAAACTATTTCCTAACTACGGTCCTAACGAAAGTTTTCTGCTGCCAAAATAAATAAACACCGGTACCACTTGACTGGTTCACGGCTCCCGCTCCCAGGGTGGGGTCGGGGATTGTGACAGAAGGTGGTATTAGAGCTACTATTTTAAGCCATTTAGGTGTTCTTTTAATACCTAAAACTTAAACATTATGTTAGGAAATTAATGTAATAATCTATGTGTTATTCTGTGTAGGTAAATGTTAATATTTATATTATGATTTTTTTGTTTTGAGTTCACAGTATGGGTGACCAATATGATTAAGTGTACCCATAGACTACCTAGGCAGATATATTATTATATAATACTACAAAAAGCAACTTGGGTTATACCTCTTTGTTGTTGCGTCTGTTAGAAATACTATGCATATACCAAAAAAAGTTGTTAAATAATAAAATCAATTGTGTAATTTTTAATGTAAGTTAAATATTTCTACCAGAGCCTAATTAGTATATTCCTATATACTAGAGAAAGTTGTGTGATTTATTTATATTCCTGTATTTATAAATATTAAAGTAGTAGGGATGAATCTTACCTATACCTTACCACGGGTTAACAGAAAAATGTTTTTATTGTGAAGCTAAAATTTGTTGTAAAATAAATATGTATATGGCAACCTGTAAATGCCTACAAAAGAAGACGAAGGTGAAGCTAATTCTAAATTACGTAAACATAATAAAACAATTGGAATTGTGTTTTGTAATCATGTCCTTATACCCTACTAATAGTTTTTATAGTCAAATAAAATATAAAATACGCAGACAAGATTGGTTAACCTTATCAGATATAGTTTTGAATTATAATATTTTTCTATATACTAGAAAAGAAACTCTTAGTAAAAAAGTTCATTTAAAGATATTATTATTGAAGAAACTCTAGATCGACTTGATCGGAGTCTAAGTAGATCTATGGAATGGGCTTTTCCATAAAAGGGGTTAATCCTTCGTTTGGTTTCGTGATGATGAATGTAACAGTACTCCAACTGATCCTGCAAAATATAACACCGTTAGCTCGCCACGGGGAGAAGGGGAGTTCTCTCCGTGACCACCCTCCGGCGTGAGAATAAGTACAGGTAGTCGGAAGTAAAGTATAGTAAAAGAGAGAGTAGTTGAGAGTGAATACCTTCTACTTGAAGTCCAAGTTACTTATTTATAGCCAGAGTTTGGTCGCCAAAATGAGAGATGATAACTTTAACAGAATCTTTTGCTATTCCGTTAAGTTTTGTGGCCATCCGTTAGTGCACACGGATCGTGAGCTCATCAATGGTTAGGGAGATGCCATGTGTCATCATGAGATCACTATATTTTATGAAAGTGAGCATGCCATCACTGTGATCTTTCTCAGTCGTCCAGATGCTGCCATGTAGCAATTGGTTAAAACCGAAAAGATGCTTTGCACGATTGGGCATTAGTGGCTTCTAGAAGGTTTCACAGTTGTTACCCATCTATTGCTTGCCACGTGTTCAGTTTGTTACAACAGAAAAGATTCCATTTGTTTCTGTACCAATTCAAGGTTTTTTGCTAAGGGAGAATTTCTCAGGATTAACTATTTCCTTGCGCGATTGGCGCAAGTTAGTTAACTGATCTTCTTTCCTCTTCCTGCTGCTTGGCGCAACGTTTTTGGTGAGCACTTGCTTTGATGTAAATATCGGCACAAGGTTTGTACATAAAGTGTTATCCAAGGAATTTGATCAAGGTTTAATTGATCCTTTCCTTCTTTGGATACTTAGCGCAAGGTTTCAGTGACTTTCCTTGATAAAGAAGTCTGTGCAAGGTTTTCTTTAATAGTGGGTATGATTCTCTTGGTTGGCGCAAGGTTTTTGGGACCATACACCTTCAAGTCCCCCCAGTCCAGTGTTGCTCCTATGTGGAAGTAAAGAGTAGGTGGAGCACTGGACTTAAAAAATGTGCTGCGCTATATGGGTGTTAGTCTTTTGTTGCTTTATGCTTTTTGGTGACGTGTCACAAGTGATCTTTTGGAAGATATTTGAATTTTAAATATATTTGGTCACGTATCGCTCATCCAAATGGTGTAGTTGGTGAACATGCACGTTCTTGAGACGTGGTGGTACTGTTGACAGGCTGTCAATAGTACGTGTCTTGCTGCATTTAATGATAATTCGGCGACACTCGCGCGCGTGGGGCGATTACTGTTCCCCACTCGCCCTTGCAGTTACCTGGGGAAGAGTGATGGTCACAAAAGTCGCTGCAGTCGTATCTGGCATTAATTGCGATTGGTATATAAAGGGAAATGGCTTCCCATTTCTTCTTCACCAGACGGTATTTTATAGAGAGAAAACAATCATGTGTTCATATATTCCGGCGACTGCATAAATTCCGATCGTCTCGCTGTTTCCTTTGAAAACCTGTCTTTCTAGATTTCTTTCTGCACATTACTATGGTGACCGGATCTAGTACTGGTAGAGTTGATGCTCCGGCGACGTCGGCATTGCCTCCATTGAAGTGGGGGAAGGCATATTTTGATGCTCTTGTTAGCAATTTTCTTTTTTCCAAGACCTTGGGGGCTTTCTTCCCCAGTGAGGGTTCGACGGCGGCGGATGCTCCGGCCGGTTACATCACTCTTTTTTATGATTACTTTGCCGAGGGCAATGTTAGGCTGCCGGTAACACAACTTTATGTTAGAGATCTTGGATTTTTATAAGTTTCATATTTCCCAACTGAATCCGATGGGCATGGTGAGGATCCGACACTTCGAGTTTTTTTGCCGGTCGATGAAGATGATACCGACTGTGGAGAAATTCCGAGTATTTTACCAGCTTCACTGTTCTTTGGGCTTCTATTCTTTTCAACAACGTGTGCAAGCCAAACGGTTGTTGGTGACGCCGCCCAAATCATACCATGACTGGAAACAGAAGTTCTTCTATATTAAGGCGGGGGTGATCCCACTTGCGATGACGTTCCTGCCTGCCGAGGATATAGAGCTGGAAACTTTAGCTAATCCGACCGATGAAGTGTGGTATCAAAATATAAAGGACATCCGAATATTATATTTCCGAAGAGGGCACTGATTGCTGCAGGGATGAGTATCTTATGGAAGAAGGAAAGAAAAGAAAAACCAGTCTATACCGAGGATGGAGTTGGTAAGCAACTTTCTCAAATTTTGCACTGTTTTTGGTATTTATTTCATGTTGAAGAAATTTAGTTGGTATGCTTTGTTTGACAGTTGCGCCGTTACACCACGTGGCGTATAAGAGAGATAATGGGAAAATGGCTGCTGTGCCACTTGAGGAGAATGAAGAAACTTGGTTTACTCAGATCTTGGGAAATTTTGAACTTCCTAATAACGAAGATCTCGACCCGCCGCCCACTTCTACTACTGGTAAGTCTTTTTGTGCGAAGCCTGAGTTATTGCAATATTACTTACAGATACCAACTCTTAGTAATATTGCAATGTTACTTATGGCGCAACATTTCCTTCATTTATTAGTCATGTAGGTGATTTGCTAAACTTGGGCGTAGGCCCTGAATCGAAGAAGAAGAAAAAGCCAACTGCTGCTGCTGCCTCTACTGCGCCGACTTCCACCAAGTCTGACCAGAAAAGTAAGCCTTCTGCTGCTACTAAGGCTGAGGGCAAGAAAGGTATGCGTCTGTATCTGATTCTTGGTGTGATTATGTGGTGGTTTCAGACTCACCAGAGGGTCTTGCGCCTGTAGGTTTGAGGAAACCAAAACCGGAACCCATCGACACCTCTCTTCCTGCTTCGAATCCAGATGATCCTTTGGAGATCCCTTCAAGTCCTGAAGAGGCGTTGAAGCGCACTTCCAAGAAGAGAAAGGAGTGAGACTTTACCATCGTCTCCGCCGAAAAAAGTTGCGCGCCCGCGCATTGGCAAGAAAGGCAATCTAGAAGCCTTTGCAAAGAAATTCTCACCTGGTTTGTGTGATTTGTTGCATATTGTTGTAGGAATAGTTGCGCAAATCTTATACTTGGTATTTGTTACTATTTTTTGTAGAGAAAGTGGTGAAGGCTGCGCCAGCCACCTCATCTGCTATACCATCGCCGCGTAGGCCAATGAATGTTGAAGGAGCAGATGTGGACCAAAGCATGCCTATTTTTGACTCTGATCCCATTATCCCAGAAAACCTTGAGAAGGGGGCTCCAGAAGAAGAGCCTAATCAAATTGACGTTGAGAATCCTACTGGCGAGCAGGTTAAAGATATTGCTTCAGATGTTGGAATGAAGGGAACCGCTACTGCGGAGCAAGAAAAAATATCTACCCCTATTCCGGAGCCTTCAAAGTTTGTATCTAAGGGAGCTGGCCCTTCAACACAAAGCGAAGGCTTTATGTCTTTTGATGATTCTGATGAGGACTCGCCCATTGCCCGGAGGAGACGCCTGGGGATTTCTATTATCGATCTTACTCAGAGAAACGGGCAGATGAACTCCACCAGCCTATATGGAAAGTAAAGCAAGGTGATGTCTTCACCGACTGGCGCTCCTGCAGGGAATGGTATAAAGGTATTTTTCCTCCGGCGGAGGTGAAGCGCCAAGAGGGATAAAAATATGAAGCCACCTATGAAGCCTACTTACAAGAATCTGCCCTCGCCTCCTCCACAATTAACAGAATCGTGCGCGAATGGCGTAGCATGAATAAGGAGCAGTGATGATGTTGAGATTGACAAGGCGAAGGCCAAATTTGAAAAAGAGAAGACGTTAAAGATGATCGTGGATTTTGAGGCTGAGAAAGCCAAGTTTGAGGAGGAAAGGAAAACCGAGGAGTGGTCTGCGCTGTCTTGGAAGCGCAAATGTGAGGCCGCTGCTGCGCAATATGCTGACGAGCGCAAGCGCTTTGTGGAGGCTTGCGATCGAGATAACAAAGAAAAGATCTCTCTGCGCAACGAAATTGAGAAACTCAAGAAAGAGAAGGTTGATGCAGTTGCGGAGCAGAAGAGGCTCGTTCTCATAGGGAAAGGAGTAAGCAGAATGAGGTAGCAACCAAAATGACTCTCCTCCTTAAGAATAAAGAGATTAATGATCTAACCTCTATGTTATTTGACCAGGCGCGGCTGCAAGATGAGGTTGATACTTTGAAAAAGGATATCAACCTTCATTGTACTGAGAAGGCCGAGTTGACCCGCCGTTTAACTGAAGGCGAACAAAAGATTAACGACACGGAAGTTGCTCGCGCTACAGCAGAAAGCCTGACCGAATCCCTCATGAACCAGCTTACTTGGTTGCGAGAGTATGGGATTGTGGAGGTATTGTCCCTTTCCTGTAAATAAATATCTTCGCTGACTTAATATATCTTATACTGATGCGCTTGTTTACAGATTGCAAACTCTATTTTGAACTCGACGGAGTTAGACGAGAGAGTAGCGGAACTCATGGTGGCGGCGCGGAATGATGGCCATGCTGAGGGCTACAAGGAATGCACACTTCATGTGGCCCATGCGCTGAAAACCCAATGGGACACAAGCCGCGCTGCTACGCATGGAACCGACACTGTTGCTCTCTATACTGCCGCCAAAGAGAGTTATGATCATTTACATATTCCTGTCATGGATCTTGTTGATGCTGCGCTGCAGCATGATGATTTCGTGGATAGACTGAAGGAAATCTTCTCGGAGGCGGAGAAACGATAAGATGCGAAGGATGCGGGTAAATAGGGTTAGATTGTGTCTATTTCCATAGCTGTTTGTATATTTTTTTTGATGTATCGTTGCGTTTGATGCGCAAGTACTTCTAATGTGTATAATATATTTAGTTTACAATTTTTGCATGTGGCCAATTACTTGTTTAGGATAGACAAATGAACAATAACCTCATGTGCTGAGCGTAAGCATTGTGTCATCTTGTGGCTCATGAGTATGTGTTTTTGTTTATCCAAAGGAATTGCATCCATTTGTAATAAATATATAAAAGAATGTAAGTAGCGACAGAGTATGTTATTTTATTGATTATGCGTAAAGCTTACAATCTGCCACTAAGATTACAAATGAAAACTAATGTAAGCAGGCTCATGTAAAGCACATGGCTTGATGAGCTTTGAGATTACATGTACACCTGCGCAACTGCTGAGCGTTCTAGGTCCGTGGGACATTGGAGCCGTCCAAGCGCTTTAATGTGTAAGCTCCTTTGCCCAGGACTTCATGAATTACATAGGGTCCTTCCCATTTGGGTGCCAGTTTTCCTGGCTTTTCAATGTTTGATGCTTCGTTGTCGCGAAGTACAAAATCTCCGGGTAAGAAAGTGCATACGCGTACCCGTTTGTTGTAATATTCATTTGAGATTTATACTTAGCTTCCGTATCGCTGCATTCTCGCGCCTCTCTTCAACCAAATCAAGATAAGTCGGCGCTGCTCTTCGTTGTTATGCTTTTCAAGAGCAAGCATTCTGGGTGATGGGAGACCAATTTCCGCTGGTATCACTGCTTCTGTGCCATAAACAAGACTAAAAGGTGTTTCGCCAGTGCTTGTTTTTGGCATCGTCCGGTGCGCCCATAGTATACTTGGTAATTCATCTACCCAGCCACGCCGCGCTGTGCCGAGACGTGCCTTTATGCCTTCCACTAGTTGCTTGTTTTACCTGACCGTTCGCCTGTGGGTGAGCAACGGAAGCAAAAACATGTTCGATTTTCATTTCCTGCATCCAGGCTTGCAGTTCTGTAGCTGTGAGATTTGGGCCATTATCGGTGATGATTCGTAGCGGTAAGCCAAAACGGCAGATAATGTTTTCCCATATAAATTTACGAACTACCATTGCTGTAGTGGATGCCAATGGCTTCGCCTCTACCCATTTGGTGAAGTAATCGACAGCAACAATAACGAACTTGACTGCGCCGGCGCATCAAGAAAGCATTCGATTGAGATCAATCCCCAACTGTTGGAAAGGCCAAGCGGTGGTTATCGGAACCAAAGGATTCTTTGGGCGCAGTGTCTTCGGCGCATGCCTCTGACAAGACATACACTTGCGCAGAATCTCAACTGCATCAACATACATTCCCGGCCAATAATAGCCTATACTCATGATCTTGGCCACCACCATGCGTGGTCCAGAATGAATACCGCATAATCCCTCTGGATTTCTCGTACTAAATATTGCGCATCATGTTTGCTTACACACCAAGTAAGGGTCCAGAATATGACTTTCGGTATAAGATACCATCAGCCATTTCATAATTGATTGCCTTGCATCGTATTTTCCTTGCTTGGGCTTTGTCTGCTGGAAGCGATCCATGTAGTAGGTACATGATTATTGGAGACATCCAAGATGGATCTCCAATTTCAACCATGCTTACTTGTTTGAGTGGCCACCGATGGGTTGCTTAAAACTTCAGTGCGAACCTCTCTTGCCAAATGTTGAAAACTCATCGCAGCTAACTTGCTTAAAGCATCAGCATGTTTATTTTCACTCCGATTTACATGAAGACTTTGAATTGCTTAAACTGAGTGATGAGTGCTTTTGCTTGTTCAAGATAGAGGGCCATGATGTCGCCCTTTGCATCATAAGAACCGATAATCTGTTCGGCAACAAGTTAGAGTCTACATGAGCTGTTAGGTGATGCACCTCTTAATAGCCAGGCGCAACCCTGGTAAGAAAGCTTCATATTCTGATTCGTTGTTGGTACTCTTAAACTCAAGCTGAATTGCATAAGTGAATTCTACACCGTCTGGACTTAACAAACGTGATCCTGCTCCTGCCCCATCGTTGTTGGATGCGCCGTCAGTGTACAAGATCTATTCTCTTTCATCGATAATGGGAACTAGATTTTGAATTCTTCGATTCTTCAACCTTATCTGCTGGAATTTCAGCAATAAAGTCGGCTAACACTTGACCCTTGATAGCAAGTCTTGGTTTGTAACATATGTTATATGCTCCCAATTAAATTGCCCACTTCACGAGGCGTCCCGAGACATCTGGTTTAGATAAAACTTGACCAATATGATAATTTCTCAGTACCGTAATGACGTGTCCTGAAAAAATACCGTCTCAGCCTATGCGAAGCATGAACAAGAGCTAACACTAATTTTTCCGTTATAGAGTATCGAGTTTCTGGATCATTTAGCATTTTACTGATGTAATATATTGGAGATTGAACACCCTCGCGATCCACCATTAATACTGCTCCAACTGCCATTGGAGATGCTGAAAGATAAAGAATCATCGGCTCTTTACTACGCGCGCAGTAAGTGTGGGTAATTGAATAAGACAATCCTTCATTTCTTGAAAAGCTATCTCCGCTTCGGGAGTCCATGAAAACATTTTATTTTTGACACAATTGCGCAAGGTTCGGATAACTGGGAATGATTTCGCAGCATGATTAGCCAAAAAACGATTAAGCGCAGCTAATCTCCCACCCAATCATTGCATTTCTTTGATGGTGGTGGGAGACGACATCTTTTGGATGGCCTCCACCTTTTCAGGATTGACCTTGAATCCTTCCTTCGTAACCACAAAACCTAGGAATTTTCCTTCTTCCATGCCAAAAGAGCATTTCCCTTGGTTTAACTTCAAATTGACCTTGCGCAAGGAATCAAAGGTTCTCTGGATATTTTCTAGCATTATTTCTTCTGAATTGCTCATGATGATCAAGTCATCGATGTAAACTTCTATTGTCTTGCCAATGTCATCGCCAAAGACAGTGTCCATTAATCTTTGGTAAGTAGCTCCCGCATTGCGGAGTCCAAAGGGCATTTTTGTGTAGCAAAAAATTCTTTCTCGTGCGAAAAGCTGTTTTGTCTTCGTCTTCTTTTTTCATCAGCACTTGATGATATCGTTTGTAACAATCTAAGAAACATTTCCAACGGAAAGAAGCTAACGAATCGACTTTCTTGTCTATTTCGGGAAGATAGTAGCAATCTTTGGCACAGGCTTTGTTTAAATCTTTAAAATCAACACACATGCGCCAGCCGCCATTGTCTTTTTTCACCATTACTGGGTTTGCGACCCAGGTTTGATATTTGACTTCACGCAGGATCCCAGCTTTCAACAATTCTGCAACTTGCTCATTCATTGCTTCGGTCTTTTCGGATCCAAGGCTGCGCTTTTTCTGAACCACCGGCTGCGCCGTCGGGAAGAGTTTAAGCAATGCTCAGCTATCCTGCGTGGAACCCCTACCATATCTGCAGGAGTCCACGCAAAGATATCCATATTTCAAAAAATAAGGTCTTAAGTTTTGCGCGACTTGCCATAGAAATTGCAGGACCAAGGATAATTGGTTGCTCGGGATACTTAATTGTTCAGTACCCATTTTTCAAGTTCATTTGGCGATGTTGATTTAGCTGCCTTTACAACTGGTTCTTCAATAGACATAATCTCTTTCCACGCGAAGATGATACTACTCCAGTTGGCGTTGGGAAACCACATGCAGCGTGAGGCGCAGATGTGATCATGCTGAAATCTCGTTGCGCTCGTCTCCCCAATAACACGTCATGACGGGATGTTGCTAGCATTACCATGAAGTTCACTCGAATGGTGCGCGAGTGTTTTCCGTCTGAAAGAATCACGGGAAAAACTATTTGTCCAAGAGGGAAGACAGCCTCATTGTAGAATCTAGTTAACGGGAAGTCCACTGGTTCTAGGCGTGCCTTGTCTTCCGGATCTAACTGTTTGAAGCACTGTTCATATATGATATCCATAGAAATTCCCGGATCTATGAACATATAGTCGGTTCGGTAATGGCCAAAGATGCCTGAAATTACCACTGGTCTTTCTTCCTGAGGCCCATCTGGAACCACAGGAAATATCACTTGTTGCTCTCGACATTTTTCTCCTTGGAACCTTTGAAAGCTGCTCTTGCGCGACGAGCTCCCTTGGATCATGGTAACTTGTTTCATCTTTTTATTGCTTGGCCCCTCATCACCGCACGTGAGTTGCCTGACCTCTTTTAGAACTGATTGCACTAAGTGTGTCAGCTTGCCACTTTTCAGGGCCTTTTCAATTTCTGTGCGTAGGCTAATGCAATTATCAGTTGTATGCCTTGTGTTTTTGTGGAAATCACAGAAGAGGTTTGGGTCTTGACCTTTTTTGTTCTTCATGGGCTGGGGTTGTTTGAATTGATAATTCTCAGTGCTCAAGACTTTCGCGGGAGATTTAATGAGAGGAGTCCACTGTCGCTCTCTATTCTCATTCTTAATAGCTTTCTGAGTTGCGATTTTGTTAATCGTTGCGCGGGCATCCATTGGGGAGTATGGTGAGTAAGAACTCTGGTTCGAGTCCTTCCAATTCTTTTTAAACTTCCGAACTCCTTTGCTCAAATCTTCAGGACGATGTTGAGGTAGAGGAGGTCTATTTGAATTAAGGTTGCGCTCGGTCTGCGCGTAGACCTTGGCTGCTGCCATGAGCTTATCCCAACTTTTCGGTAAACCAGTAGTACCGGAAAGTACCTTAATCATTTCGTCACATCTCACCACGTACTTGAACTGTGCGCGAATAAGGTCTTCGTGTACATCACCGATCTCCAAAACTTCCTTGTTGTAACTCGTAATGAAGTCCTCCAAATTCTCGTTGTCTCTTCGCCAAATATTCATTACATCGGACGAATCTCTAACATAACGACGCTGCTGACTGAAATGAGTAAGAATTTTTCCTTAAGATCATTCCCTGAAGAGAGCTTATCTGTTGGTAAGTTGTCGAACCAGAGTCGCCCGGCTCCAGTTACAGTTTGAACAAACAGATGGCACCACATAGGCAAGGTCCATCCACGATAAGTCCTGCGCCGGTAAACAGGCGCATGTGATCATCTGGATCTGACAATCCATTAAACTTACCGACGTTTGATGGCAATTTTGCTTGTTCCAGCGAGGCCAGGGCGATTTCCTTTACAAATTTTGATTGTTTTGCAGCTTCAGCAGGTCGGTAAATCAAATTGTAATCATGCTCCGCCTCAGGGTTATACACTGCTCGAATTCTAGGTTTAAAACTAGCATGATCTGCCGATAAACGATTAAAAACACTTGCACTATCTCCTTCCTCAAGGTCTTATCATATTCATCGTGTTGGGTGTCCCGTTTTTTCGACAATTACAAGCCCAAACGTGAATGAATTGAAGGTCGTCGCTAGACATTTTCTTCCTGATGTTTGTTACCAGAATGAACAGAATCATTTCTGGATTTAGAATAAAACTCAGTTCCACGCGCAGATACATGCGATGGTGCACGATCCTGGTTCTGAGTTCCGTAACTCAATGCTCGGGTGCCGGCTGCACGAGCCTGAGGTGCACCAACCGGATGTGACACCTCGAAAATTTCATCTAATAAAATTCCGACACATGTCCCGAAATCTTTGGTTACCACGTGCTAAACGAGAGGGACTAAAATCGCCAACATGTTATTTTATAACCTCTGAGTGGTGAATATTAAAGTCGAGGGGTTAAACGTGTCAACATGCTTTATCTATACCTCTGAGTGACCTTTTAACGAACCATGAGCCTAATGATGTTCGGTTATACTCCCGAGAGTGCTAAACAGGTGCCATATTGAATAAAACATGCTTTTATGTCAAAATATGGAAGTTTGGGAAGTCCAGGGACCAAAATTGAAAATTTTGAGAAATGGTAACCCCCGCGTGTCGCGCGAGAACATGTTGTTCCCTCGCGTGGCGTGATGGCATGCGTTTCACAGAATTCTGCTTGCTAGCTGCAGCCTGCATGCTTGCCACCTCCTAGCCCATTTAAGCTCCTGAATTCTGAAACCATGGCCTCAATTCTGGTTTTAGACACCTCATGTAACACCTGGAGTGATCCTAGGTGAGCTCTAAACACTTGGATTGATCTTGTTCATGATCTCCAAGTATAAATAGAGGTGTTCATCAACCTCACTTCTTGCACCTCTCACTTTCTTTCTCGCTATTTCTCACTTGGAAGGCTCCTAATCTTCAAGGAGCAATCCCTTGAGTTTCTTAAGTCATCCTTGGTTCACTTGTAAGTTTTCCAATCCTTTCTTTTCGTTGTTATTAGGCTTTAAGCCAAAGTCAAAGCGTTAACTTAAAAACGCTTTGACTTTGAGCTAAGACCATTACGGTCCAACCATTGTTCGGTATGAACGTGGCTACGTAATCGTAATTAGGTAGGTGTTAATCCCTCAAGAGGGCACCTCCTGATTACCACGTTTGCTTGGTCAATTGACGGGTCAAAGCTATTAATAAAAAGTCAAACTGGGTCAGTTTTTAAAATAAATTCAAATATGATAACGTAGGTGTTATAAAATACATTTTGACACTTTAATAACTTGGAAATAAGTATTAGAACATGTATAAACATGTTCGGCCCGTCAAGTCCAGGTCTAAGGTCGGTTCGCAACCAAAAGTCGCAAAAGTTGACTTTTGCTTTGACTTTCAGTTCTGACCTGATTTAGCAAGCTTAGCTTTTGATTCTAAGTTGCACTGTGACCATGTTTAGTTGTAGTATAATCCTCTGGAGTTATATCACATGGTTCATAGTAATCCGAGCATTTTGCAAGTATCCGTTAAATATGCCTAAAACGCCCTTTTAACACATAAAATGGTTTAGACATACTTTTAACATCAAAACTCAATACCTACTGATGTAATATCATTATTAGGACTATTTGTGATATTCATTCAGGTTGCAAACTAAGTTTAAGCTATAGTTTGCCCACTATGCCTTTAAATGACGATATTGCCCTTTCGGCACTTTAAATGGGTTATAAACATTTTTATGAATCAAAACATCATACTTACTGATGCAATATATATCTTAACATATTTTGGTCATTCAAACCTGGTCACAACAACAGTTTTACTTGAATATCGTTTAAATCGTCATTTAACGACTTAATCGCCATTTCGGCGCATAATGTGGTTTAAAACCATATTGGAGCATTGAGACTTGATACCTACTGATTTCAAAACATATTTTAAAATTATTAACAGTGGGTACATGTCCCAAACTTAGATTCCCAAATAAGTTATCAATTATATGTGAAATGACCAAATTACCCTTTCGGGACATAGTTTGGTCTTAAACTATAAACCACGCATATAATTGATGTCCTATTGATATAACACCATAAAATAGGTATTTTTACAGAATGTTTATATCAATAACATCAGTTTACATATAAGCCCGTTTATTACATTTTAGAAATGACGAAAACGCCCTTTAAGGCATAGTTTGCTTTTAAAACCATAACGGGCCGTCATATCATAACCTACTGTTATAATAACATATTTTAAACATAATGGCATATGGAACTTGTATAGGACTCACCCGTTACCCGGTTTCGCTTATATGCGTACGGTTAAGCCTACTTGACTAGTTTACACAATTTAACCAAAACGGGTTTAATCGTATAAAAATATCCTCATATTCCAGAATGTAAAATGGTAACCCATATTATACAAGTCCTAGTACTTGTCGGGTCCAAAATACATTCTTTTCCGGTCACCGCTTAATCTAGCGTTTCGTACCGTTATTCTTATTTTAAGTTAGCCGGTCTAAGTCAATGACTAAATAAAGACCCGCTATCTAACTAATCGGTTAATAATACCATCTATTCCAGACTAGAGACCTCCTGGTAGATTGTCGCCAAGCTAATTTATTTTGATTACGGCCGCGCTTTGCTTATTTTCTTATTTATTAGAAGATTTTGCAAACCAGGTAAATACTTTAACTTATTTTCCCTTATACGGGTTTGGGATACGGTATACTAATATCACATGGTTGGATATGGGATTGAAGACCAATGAGTCGGGAATTCAAATAATCCATTTTAATTCGTATTGCTTAATATTAAACATTTGGGGGTTAAAACGACTGTGTCCTGGATATCCACGGCTCATTTAATTGCAAATGGCCACGACCTAAGCACGGGGTGTAGGCATACACCCGTCAGATGCTAAATTACCCAATAGGGGTGCACCTATTAAAGGTGTTAAGTAGTGTGTCGATTAATCATGATCCCGACATAGTTCTGTTAAATGTATTATTAGCATGTAAAACTGATAGCATGAAATTATTTATCCCAAGTTATTTATAAAACAAAGTACCATTATGTACACTAAACGTTTTCAAAATGTTTTCAAAATGAGTCGGTTAAATGTATTTACTAGTGAAAACTGACATATTTTCAAAAGACTAAGTGCAGGTGATAAGTATACATAATTAGGCTGGAAGTGCTCGGTGAAGCTTAAGAGGAATTGCAACCTTTGCTTAGAAGGCCTTAGTCTGTCAAGTTTCATTTTGTATCACATTTCGATCCGCCTGTGGATCTAGTTACAAGCGTTGTATTTATTATTTTTGAGCTTTGAACATTCAAACGTTTGTAATAGTAACTATCCAGACTTCCGCTGTGTATTATTGTATTATTTGGTAATGATGATATCAACTTACGTCACGATATTCCCCAACCGGGCCCATCGGGTTACACGTGGAAATTAGGGGTGTGACATCGGAGCTTGAAAAGCCGGAGTTCCAGTTTGAGCACATAACTGAGCATACATGGCATTTAGGACAGCTTGAGACTCAATCAACCATGATAATGGAGTTTCCCCAGGAGGAAGAATTGATGCAACGTCAACATGAGGGGCCGCCGGTGTTACTAGGATACTCGCATGATCAGGATCATACGAAATATCAGCTTCACCGGACGAATCCTCAACGATCTGTCCGTCGACCTGAGGAGCTCCGCCGACGCGACGGATCTCCGGTCGAGGACCTGGAAATGACGGTCCATCAGCCATAGGAAGTTGTAGACCTGGGTGAAACAAAACGAAAGATGAGAAGAGAATCGAAAATCGGTGGGCGCCAATGAAGAAACCCTAGATCGACTTGATCGGAATCTAAGTAGATCTATGGAATAGGCTCTTGCATAAAAGGGGTTAATCTTTAGTTTGGTTTCGCGATGATGAATGTAACAGTACTCCAACTGATCCTGCAAAATAGAACACCATTAGCTCGCCACGGGGAGAAGGGGGTTCTCTCCGTGACCACCCTCCGGCGTGAGAATAAGTACAGGTAGTCGGAAGTAAAGTATAGTAAGAGAGAGTAGTTGAGAGTGAATACCTTCTACTTAAAGTCCAAGTTACTTATTTATAGCCAGAGTTTGGGCGCCAAAATGAGAGATGATAACTTTAACGGAATCTTTTGCTATTCCGTTAAGTTTTGTGGCCATCCGTTAGTGCACACGGATCGTGAGCTCATCAATGGTTAGGGAGATGCCACGTGTCGTCATGAGATCACTATATTTTATAAAAGCGAGCATGCATCACCGTGATCTTTCTCAGTCGTCCAAATGCTGCCATGTGGCAATTGGTTATAACCGAAAAGATGCTTTGAACGATTGGGCATTAGTGGCTTCTAGAAGGTTTCACAGCTGTTACCCATCTATTGCTTGCCACGTGTACATTTTGTTACAACAGAAAAGATTCCCTTTGCTTCTGTACCAATTCAAGGATTTTTGCTAAGGGAGAATTTCTCAGGATTAACTGTTTCCTTGCGCGAGAGGCGCAAGTTAGTTAACTGATCTTCTTTCCTCTTCCTGCTGCTTGGCGAAGCGTTTTTGGTGAGCACTTGCTTTGATGTAAATATCGGCGCAAGGTTTGTATATAAAGTGTTATCCACGGAATTTGATCAAGGTTAACTTTGAACCTTGCGCGAGCCCGCGCAAGGTGGTTAATTGATCATTTCCTTCTTTGGATACTTGGCGCAAGGTTTCAGTGACTTTCCTTGATATAGAAGTATGCGCAAGGTTTTCTTTAATAGTAGGTATGGTTCCCTTGGTTGGCGCAAGGTTTTTCTTTAATTGTGAGTATGGTTCCTTGATATACCCCTTCAATTATTATTAATTTTAAAATCTTAGAACACACGTAAAACGGAAAGTCATGTGAAGGTTTAATGGTTAAACTCTACAAATATTTTATTTTAATTCATAAAATGAAAGTAATTGAAATTTCTTTAAGGTATCTCAACTATTTACTACATATATTTCATAATTTAATAAATACACAGATAAATATATTATCTTTTAAAAACTGAAAAAAAAAAACGAATTATTTAAACATAGTTTTTGTAATGGACATGGTTCGTTGATCTTTCATTTTGTGACATAAATATACAAAATTTATGTTAGTGTACATGAATTTATATAAGGTTAAATTTAACCACTAAAAACATATTTTAATACATATTGCTAATCGATAATTTAAATTCATATGCTATTAAATAAAAGTTAATTATTATTAGTATATTAAATATATTTATAGTAGTATAATGTTCAAAGATACTATTAATTATTCTATATCGATCAAAAAACTATATAAACAAATGTAGTTATGTTATATCCTTTTGTATAAAAATGACCAATTAAAAAGGTTTTTTTTACTATATTTGAGTAGAACCAAGTTGAAACTTTCCTATACTCCTTCAAGTTATTAACTTAACAGTTTCTATTTAGTAAATTAAAAAGTGACTCTTATATTATTGCTAACATATGTTTACGCCAGACAAGTTGATGCTTTTTATACTTTGGCCATATAATTTCTTGTCTTCTCATTTTGCACACATTATTTTATTAAAGGTAGTGGTGGTGTAAAAATGATTATTTCTACATAAGAAAAAAAAATTGAAACAAATTAATATTTTCAAAATTGTAGACAAATGGTTACATTTTTGTAAACATTTGTGTGAAATTATTATGTTCAAAATTTTTCTTCAACATACTGATATAGATTTTTAAAAAAAAACAAAACAAAAACAAAAAAGTTTTATTATTAATAAAGTATTATCTTTTATAACTTATATCAGTATTGAACCCGCCACATAGCACGGTAAATTCCACTAGTTAAATTTAAAATATTAAAAGAACTATATATACTATTATAATAACTATTCATTGGTTTTCATTATTAATATAGGATAATATATATAATTACTAAATGCATTACAATTCTATTCTATTTGAATACACTGTAATACATTTAAATAATATTTATATGTTTATATCTGTATATAAAATAGACTAAAATTTATTTTACATAGGACACATGTAAAATTTTATACATTTAGAACTATAACATAATTTAAAGAAGGTGTATGTTCAAAACATTAATATATATATATATATATATATATATATATATATTATGATAATCATATATAAATAATCATGTTTTTATTTTCTATCATCTAGAATATTATACTTAATAAAAATAATAATTCTATTTTATGATGTATTATAAATGAAAGGAAAAGATGAGTCTGACAGTTTGTACAGTCGATATATATATAAAAGAGATTAGATAATTAAAATTTTAAGAAGTAAAAGATATTACAATGGTAACATCTTTTCTTACCCGACTTACATCAATAATTTAGTATTTATTTGTTTTATATTTTACCCGCACGTTAAATTTTCCTAAACGTTCTAGTTATTGTTTCATTTTCAAAGCTAGAATTAAAATGGATGCCTCACATAAAAATAATTGACTCAAATGTGTTTTTAATACATTTGTCCTTTATATAGCTTTATTTAGAGATCAAATTACAATTTTAATTGTAATATAAACAAATTACTATTATTATTGACATAATATATATATATATTATATATATATATTCTAATACATGTATATCCTTAATTACCTAATATATTAGAATCATTTTTAGAAACGTTAAACTTTGTATTACCCACTGTAATACTTCTTTGAATAAATAATATACAATATAAAGATTTAAGTTTTAATATTTTAAACAAATATGGTTCAACCCATTAATTAAAAAGAAATTGTTCTTATAAAGCCAGAAAGTTTATATTTTGATAAATTATTTCTTTCAACTTTTATTCCAAAATATTATACTCGATAAATTTAACGAAAGTTTATCCCAATATACTATTACTATTATAAAAAGGATAAATAAAGTTATGGGAATAAGCATGATAATTGGTATCATTGGCTATATAGTTGGATTTTTATAAATTAAAGATATTACAAAATAATTTAGTATCACATATATACTATGTAAGTTAAGAGATTTGAAATTTTATGTTTCTAAATTATAAAATACACATATATGCGTATACATAATAGGATTTCTTGATGGTATACGCAAATAATAATCAAATATCTTATGTAGATAAACATAAGAAATTTTTTTTAGTGATATGAAAACATTAAGTCATGAAACGTGTTAAATGTCATTTGTCTGAATGAAACATTCCTTGCGAAGAAATCTAATGTTTTATAAGCATGAATAGAGTTAGCTATAAGCATACTCATTACAACGAATCTAGCCATAGTATCAATAGAGATAATTTTTTTTTATCAAAAGTCAATTTTCTAACAAAAGAAAGTCACAACGATAACATATTTATGCATAAACAAAAGAGTTAGGATATTGATATTTACTGATAACACCCAGGATAGTATTTAGACTTGAACCTAAGAAATTGCCTTAGTAGAAAGCTTCGAGATAAGCTAATTACTTGGATAGATAAAGTGTGATGATGTTGGTATACCGTGAGGATGATAACTAGAACACTGCAAGTATGATAAATAAGCGATAATACCTGGCCACTGTTATTTCTTGTTTATTAGTACTACTCGGTTCTAGAATATGATCGATCATGAGAATACTAATTTCCTTGTTTCTTGATACAAGCCATAATATATGATGTATTTTAAAATTATGATTTGAGAAAATTCTATTTATGGGAAATACCATGATAATTACCTCTCCGGTAAAACTAGGCATGGTGCGGTAGACTCTCCAGCTTGTCCGGGTAAGATGGGGTTACCTCTCCGGCAAGACCGGGTAAGATAGGGTATATGTTCTGTTAATGGAATTCCCTAAATAGTAACATGACCTGATGTCTGACCTGTTTTTGGAAATATGAATCTGTTGAATACATTGACATTATGAATGGTGTGTATATTACAATATGTGAAATATACGAGTACATTGATATGTATATATAAAAGGAAATCCAAAAGGCCATAATGATTAACAATTAGGGGTAAATCCCAAGCAGGTGTCAATAATAATTTTAGATTTATCAGGGATCTCTCGTGTACATCTATAATTCCGATATCAAACACTATTTCGTTTGATCAGCCGTCTCGTAACTCGTTTGACAAGATGAACGACGGGAACCTATAAGTTGGGACGTTATCGAAAGTATAAGAATTCCCCTTGCGATTATCAATGCATTAGGAAACCTGTAACTAAAAAAAATTGTGTTAAGACACAAAACATCTAAAAACTTTGTTCATAAGAGTAATTTCACCTTCATTAAAAGGATAAGAATCTTAAAGCATAGAAAATCGTTCTGGTCAAAGTAAAGTAGAATTCAAAGCAAAGGACCAGAATATACTTAGGAACTAGGATAAGTGATGAGGTAAAAGTATTCCTCTATATTTCAATGAATCTCGAGGACGAGATATAAAACAAGGTGGGGAGGATGTAACATCCCCAAAAATTTTTATTTATAAAAATTTAAAATAAAGTATATAGAAACTAATATTATTAGACAGGTAGATCACGGTAAGTTGACTGTTAAAATTATGAGATAGCTAGACGAATATAGGAACCGTTTAAAAATTATAATAATAAAAATACATTATATTTGACCTTACTCTGTTTTTAATGAAACTTAGGTTAAAATATAGATAAAATATTCTCGTTCTAGTGACATATTCATTGTTTTATAAAATATCATATTTTAGATGTTAGAAACGATAAATGAGTTGAGCAGCTTAATTAATTATAATATATAATAAATAAATAATAATAAATTTAAAAAAACACAATTGTCATATATATGTGTACGTGGAATGCATAGTACATGGAATCAAAATATCACATTAATGAGAAGGTGTTCGTGAAAGTTTAAACTTGAGCACCAAGTTGGAAGACTTTAGTATAAATAGGAATGGAAAGCAATTTCTATTCTCTGCTCAACTCTCGCCCTCTCTTTCTGTTTCTTCTATTTTTCTTTCTTTCACCCCATAATAATAATAAAATCCTGTCCCATTTTAAGTATTTTAATTCCTGATCACTAATTTGTTACCCTACCTAATTAATTTAGGACTCAACGACGCATGTCAAGGCTCTGTCTAACTAAGTTCGTTGGGGTTCTGTCTCAGGTTGTATGTGACATGGGTTATTATACTTAACACGAGTACATTATATATTTTATTAAAAACTCAGGAGTTACGCCCAAGATTATACCAGGAGGCCTGTAGTTAGACCCTAAAGTTACCAAGTGAGTACATTATCTTTTTCTCACCGTTTGTGAGTATGTTGTGAGTCAAACTGTTTTGCCAAAACCTCAATTTAAATTATGCTTAACAGTGATTGAGTATGTGTATTCTACGATTACTGCCGGTATGTTGAGGTTTTGTATACATTACTAGTCCACAGTCACAGGGGTGTGACAGGAACCATTACTGTTGGGTGGCAGGGACCAAAGTAATATGACCACAAGTCAGGTGTTGACAGTACTGAATGAGTAATTGTGTAGATATAAACATTGTAAATGCGGATGCTCTCAATCCTGTGAAGTATAAAAACTTGTTTTGATCAAACTAGGATGTATTCGTCAGTATTTTTTGCTGATAAGATGTTTTTAAACGCGTTTCAGGTAACTTAATGTGAAACTAATAAAAGCCAGCTGGAGAGCACTTAAAGCTTAAATAAAGTGGCTATAATTACCTGAATAAAAGAAGAAGTTTATATTTTATTAATTAGGGTTTATCCCTATAAAAACATTTAAATGAAATACGGGTTTTAACCCATTTGATTGATATTAATTATTTGGTGTTTTATAAACTCTGAAACTATTTCCTAACTACGGTCCTGGCGAAAGTTTTCCGCTGCCAACATAAATAAACACCGGTACCACTTGAGTGGTTCACGGCTCCGCTCCCATGGTGGGGTCGGGGGCTGTGACAAAATCCATTCATGAATCTTACTATCTTCAACATGCCTAGGGTTTACATAGGTAAATTTGGAAGTTTGTTCATTATCATCATCATCATCAAATTCTGTTATCTCTATTACTAACTATATACTTACTATCATTAGAACTAGAATAATAATTAGGTTTCCAATTATTATCAAAATCTCTTCTACCTTTACTAGGGATTACAAGGGCAAATTGTGGATTTTGCTCATGAAAATCTCTTCTTCCTTCGCCGTTCTCGTCGATGTAACCGGAGATCGTGAGGTACATTTGATGAAATGTAACCATCGCCGGAGCGGCGACATGGTGGTAGTCAGTCGCTAGAGTAATTGTCGTTAGATCTTTTGTTGTATGATGATGATGAAGAAAAGTGCCTAAACATCAATGGTGGATTTAAATGATGAAGAGATCTGTGATGATGAAGATGGTAATGATTTGAAATGTTTAAGGAGATTAGATTTGAAATCCTTAACCCTTTCATGACTTCGTGTATATTTTAAAGTTTATGCAATGTAACATGAGAGAAGATGAAATGGAAGAAAATTATACCCTCAGACCTATTATCATCGCAATTCAAGTACCAATTTTTCATGTTCTTCCTCATCGTTCATGTCTATTTAAACCTATACCCAATTCGAAGGATCGAACCTACTCACCAATAATTGCAACGATCGAACCTACCCGCCGACAATTCGAACGATCCAAACTACTCCATCATTTTCAAGGTCTAAGTAATCATCATCTTCAACTTCTAACTGAGCTCACAAAGGGTTGATGGGTCATATGAGATTTGCTCTTGTGGTGTAGGTACCTGTAATCGAAAACTCGGTTTCTCTTGAAATCTTTAAAACTCATATAGAATTTAATAAAAAAAAAACCCTAAAACCACTCAAAAGTGTAGGAATATTTATATAAAAATATGTATATTTTAGAACATATTATAGTATCAAAGACTATAGTAAGGTGTTGTCCTCTTTTGAGTTATGCGGGTTCTAGTCGTGTGGAAATTGGTGCAGATAAATTAGAAGGAGATTTAATGGGTGTGTGAGTTTTGACATTTGAAGAAACAAATTAAACAAATTTTATATATAAAAGGGTTGAGTCTATTATATATAATAAATAATTAAGGTTTCGGACACGTGGCACTTTGTGGTGTAACCTCACAAGATTTTGGGCGGGAGTGATGGGTAATTGTTTTTGTTTAATGGATACAACGTGTTTTACCATACCTGGAATTTTGACGCGCCTATATAAAATTCTATTTAACCTAATTTCCTGAATCGCTCATTCATTTCATCATCGATGTTGTGTAAAACCTAGAACCTGTTAACTCTTCAGATCTTGGATCCCAAAAATCATCATTCATCTCATCTAGGTTTCTTGTGCAAAACCCTAGAACCCGTGAACTCTTCAGATCTTGGATCCCAAAAATCATCATTCATCTCATCCAGGTTTCGTTTGATATTCAATGATTGTTATTTTAACGATTCTAATTGGAACCGCAACCGTTTTTTATTCCAATCCTATGTCTGAGTAGTCGCCGACGACATAGTAGACTAACGGATGGTTGGAACCGAAGTCGGTGGGAGGATGGTTAAGATGCCGTGCATCCGGTCAGTTTCTAGGGTTTATCCATCCCTCACGCTCTCAAACCCTAGTTGAAGGTTCCAGCCAATCTCGCCCATCGCTGAGATCCAAGGAAGAAGCAACTATGAGCCTTTACGGTAATTTTTTTATCTTTGTATTTTGTTTGAATTGGATATGTTAATCTCTTAGTTAATCAATTTTCTCGATGTATCTTACTATTCTGTCTGTGTGTTGGGATTTATCATCCAAATTTGTGTGTTTTATTAGATGTCATAAGATTTTAATTTTGTTTTGATTTTATTGTTTCGTTATACTATTTGACTGTGTTATACGATTGAAGATTAAAGATGCTAGTGTTTCATTTTTGTTGTTCATATTTGAATGTGTTATTCTTTTTTGCCTCATATTCGAAAGATGTGAAAGTGAAAAAGACTATTGGTTTTAGATCAATTAATACAATCGTGATAATGCACATAAAGGTTCCTAATGTCTTTGACCAACACAAGTATCAACCAAACTACTAATTTATCGACCAAACTACTAATTACTTCTGTATAACACAAGAATTAAGATCATTTGATTATAAATTATTTTTACATGTACGGCTATATAAAAGTTTTCGTCATTTTTGTTGCATTTTATTATAAAGATACGAGATGGGTAATTTACTCTAATGCGGCTAATGCCATTTATTAGTTTTCTTGCAAATGATGATGTGACTAACGAGGGAGTTCTTTTTTACTTGAAGAATTACTGTCTACAAGCATTCCAAAATCAACATTCTACGAATGTTTTACTTAAAGAGAGCATGAGAAAGGCCAACTATAGATTTAAAACAAAATCAAGTTGCATCTGATGGTTTTTTAAGACAATTAAAATTTTGAACAAAATAATTACTCATTAAAATTTTGCAACTATTGTACATTTATAGTGGTTTTAGGTTTTCAGCAAGAGCTTCAATAGCCAAGGCTGAGGTTGATGTGTTTTGCAAGTAACACACAAGGTAACTGAACCAATATCCATTGTTTTTTTTTCTCTTGCTGTGTTTTTATATTATTTTATTCCTTTATAGATGCAAACAGAGCTTGAGGACATAGAAAATCTATTCAATGCGATAATCCAATTAGACGTGTATTACACCCCAACCGTTGGCGAAAACATCGGGGTAATTCGAAATAGATTGCAAGAGACTTTAAAACGACTATTTGCAACAAGTATTTAATAACCAAAATTTCATTTCATTTCTAAAGTGGAAAATACATTGTTTGGAAACAAATTACAGCATATTGCAACAAGACACATAACAGAAAACAAGTACCAAATTAAAGTGTGTTTCTAGTCGTCGTACTAGATTTCTTTCATTGCCTCATCATCAAGTCCCTGCAATACATATTAATAACCAAGAGACTTTAAAACGACTATTTGCGACAAGTATTTAATAACCAAAATTTCATTTCATTTCTAAAGTGGAAAATACATTGTTTGGAAACAAATTACAGCATATTGCAACAAGAAACATAACATAAAACAAGTAGCAAATTAAAGTGTGTTTCTAGTCGTCGTACTAGATTTCTTTCATCGTCTCATCATCAAGTCCCTGCAATACATATTAAAGTACATGTCAACACATAAAGTATTGGTGAGTATACAAGTTTGAACAACCGGCATAAGTATAAAACGGTTAAACGAATCCACATGGTATATCGTAATCTAAAATATATCATAACAATACTAGCATGCATCTCTTACTTGTCAACCCAAAGTTTCTGATTAGCATAATCTTGTCGTCGCAACGACAAGACCGTTTTTGTATGACTTAACATGACCTCAAGAATACGGGCAGTGTGTTATTCCTATACCGTTATACATGTTAAGGGAGGCTTGTACTAAGTTAATGACAAGTATATAGTAATTAAGAATTCTAGCATGTATGAGCTCTAGTATCACGAATTAAGCATGCATATTGAATTGTTTGTTCATGTTAAGCATATTTGTATATGATTGTGGGAGTTTAATTGTCACACCCCGACCCGCAGCGGAAAAGGTGATCGGGGCATGATTGGGTTATCATCAAAGCTCATGACATTTATTAAGCGTTTCATATTCATTAATACAAATTAAATGGAAATTTACAATAAATGTTACAACATGATCAAACTAACAATCTAAACTTCTTTGTTCTCTTCTAAGGCATATCCTATGTTTTCCTTGCTTCAACCTGTTCACCTGTATCATGTGTAAAAGGGTTTTTGGATCAACATAATGTTGGCGAGTGAATCCTATGGAAAACATTTGAACAAATTTATTTAAATTGATTATGAAATAGGTGCACAACCAAACATGAGTAAAGTTAGATGTAACTTAAACAACAATCATAAGATATTAAATGAAACACTCATGAACAATAATGGAACAATTAGAGGCACGCGATGCTCAACTCGTCTCTCACGAGGAACTGATGGGCCTGATGAATAAATTGCATAAACATGATAATATGAATGACACAACTACAAACAATATAAACTCAATGATACACACATGAACAATAATGAATTTGATTTGAAGCACGCGATGTTCTACTCGTCTCCCACGAGGAACTGATGGGCTTAATGTAGGAGTTTCATATAATTTGACAAAAGGAAATAAGTAAATCACAACAATAAAAACAATCTAAGTTTAGGTCATGATGTGGTATGGCACAAGTTTAAATAAATAAATTAATTATTTTCATAACACATGACACACCCCAAAACGTGTAATTTAAAAGGGGGAGTTGTAAGATTCACTCACAGTGGGTGCGTTCGGTTGATGACGTTGAATGCACGCGAAGTGGTTTTAACCACGAGTGAGATTTAACCGATTGGACTCTCTGTTTTCCGGCAGAAACTCCGGCGACAGCAATGACTTCTGGCGACGTGTTCCTTGTAGCAGCGAGGCTCCAGGAAGCTTACAAAGGGTGTGGGTATCTCCGGTATAAGTTCAGAGGCTCAGTGAGGTTCAGAAATGAGGAAACCGGTTTTCCGGCGATGAGCAGAGAAATCGTCAAAGGCTCAGTGAGGTTTGCAGTGGGTTGTGGGTGAATTTATAGTGCAAATCGTCAAAGCACTTGGTCTGATTTCCGACTGTATTCATCGATTTAAATTTTCCGGCGGTTATGGTTTGGTCGCGGACTTCAAACATCGGTTATAACCGATGTCTTAATACTAGTTTACGTTATAACTGAAAGTGGTGTTAAAAGTTCGCGAGATTACCGGGATTCCGACGACTGAACTATTGGGCGCCGGTTTTGAATTCGTACGTCATTATATCAATTAAATGATTTCAATATATAACAAACAAAATCCATGGCGCAGTGGTTTGTGTGTGTGAGTTAAGTCTGTTTGTTGAGTGGTTCGGTACTAACCCGGGTTCGAAACCCGGCTGGAACATTTTATTTTTATTTTGCGATTTTCAACAGTTTTTCAAAAACTAAATATATATTCTTGTATAATAATTGATTATGTATCGTTTAAAATTATTTCGGGCATTTAATTCGCAACGAAAATTTTGACTGACTGTTCGGTTGATAAACGGAGCGGGTTTGGTAAATCCGTTTTTGACGGATGTTACATTAATAATGCATAATTATTAAACCCAAAAATGTCGAAAATAAAAAGGGGTCATGTACACTCACGGTTTGCTAAGCTTTCCAATATAAACGTGAGTTGACGCGTCGTTGAGAGTAGAATACCGAAATTACCCTACATTTGGGAAACAAAGGGCGTATGAGTATATGGAGTTTGT